>CM071928.1:30854217-31173213 GCA_016081115.2 Rehmannia glutinosa | reverse complement strand
AACTCCGTTTCAAATCTTATACATTTGTTTCCTCCAGGATGTATAGTGTATTTCTCAATGGTGTGCCTCTGCTAGGATTTTATTCCTAATCCTCGTCACTCGCACACACAAACTCAATTCAAATCTGATAACCCCATCTTCAGCATGCACCCCGAGAATTCTCGATCTCTTCTTTAAGTATTTTCTCCTTCAGCTTTTGAAGATGCACATCGTCCCCCCCGTGGTTCCTTGATCTCATTGACGCCAGATCGGGTTTTAACTAAAATGTTAGCACATGAAATCTGGTATTGGTTCTCCGTCAATTCCAATTGCTCGCTTCTTCTAATGATTCCCACTCAATCATTAGTCCGCTAAGCTCGTTTTTCAAAGTCACGTCATTACTACTACGTTAGCTTTCCCGGATGGTATCAATATCAAAGTAATAGTCCTCAATCAACTCCATCCATCTCCGTTGCCTCGGATTTGAGATCTTTCGGGAGAATAGATATTCCAAGCTCTTATGATCTCAGGAAAACCATGAATGTTGCTCCGTGAGAGATAGTGTCTCCATTTCTTTAACGCGAACACTATCGCCGCCAATTCCAAGTCATGCGCTGGATAATCGCTTCATACGGCTTGAGCTTTGCGGATGCATAAGCGATGACCTTTCCTTCCTCGCATGAGCATCGCTCCTAGTCCTTCCTTTGATGCATCACCGTAGATGACAAAGTTTTCTCGTTCCCTTTGGAAGAGCTAAGACCGGAGCCGTAGTGAGTCGCTTTTTCGCTTCTGAAACTACCACTTGTCATTCCACTCAAACTTGACTTGCTTTCTGGGTTAGTCGAGTGAGCGGTCCGGCTATCTTGGGAGAAGTCTTGGATAAATCTTCGATAATATCCAAACTAGTCCTAAGAAAATCCTAATCTCCGTTACTGCACTCAGTTGTTTCCATTCAACCACTATTTGTACTTTCAAGGATCCACGGTGATCTTGCCGGATACTATGTGTCCTAATAACGCGATTTCACTAAGCCAAAATTCGCGACTTGCTGAATTTGGCATACATTTTATGCTCGTAGAGAGTCTCCAAAACGATTTTCAGGATGACGCTCATGTTCTTCTCTAGACTTAGAGTATACGAGTATGTCATCAATGAATATCACTATGAATTAATCCAAATAAGGTTGAAAGACTCGATGCATCGATCGTGTCCATAAATGTTGCCGTGCATTCGCTGATCGAAAGGCATCACTACAAACTCGTAGTATCCATATCGAGTTTGAAATGCGATTTTGGAAATGTCTTCTTCGGATCTTCAGTTGGTAATATCCTTCGTTGTAAATCAAACTTGAGTACACTCGCCGCTCTTGGAGTTGATCAAACAAGTTTGTCTATCCTTGGGAGGGGATATTTGTTCTTGATGGTCACCTTTATTAAGACCACGATAATCTATACGCGGTCTTAATGTGCCATCTTTCTTTTTGACAAATAGACAGTGCTCCCCAGCCGAGACGTACTTACTGGAAAAATCCTACATCCATCAGCTTATAATTGCGCTCTTCAACTTGCAACTCAAGAGAGACATTCTATACGGTGTTCGCACCCAGGCGGTTCCTGTGAATAACTCGATGGTGAACTCGACTTCCCTATCCTGGAGGACAATGGTGAGTTCTTGTGGAAATATATTCGCGTATTCTTATACTATAGGTACATGGTTAATTTGTGTCCCAACTCGGGTTTAATTACAAACGCCAAGTACCCTGTGCCCTCTAGCGATTGCCTTTCTTGCTTTCATGGTGAGATGAAAACCAAGACGTAGAGTCAATCAGTGAAGTGGAAAGGCGATCCATTAATGTAAAATTTGAGTACACTAAATGAAGTTCGTACAACAA
This sequence comes from Rehmannia glutinosa, assembly GCA_016081115.2. Taxonomy (NCBI): domain Eukaryota; kingdom Viridiplantae; phylum Streptophyta; class Magnoliopsida; order Lamiales; family Orobanchaceae; genus Rehmannia; species Rehmannia glutinosa. Next base: position 31,171,343 of record CM071928.1, on the reverse strand, counting down.
CAGACAAGAAATCGGGAAATACAACAAAACACAATAAACATCCAATACAATCATCAAGTACAACTGGGGATAAAATCTATCTACTCAATGATCGCGACGCGTCCCATCATTGTCCATCCACGCCAATGACCTGGACTCGATTATGCTCGAAATACCTGCATCCGGCTAATTGACGAACTTAAGCCACGCGTCGAAAGTGCTTGAGCATCACCAAGAGGGGCGGCCCTCAAATGCCTCAGCTCTCCGCTTTGCGGATCCTCTTCGTTGTTCGCTTTCTGTGGTCGGGCCTGGTTCCATCTCGGGAGTGGTGGCGGTGCTAGTGTGTTGGCGCCAAAGTAGTCTCCAAAGCAAGATCCGCAGAGACAAGGTCTGATTGAGGTCCTCGATCACCGTCATCCTGCTTGATGATAGTCTCCTCGAGGCATTCGATGGTGTCCCTCGACATGTACGCGCCCATCTCCCACTTGGTGTGGCCGCCCTCATGCGTCTCCATCTTCTTGCGAATATTGTCCAAGCCGTTCCCGGATCAATCAATTTGATCTTCGCGAGCAGATGGTGTTTTCGCGATCCTTAGAAAGGATAGTAAGGTTATTCTTCTCCTTCGCTCTTCGCCAGAGATGTCCTAGTTCGCGAGTGCGGGACGCGTTCGGTTAGCTCGAATTGGCCCAAGAAATGCCTGGTGCCAATATAGCTTTAACGCCTTATAGTAGTCACGCTAACACGGGCCTCAACTACATCCCACCGTGTCGGGGCGCTGATCCATCCGGTCAAACACAACAAGATGGATTGACAAAGGTAAAGGAAAGATAAGGAGAGACTAAGGAAAGAATGAACAAAGAAAGTCACCGTAGTCAACTAAGTCAAGACAAGATGCCTATGGAACCTCAAAATATGCTCTAACTTAGTTTCAATCTCAATAATATGGTTCTACGCCAAATTGAAATCGATTTCATACTTAATGAGTCAAGTCGCAAGATTACCCAAAACACAGCATCGAGGGTCCTATCCTCGGGTCACCGGTGTAAGTTTCATCTTACTAGCCGAGCTCGAGCACATTTAATCGTCACGCCCCGGGGACGCGACGATGATCCACAACTTAAATACAAATAAACCAAACAAATTCTAGAGATTTAATATCAACAAAAACCCAATGGAATAGAGTCAAATAGCAACTAAATAAAGAACAAGCATACGAGTTACAACTTACATACCCAACACACATCCAAATTACATCCTAAATCAACTAAAGATAACAACTTAATAGTCAAAGCGGTCCTACACCCTTCTTAATGCATTTTAATGAAAAGAGAATAAAAGAGTCCAACAAAAATAAAAGAAACAAGTCCATCGACATCAACAATAAAAGATAGTAAGTCCAACAAGGAGTACGGGAGCTCACCATGGTCGGTTCAACATCTTCAACGAAGTCCTCATCTAAAGGTTAAAAAACAGGTGGGGATGAGACAAAAATCTCAATGGATCGGGTGATCGTGTGCAAAGGTGGCGATATATAGTTAATGCGAGAAAACAAATTGTATGAAAACGTGTGAGATATGATGCATGAACTTACACATATCCACAAGCCGTCATTGATAAAATATTTAAGTAATATACTTATACAGCTTTAAGAAACGATTGGGTCACACAAGCACTATGTGATTCAAAGACATGGTAGGATTGCGCATTTAAATATAACGCCAATCCTATGCAAGACAAATAATGGTTGCGTATGGATTTTGTAGCGCCAACCAATGCAATACAAGTAGCGGTTGACGTGGATTTGTAGCGCCAACCAATGCAATACAAGTAGCGGTTACAGACGGATTTGTAGCGCTAACCAAACAATACAAGTAGCGGTTGAAATGCGGCATTTGATTTGTAGCGTTAACCAAACAATACAAGTAATGTTTGCGCATGACAGATTTGTAGTGCTAACCAAACGGGTCCGATTAACTCCGAACCGTATGGATCAGACAATGATTCCTTCGTTTCTTTCTTGTAACTCCCGAGCAAGATGGTCCAAGACCTCCGTCACATTATCGCTCCCATAGTGCAAAGACAAAATCCACAAATGAGCTTGCAAGGCTCGGATTTGTCATAATCATGATTATACCTCAAGTACTACTACCCACTTCCTTGGACAAACTCCGTCCCGGGTTGTAGATTAGGACGATGGGCCAAGAGTGAATAAGAACCGAGCGCCCGGGCCCATCCCGACGTATCCATTCCGACCGTGAGCCTCGACACACCAAGTTGACTCAGCAGAGTTAAAACAAGTTCAGTAGTCAACCATTAATTTGAGTATTATTGATTCAGAAAGCTTCAGAAAATTTTCAAAATCGCGAGTGGCAATTATGGCAACAGTGGAGCTATTTGGATGAAGACGACATTATCGGAAGGATAAGCAATTTTCGATATCTTGAAAGATTAGGTGGAACATAAGTCCCGTTATAGATTCAAAATCGCAAGATTATGGGGGTCGCTCCGCGATCGGGTATTAATCGTCAAGACGATCCGATAAGTCAATGGGTTTTTGAGAAAATGAAATATTTTAATTAATAATTAAAGTCAGAGGGTCCAGGGCTGTTTTAGTAAAAGGAAAATAATTTGAGTTAGGTCCTTGATAAAAAGAAGATTTACAATTAGCCCCATTTTGTAAAAATCAATACTTTTGGGGTTAAAAATTGAATAATAAATATCCCGACCTTGAAAACTTATGAGGTCAGTTCCTAAAATCTCTAAATTGTTCATAAATTCAGGTTTTTAAAGTTTTGAGGTCGAGTTTTTATAAAATTCTCACATTGGCCCCAAATTTGTTAAAATTGTCATTTCGGGCCTTAAGTTTAAAATAATCGGAACTCACAAAACGGAAGGGATTTTAATGTGATTCCAGTTGGAAAATGTCACTAAGGTTAGTAGGATATTGGGACAAAAGCAGTGTTTAAAAGAAATAAGTTTAGGTCCTTTAACTTTTGAAAATCTCATTTTTGTCCCATTTTGAAATAATTGGCTTTAAGGCTTTTAGGGGTCCAATTGTTATGAAATTTGAACCTTGGGTCCAAAATATAATTAAGTTATAGTTACATTAGTAATTCCAGGTACATGGGCTGTATAAGTCCTGGAAATTTCATTTGGGTCCTCAAGTTTAATCTATTACAATTCGGTCCCTCAATTTTAGCAAAATTACTTTCCAAGCTCTAAACACTTGGATTTTTGGAATACTCTTAAAATATGTCATTTCCAGTCCCTTAAGAGTGAAAATTTCAAATTTTAAAATTAAGGTCTGGTACAGTTTGAAAATTACAAAGTAGCCTTTAAACTTCTCAAATTTTACAATCTAGTCCTTGGGCTTTTAACGGTTGATATTATTTATCTTAAAATCTTAAAACTTTACTAAAATGTCCAAAAGTCATTTTTGAACCTGAGTACAGTCCCAAAATTTGAAATTTGCAGAGGGGTTCCTTAAGTTTTATTTTCTTGCAATTTAGTCCACCAACTTTCCATTTTTGCATTTTAAGTCCAAAAATTGAAATTTAATAAATTATGCTCGACTTGTCCAGGTTATAATTCATTCAAAATATGGATTTCAAAGATCATACACATGCATGTCCAATTCATACAAGAATTCATCAAATAGAACATTAAATTGTACATGCATGCACCTAAATTTCAATAAATAGCATTTTTGAGCAATATTTGAGAAATTTCATAACTTGATACATAAAATTGACATGCAATACATAATATATATATATATATATATATATATATATCAAGTGCTCATGATCAAAACACTACATGCATTTAACAAAAGCACCTAGAAGTTGAAAGGAATTTTCCACCCACCTTAAATTTGGAAAATTGTGAAATAAAGAGGATAATTTCACAACTTTGTATGAGGTCACTGAGGTCAGCCCCTAAGTCAAGAAATATTAAAAATTTGGAGTTAGGGAAAAATGAGTGAAAATTAAGAAGAAAATAGAAGAAGATAAAAAATTGGAAATACTACACTTTACCTTGTGTAGTAGGTGATTTGAAACTAGTTGAAGCTTCAAGTTTAGGATTTTTGGTTCAACTCCAAAATCACTTAAAGTCAGTCCCTATTTCTCAAAAATGAAAGAGGGGTGTTAAAATTGAAGAAAAAATAGAAGGAAGAAGGAAAATACACTAGAGTCCACTATCTTACCTTATAGTCTAAATCTTCAAATTTTGCTTCAAGTCTTGAAATTCTCTTCAAGGTGATGTCAAGATCTAGTCTTCAAAGTCTTCTAAATGTACCTCCAAAATTAAATTTGAGCTTAAGTTAAGAAGGGAAGGTGATGAGCTAGAGGATATTAAGATGAATTGAGAACAACATTTTTACCTTGTGAAGGGGGTGTTGAATTTGATGGGGAATAAGGAGAGTAGTCTTGAAAATTTTTCTAAGTGTTGAAGAAGAAGAAGAAAGAAAGAGAGAGAGGAGGAGTTTAGAGAGAAGGAGGAGTAAAGGCTTGAGAGATGAATGTGTTAGATGAAAAATGAGATGAAATTTTTGTGTAATAAGTGCCTTGTGGCAGGTACAAGGTGAGAGAGAGAGGAGAGAATTTTTGTTTTGTGCTAAGTCTTCCAATTTGTCTGCATGGAGACAATTTGTAGTCAAAGGTATGGGCCAAATTGAATGTTGAGAGGAATAAGAAGAATGTTGGGGAAGATAGAATATGTTGGGAATTTAATGATATAAAATTGAGGTATAAGATAATGTGTATAATGTTTGAATTAATGGTGTGATTATACACAAGATGACTAATATAAGGTGTAAGTGTACAAGAGTTGGATGATATTTCTACTCCAAAAATCTCATCATGGCCGTCCACCTAGGGGCAAATTGGTAATTCCATATATATATTTTTTTTGTCCCAAATTTGATGATAATAGTTGAATAATATCAATCTCCAAAATAATTAGTGATTTCCTTTGATCACTTATAAGTCTCATGATCACTTATACTAAATCAAATTCTTAATTTATAAGGTAAAAGTCTCTAAAATAAATAGTCTTAAAATTCTAAGGTGACTAATAAATACAAAAATAGTAATAATAATCAATCAAGTGGTCATAAATGTGAAATAGAATTAATAATGATCATGATGACAAGTAATAAATAAAATGAAAGAAATTGCTAAATATATATTATTATTATTTACCCATCAAAGTGACGCTGTAAAATAGTCGATCAAATACATAGACGACAAAAGGATCAATCATATGCTCGAAACATCATGTGGCTTCACATGATTCCCTTAGTCATCAATTTTGAGCCAAAACTTTTTATTGTTAGCCATATTGATCTTTAAAATTGAAAAATAATTTTATCCCCCAAATTTCTTTGAGCTTATAGAAAATGAACAAGTTTGGGGGAGATGTGGTGAAAATTATGAAAAGAGAGAGAGTTGGCAAAAGAATGAGGGATGAGTAGTGTCTAGGTGAATGAAAGAAGAAGGAAGCTCGAAAAAAATCTCTAAAAATAAAAAATCGAGCAAAGGATTAGAAAAGAAAAGAAAAATTCTCAAAAGTTTGAAAAATTGAGAGCTTGAGGCTAAAGGAAAAAGGCAAAAAGCCAAGAATGAAAAATGATAGAAAAAAAGGATGGGTTGAGTTGAAAAAGAAAAACAAAATCTTGAAAAAATGATTTTAGATGAAATTGGGTTGGTGAGGTTCAAGTTTGTGTGCTTTAAATTTTATTTGCTCAAGTCAGTCACTTAATCCAAATTTTTCCAACTCTTACCAAAGAGCCTACTTTACAACCAAGTGTGTTCCTTTTTTGATTCTTAAATTGTGCACACTAAAGTGGTAGAGATGTTTGACAATTTGTAAGTCTATGGTAGCTCTACATTCATTGAATCGATTTGAGCGTCAATACTTACCATGCACTTTGAGAGATGAGTGATACACTATTACTTAAGTAGTCGTGATATCAAGATCTTGAGAGAGTATTAATTATGTCGAGCTTATGAAAGATGATTTCTTGATAATGAATTTCATGGTTTACTTGAATATGAAGTCAAATGAGATTAAATGTTTGTAGTGTCCTTGTGTGTTGTTTGTACCCCTTGATATTATTTTTTCTTAATTTGATCGAGGACGAGCAATGCTTTTTAAGTTTGGAGGATTTTGATACATGTAAAATATACGTGCATTTAGGGGCTTAAAATGGTATATAATTGATACATTTGCATGTATATTCAATGTGTTTTTACTTGGTTCCTTAGAAGGGCATGATATACGTATTCTTGTAACTTTTAAAGGAAATAGAGCTTAATCAAGAAATATCAGTTGAAAGGCTTGATAGATTGACAAGTGCAAAGAGATGATCGAAAAGACGAAGAAACTAAAAACACATCACACGGCGATCAGAAGGGACCACACGACCAGTGACTTGCTCGTGCGATTTAAGACATGTTCGTGTGAAGTCCGGGAAAACAGGGACAAAAACAAGCCGCACGGCCGGGACCGTGGGAGAGCCACATGGCCGTGTGAAGTGGTCGTGGTGTGACCACACGGCCAGCGGTTACACACGGCCGGTGTGACGCTACTGCTTCGAATTTTTGTGTCCTTTCCCACTCAAACTCTACAACCCGATCTCTCCATGCATCTATAAAAGGGACTCAATGCTTGCATGAAAATTCATCCATTCATACACCATACAACACATCAAATTACATAGGAACACAAAATCCAAGGTCTTCCGAGAGAGAGAGGGCTAGGTTGCGAAGAACACCACAAGGTCTTTCACATCTATGGAAGCACAAGAGCTTCAAGGCTTGGAAGAAATCCATCCCGACAAGAAGTGGTTTTTTCTAGTTTAGATCTCTTTGTCCGTGCTTAAACGATGTCACAATGTTGATTTCAAGTTTGTCTATGAATTTGTTATCAATGTTTGGCTAATCTTTCTGATATTAGGGCAAAATCAAAACTCGTGGATTCATGTTAAATCTTGATTAATTATTTTCTTAATTAATTCATGTGTTCTATTTTATGAATTAAGTGCTTATTCTTAATTGTTTTTTATCCGATTAATAATTAGCATGTCATATTTGTTAGTGCGAAATTCGGAAGAGGAGTTCTAACAAAGACAGTAAATCGAATCTTACATAAACGAGTGTATCGAGTTGGGAGACTTACAACTGTTTGTGGGGAGTCATTCAATTCATAGATCTTTTAGGAGTTAATAATAGTTGTATCGAGTCGGGAGACCTACAATTGTTATTAATCTATTGTTTATGCGCCGCCCGAGAGGGGGAATAGACTAACTTAGGAACCCATAGAATTGCATGAATTGGTTTTTGAACTTAATTGGATTTACTATTGAAGAAACATGTTGAGATTATGTGCCTAAGGTTGCTTCCATGGTTGTTGAAAATACTTGTGGGTTTCGCAAATTTATTTATTTTTCTTTTCATTTTTGATTTTTCTAAAAAACTTGATATTCGATCGCTTCAATAAAATTAAAATACGATGTTATTATAACCTAAGTGTTTCGTAGTCAATCCCTGAGGAATACGATATTGCTTGCCATTATCCTATAAACTACATCAGACAATTTGCTATTGTAAGATCTAAATATTTTTGACGAACAATCTAAAAATCTATTAATAGTTAGTTGTTTGGTGAAAAATAATTTAGAATGAACTTTTGGATAAATCACTTCTCCAAAAAATTATTTCTAGAGATGTCGGAATTTGATATTATAGAAACGCACAAAAACGTATAGCAAAGTATCGGCCTTTAGATTTACCTTTATTATTTTCTATTTTTTTGAAAATTTCGGTCTAACAACCATCCCACCAAAAGAAAGAAAAAATTTGACAAGATCGACAGAAATCCTAGCTACGCCCATGACACTATGGTTGCATAGATTAGTGATTCAATATTTAATATCTATGGTTGAATAACGTAACTCTTATAATTGAACTTGGGAGGGGGTCATCTTTCCTTGCAGCTTTTGAATATCGATGATTTCCAATTATTTAGATTTTCACATATGATTTGGTGCCCACACGGAAAGCGAATGTTGATGAGACTAGATTAAAAATGTGGTATACCTTATCCGAGTAGTCGATAGTTTAAATGGTATTTTTAATCCGATTTCATCAGCATTCTCTGTCTCTCCACGTGGTATCCAAAACACATAGGAAAGTGAAAACTAAATAATTTGATAAAAAAATCCAAAACCTCAATATTTTCAAGTCAAACGAATTTCATTTGATAATATCTAACTAATATTAAAAAAAAATTCACAAATTTGGACTTAATTTGAGAATTTTTTTATTAATTACAGGACTAAACAGAATTTATTTTTAATTTGAAAACATGAATATTTTTCACCAAATGGGATCTTTAATCTCAAAATAGTAATTTCACCTCTTATTCTATATTTTCACCTCTTATTCTATATTTTCACCATACGGATGGTTGTCATTTGTATAAAAATTGCCATTTCAATTTTAAGCGTAATAATTGTTGGGTATAGGCAATTTATAACCATTAAGAATACCTATTAGCAAGTTACTTAGACCAATTTTATATTTTCGCCTATAACAATCAAAAGTGAGAAAAATCATATATATATATATATATATATATATATATAGGTATTGGTTCAAATGAGACCAATATCCTAGGGTGAGACCGTGAGACATAATCTGGTACGTATATTCTTATTTTTGAAGGGTTTAGATTAATCCAAATTTTAATGTATTTTTAATAATAAAAATCATTGCAAGGTTATATTGGTAAAACTACATACAAAGCGCTATTGTTAATTAAGGATAATATTAATGCCCCTTTAATTTCAAAGAGATAGAGATTGTAAAAATCTTTTGACGTGCTAATTTCATGGGAGAATATGATGAATCCCTAATTTTTCGCCCTCATGCATTAACGGGTGATCCTATCGCTTCAATCGGTTTTTTTAATTAAGGAGAGTATAATGAATCCCTAATTTTTCGCCCTCATGCATTAATGGGTGATCTTATCGCTTTTTTAGCACGATACATGTTCGTTATAGTGCATATTTAGATACAATTTGTTGCATTCTTAGGTAAAATACTTTGCATCAATGTGTAAGATATGGTTTTTTTCACTTTTTTGGCGTTGATAATTCATCCCGCATGGGTCAATGTATTCTTAGTTACAATTTGTTGCATTTTAGTTACATTTTGTTGCATTCTTGGTTAAAATAGGTTTGCATGAATATATAAGATAAGAGTTTTTTTTATTGCGGCGATAATTCATCGCATGGGTCAATGTATTCTTAGTTACAATTTGTTGCATTCTTAGTTACATTTTGTTTCATTCTTGGTTAAAATAGGTTTGCATGAATATATATGATAAGTTTTTTTTTTATTGCATCGATAATTCATCAGTATGGGTCAATGTATTGTTAGTTACAATTTGTTGCATTCTTAGTTACAATTTGGTGCATTCTTAGTTAAAATAGGTTGCATCAATATATTGTTAGTTAAAATAGGTTGCATTCTTAGTTACAATTTGGTGCATTAACTCAGATGGGTCAATGTATTGTTAGTTACAATTTGTTGCATTCTTAGTTACAATTTGATGCATTCTTAGTTAAAATAGGTTGCATCAATATATATAATTCATCTCCATGTTGCATACTTAGTTAAAATACGCTGCATCAATGTACAAGATAAAATTTTTTTTCGGCAGTAATAATACAATGTATGGTTCAATCATATTTTGTTTTTGGTGGGGATTATCATTTATTGCACCTCCTAAATCATATGTATTAGATAAGGTAAGTTTGAATCATGCATACCTTGTTTATTATCATTGATTGACTGATTTTTGTGTTGTACTATAATACCCTCACACGGAAATAATCGTTGAGAATGCTTCTATATTGATTATTTCAATCTCATCCATTCATTGTTAAATTGCAAAGGTTCAGATTAGGTCTCACGGTCTCACCCCAATATATGGTCTCACAAGAACCAACATATATATATATATATATATATATATATATATATATATAGGATTTGGTTCAAATGAGACCACCCTCCCTAGGTGAGACATTGTGGACTCATCTTACCCACTGATCAAAAAATTTTGAAGGGATGTGATTAATTCAGTTTTTTTTTTCTTTTAATTTCCTGTTTTCCGCCAATTTAAGGGTAAGATTATAATTTTGTAATTCAAATTAGTGGTCCTCATGGGTTTCTAGTAAGTTTGACTTTTTGAAACCGTTTTTATGTACGAGATTGAAACCTTGGATTTTGTAGCGGAATTTAAGGAACCTGTTTTCTTTCCAAATATTTTTATTTTAAAAGATAGTTAGTGGTTCTTCTACCGCATAATTAGACATCCAATAATGCATATTTAGTTGTTTTGTCGACATTGTTTTACTTAAAAATAATGCAAAATTGAATATAACGATCGCATATTTAGTTATTCTACACTGCATAAATAGGTTCAATATAATGCATATTTAGTTATGAAAATGGGATGTTGCTTTTGGAATTATAAAAATGGGATGTTACATAATGTATTGCATATTTAGTTATTCCATACTGCATAGATAGATTCAAGATAATGCATAGTTAGTTGATTTTGTTGCATAGTTTAGACGCCTTTATGTAGTTGAGTATATCGTACTACATATTAGTTTTTGTACGTTGCATAGATAGTTTTCAGATAATGCATATTTAGTTGATTTTTGTTGCATATTTTCCAATATGTAATATCCTACAGATATATGCATCGTTTCATAAGTATCTATGCAACATTTCATAAGTATTTATACATCATTTCATAAGTATCTATGCATCGTCTTATTCGTGAAAATTACGCTTTTTAAGAGTTGATGTTAATGGCTTAGTTTCGAAGTTCTCCATCGATGTCTACACCATTAATGTTGTTGGGTAGAGTTTTTTCTACGACTGATGATTCTTCATGCATCATGATTCGAACATAAGCGCATCTTCTTCACTGTTTTATTTTCACAGTTCGAGTTCTTCAAATTTGCATTAATGGGGAGAATTGAGAGAGAGAGTATTTTTCACAGTTCGAGTTCTTCAAATTTGCGTTAATGGTGGAATTGAGAGAGAGAGAGAGAGAGAGAGAGACGAGAGAGAGAGAGAGAGGGAGAGGGAGAGGCGTGAGAGAGAGGGAGGAAGATAGACACGTGAGATGAGAGATGCATGAGAGAGAAAGAGATTTGATTCTATTTTTGTAACTATCTTGTTATGTTATTTTACCATATTACCTTTATGTTGATTAAATTAATGTTTAATATAATTTGTATCCATTAAATCACACCCATTGATTAATAGTGGGGGATGGTTGAGATTAGTCCATAGTGTCTCACTTAGTCCATAGTGTGAGTCCACAAAACTAATCCCGATATTTGGTGAGTATGTTTAACAACAAAGATTAACACTAAAAATTGAGTCTTATAAGTTCCTTAATTACTAATAAAAGGGCAATATTGTAAATGATTACACATTCCCCGTAGGAACAAGACCTCTCTCATTCCTCATAAATGTGCTTCAAACGACTTAAAATTTGAATGTAAATTCTCTCATTTCTGAATGTAAATTTTCTCATTGTTATCTAAATGTAAATGCTCTCATTTCTTTTTTTTTATCTCCTCAATTAAAATCTCACTAATTCAAATTTCTATATTTTCTCAAAATTACAAGCTTTCTCAAAATAAATTACCCCATATTACTCATTGCAACCTAGAAACAAAATCCATGTCCATTTTGCCCTACAAAATTCTCGTATTTAAGCATCTTGATTGAAGTTATTTTTAAAACCAAATTTATGAATCAACAAATTACTACACATTTTGACATCCATAAGTGCACATCTAAAATTCCATCGATACACACTTAGAAGGGGATTGATATTACATTACATGTTTTATCTCTCCAGTAAATAGTGATGAAATTATCTTCTTAATCAAGTCAACCTCCACTAATTTTATCAGACGATAGAGTTTGTTGCTACACATTTAAAGGTCCATTAATGACACACTTAGAAGGATAAATCACTACAATATAAATGATATTAGGTAACACTTAAAAAATATTATCTAATAGCCATAAAATGTTACTACAGACAATATGTAGCACTTCTATGGTGTCAAGACTTGCCACCGCTTACCTATAGTCAATATCACTTATTAGCTTTTAGGGGACACTTTTTCTAAGTGTTACATTAAATTCTCTATTGGTAACACTTTGAAGCAATATTTCTAAAGTGTTACATATGAATCTTATTTAACACTTTTTGTAACACTTTTTATATTTGTAATACTTAAAAAAAAATTCTACAATATTACATATGAATCTTATATAACACTTTTTTTTGTAGCACTTCGTAGAAATACTATTTTTTTGCCACAAGTAGATTCGAACCCAAGACCTGTCATGTGTGGAAGTGTCTTACAATTTGCCACTAAGCTAAGTTGATTCTTATTACAACTTTTGCTTTGTTTCACACACACACACACACACATATAATAAAATTGTTAAAAATATATTATATAATATATGCATTAAATTATATTATACACTGTATATATAAAATTTTATATTATATAGCATATAGTTTGAAAATCATATTATATTATATATTAAAGAACAAAAATTAAAAATATCAAAAATATATGAAATAAGTTAATGACAGATTAAAATATTCTAATAGTAAAAATAAAATAATAAAAAATGAAAAATTAATTTACCGACGGAAAAAATTTCCTAAGTAATTACCGACGATCAATTTTTTCTTCGTAAATATAAAAATTATATAAAATATAAAATTAAATTACCGACATATTAAAAAATTCTAACAATAAAAAAATCAAATAATAATAAATAATAAAAAATTAATTTACCGATGGAAAAAAATTCTAAGTAATTACCGAAAACATCAATTTTCAGTGGTAAATTTTTTCTTAAAAGTAAAAAAAAATAAAAAAAAATTATTTACGATGAAATTGGTCTCGTTAGTAAACATATAAAATAAATAATAATAAAATATATACCTACACATTTTCCATCGTAGATACGAACTTAATTAATTTCTCCGTAGAAAATAAAAATAAAAGCAAAACTAAAATACGTTATAAAAAAATTCAAGAAATAAATAGAGTACATGATGTCTACAATTTTTCGGTTTAATGATTTTTTCTGTGTTCACCTATTTTGTGACATCAATTAATTAAATAAACTGTTGATATGACTTAATGATAGTTATATAATTTTGTGTTACTAAAATATAGTCTAAAAAGTATTACAATTAATAAAATATAGTGTTGCCAAGAGTGCTTCTTAAATAAAGTAATACATGTTTGCTTTACAAAAGAAATAATAAAAACAAGTGATACTTAAAAAGTGTTATTTATTTAAAAGTGTTACATATAAGTTACATATTGATAAAGTGCTACAAAAGTGTTACATAAATATTATAATATAAAAAGTGTTACAAACATGTGTTACATATGTACCTTATGTAAAAAGTGCTACAAAATATGTGTTACCTAATGTCATTTATGTTGTAGTGAATATATCATAATGGTAATGGTACAAAATAGCTATTTAGAAAATGTAAATATTAAAAATAGCCATGTTTTGTAGGCACATCTTTTTTAGCCATTTTGGGGTGTAAAATGACATCCATACGCTTCTAGCATGTTTGTTTGATATTTGGGTTATTTCTCTCTCTTTCACTTATCTATATGTATCTTTTTACTCTCTTTTTTTCAAACTTTTTTTAAGAAATCGAACCTGCATTTTTTATTTTTAAATATGCAATATGGGTGTTGAATTATATATATCGAAAAGGGGATTAATTTAATATATTATACATGCAAAATGGATTTAAAACGAAAAAGTTATTTGAATTCAAAGTTTTTTAGAAAAATAATCAAGTTATAATACGCGATAGACCTGGATGTTAGATCTAATCTGAGTCATCAGAATCTAATTTGACTCGATTGAATTACAAATGACTCAATTCGAGTCACTAAAAGTAAAAAAAAAATTAAAAAAAAATAAAAATTTGTGACTCGAATTCGAGTCACTAAAAAAAATTATTAGTCAGTCATCCTCCAAGCAATTTGCATATATCAGATCTAAAATTATTGGATGACTGTGATATGGTCATACGTTCTTATGTTATCCAATTCCTTGGCAAATTACATTTCTACCCTTAATATTAATAATTAAATTAGTCTACAATAACCCAAATTAAAAAATGTAATCTTGATCATTAAATCTTAATTAGCAGAGACTGAGATTAGTGGGACAAGGAATTGGTTTCCATAATTAATCCAATTCCTATATATATATATATATATGGTTCTTGTCTCTATTCAAATTGAGCACCATGGAATTATTCGTCTCGCCATGGGTTACTGCCTTGGCTACTTTTGCAATAACATTTTGTCTCTGTTTCTACTCCCTGCCAATAATACTCAATCGAAACAGAAAAATCCTGACGAAAAAATGGCCACCAGAAGCAGCTGGCGGGTGGCCGTTAATCGGTCATTTGTTTCAGCTATCAGGACCCGACCCACTTCACATAACTTTGTCAAACATGGCTGACAAATACGGTCCCATTTTCAGCATCATCCTCGGCGCACGTCGCGGCCTGGTGGTGAACACCTGGGAAGCAGCCAAAGAATGCTACAGAACAAACGACGTCGCATTCTCCAACCGCCCGAGAACTGCCGCGCTTAATCTCATGGGATACAATTTCGCCATGTTCGGTTTCAGCAATTACGGTCCTTACTGGCGTGAAATGCGCAAGATTTCGGTTCTAAGGCTTTTATCACACAGAAAACTCGTGGCGCTTTGTGATGCGCGCGAGCTTCAGATCAAGACACTTATGAAATCCATGAATGAGTATTATTATTCGTGCGTTAGCAAGGAGAAAAAGGCGGTTACTGTGGACATGGGGAAGTTTTTCAGCAATTTGACGCTTAGTTTGATGGTAAGAACGGTGGCGGGGGACGTGGAGAAGAAGATGGGTTTGAAGGAGAGGGAAAATGGCGTCAGACTATAAGAGAGTTCTTTAAGATGATGAATGTTTTCACGTTGTCGGATGTGGTCCGTTTCTGAAGTGGGTGGACTATTTTGGAGGAATGCATAAGGCTCTTAGGAGGACGGGGAGAAACTTTGATGCCATGTTACAAGTATGGTTGGAAGAGCACAAGAAAATACACAAGAAAAGTAGTAGTGATCATGATGGAGAGGAAGAAGAGGATTTCATGGGCGAGATGTTGAGTGTTGTTGATGCTGTTGCTCACGAGTTCCCTTTCTACGATGCTGATACAATAAACAAAGCAACTTGTCAGGTATATGCAAAATCATATCCTTTCTTAGTTTTGAAATTTGAAACTACTTCTTAGCAGTGATGGCAAAATGTTATGATTTTAAAGAAGAAGATTTATTGTAGTAGAAGCGAAACATAGTTGACAATCAAAAGTTAATAATGTTTGGTTAATGATTTTTTACTACATGAAGTATAGGTTTATTACCTAACATTTGCGATCAAACAATTCAGTATCCATATTTCATGGATTCGATAAATTGAAATGACGAAAAGCACTCAAGGAAACTAAAATTGGTTAAGTTGTGGGACTTTCCTGGGGGATCTTTTGTCCTTTCACTTTGATAGGATCAATTTATCGATCCATAAAGTTTGCGATTGAATCGGTCAATCGCAAACGTTAGGGTACCAAAACGGCAAATTAAAATGCATATATTCAAGTACTAACCAATCAATAACGCACGAGCCCACCTCATTTTTTTCAGATACGCCCACCCCATTTTGTTCATGGGTCCCCTTGAGTTAAATCATAGTGTTTTTTTATGAATAAGTGGTATAAGTATTTTATTTGTGTGGAAAAGTCAAACCAAAAGTAGAATCGATAATCTACAACACACATTTCCCCCTACTTTTACATTTTCATTAAGTTGTGCATATAATCAGAAGTAGCATTAATTCTTTTTTTAATAAGCTGTGAATACTGGTTGAGGGGAGGAGATAAATTTCAAATAAACTGAAAGATATGGGGTTCAACACCTGTTAACACCCTTATAAAAAGTTAATGATACCACTCAGCCATGCTCATTCTGGTAGTGGTCGTAAGAAAGATTAATTCGACACTCCCTTAATTAGTTTTGATACATATTTTTGCAGACAATGACCTTTTTTAAATTTTCATATAATTATTGTTGAGTAAGATAACAATGACCTTTTTTAAATTTGCAAACACTCCCTTAATTAGTTTTGATACATATTTTTGCAGACAATGATGGTAGGAGGAACTGATACCATGTCGGTAACTCTCACATGGGCATTGACTTTACTACTCAACAATCCACACACCCTCAAAAGCGCTCAACAAGAATTAGACACTCATATCGGCCGAGAAAGACTAGTAAAAGAATCAGACATCGAAAAACTAGTCTACATCCAGGCGGTAATCAAGGAAACAATGCGCCTACAGCCACGGTACCCGTAAACCCCGACAGGCAGAGCAAGACTGCGTCGAGCAGGATACCACGTCCGGGCAGGCACGTGCCTCTTCGTCAACACCTGGAAAATCCAACGCGATCCTCGTGTTTGGGCCGATCCGTTGGAATTCAGACCCGACAGGTTTCTAACAACCCACAAGGAGATTGATGTCCAGGGGCTCCACTTTGAACTGCTTCCTTTTGGTGGTGGCAGAAGGGTTTGCCCGGCAATCCCTTTCGCCCTCCGGGCGATACATCTCGCTATTGGGAGCTTTCTGCATGGATTTGATGTTGAAACGCCGTCGGGTGGACCTGTTGATGTGAAGGGGAGTTTTGGTACCACCAATATGAAAGCTACTCCGCTTCAAGTCTGCCTCAGGCCAAGACTGTCTCCTCAACTTTATGCATCACTCGTTTGATTTGGAGACTCATAGCTAGCTGCAATATTATATTTCGTTTTTATAATTCCGCCGCAAATTGAATAAGTGTGGGCTTTATGGTTTGGAAATCTGTATCTGTATATGTCTATCGAGGAATAAATTAAGGTGTGAGAATTAATGTTGCAGTTTCTAGGGTGATATATTTGGCTTATTTGCTTTTTGATTTTTGATTAATGTTCATTTTTTTGCAGTGCGGATCGAAGAGGTTTGTTAACTTTTGTGTCTAATTGGATTTTCGTGATCAATTGGTGATCTTACATGAGACCGTTTCTTGACTTAAGTTGATGATACAGATTCTATAAAACACAAAAAGTATGATCAGTTATTTGAGCTTGGGTGAGGGTTGAAATTCTATTTATATCCATGAGACTGTCTGATATAGATTTTTGTCGAACTTTGAGACGTATTAAGTTACTACCAATTGGAATTAAAAGTTTCTATGATTTAGTTATTATCCATTTGCATGATCAGCTAGTAACTTATAACATAATACCAATTTCGTATTTATGTTACAACTTAATATATATTTTACATTAAATTGCGGTCGGTTGCAGTTTTTTTCCGTCTATATATGATTAACTGCGCCCAGGTATAATTTACATATTCAAACACAAGATGAAACATGCAAGGAAATCAAAATAAGATCTCATATGCAGAATCTGTAAGATTTCATCCCTTCCATCAACAATTTACTTTATTACAATTATTTCAGTACTTACACATTTCAAATAAACTATAACTGCCTTATTCAGATAGAAAGGACTTAATTAAGAGCAGTATTCTTATTCTATGGATACTACTAATTAACCAAAATTGAGTCCGTACTTGGATTGTTTATCTGGCGTAAAGATCCCGAAATGCTTCTCATACTCAGGAGTCTTCTGATTTTCATCAAACATAGCAAAAATGTACGTTTCAATAATCCGTCGGGGTCTTTTGGGGGTTCCATCTTTAACACGCTTAAGTAAATTCGTGTAGTATGTCTTCGCATTATCCACAGATGTTGAGTCTCCCCCAGCCGAAGGCCAACCAGTCTCCGATACCACGATTCTCACGGAGGAGCCACCACTCTTTTCCAAAGCCGCATACATAGCATCCAAAATGGCATAGAAAAGATTTTGATACTTTACGCCTCCAGGAACAACAACCCCATCAGACGTAAAAAGCGCGTAATTTAAGTCAATCTGCGCTTTGTTGTTAACATAAGCAAAATAAGGGTATATATTTACAAGTAAAGGGGTTTGTAAATCCACCAGAAATTCAACAATGGGTTTGAGATACGAAGTAACTTCGGATCTAAACGTCCCGCTTCTCTGGAGGATAGGAGATCCCAAGAACTCCCGTGATCGATAGCAGTGCTAACAAAGATTCCAAGTTCACCTTTAGCAATAGTGTTGTGAAGATTGTTCATGGCTGGGAGAACATATTGTGCAAACCGAGCAGTGTCTGGATTCGAAGGGCTGACTTCATTTCCGACCGCGATATACCTAACTAATACGTCGTGATATTTTTTAATGTTGTTTTCGACCCAAGTGTCCGCGTTAGCTTGGCTGGCGGCGAGATTTTGGAGATCGGAGTTTGGAACACCTAGCACGACTATGATGCCGGAGTCCTGAAGAGCTTCGAGAGTTGGCGGGTCGGGTTCGAAGAGTCTCATTGATTGGATATTGTTCTGTTTGTACAGAGCCACAACTTCTGATGGGGGCGGTAAATTGTTACCAAGCATTCCGTAACAAACTCCTGTCTCAAACTGAGCAACTGCATGCATTATAATGAACATACACACATTGGTTTAGTGACCTTATTTAGTCTGTCACCTCTTAAGATTGATTTAATTTCTTCGAGAATTTGAAAAACATATAATAGAATATAGGAGAGATCAAAGGAGAGGTGCAAGAATCATTTCACATAACCATAAGAAGTTCGTACCAATTAATCAAATTGTGCCAAGGAAAATTAACAATTAGAATAAATTTAATGGGATTCTTGAAAACATGCATATATAATAGGGATAATTCAAGATACTATCATGAGGTTTAGGTTAATTACAAAAACTACAATTATCTTTCAAAATTACAAATACCCTCTTAAGTGTTTATTACAAAAACTACTCTTGAGGTTGCAATTTGCAAAATAGAAAGAAATGTCAAAAGGGTATTTGAAATATAATTTTGAATGATAATCAGGTTTTCTTTGTAATTATGCTAATCCTTAGGCATAGTTTTTTGTAATTGTCCCTGCATAATATGATATAAATGGTTATTGGGTCAGTTATTTCTCTACATTTTAAGGGGAAAGAGAGAGCAGACCTGTGAAATCAAGGGTAGCCATTATGGACAGCCCCAAAAGAACAATTGCAGAAGTGAACTGGTTTATGTTATTGGCAGCCATGGAGAGAACAAAAATAATAAGCTAAACTTGTGCAATTAAGAACTTATCTCCCAAAAACTCACATTTATACAGGTCAGAGATTACAGAATGGGCTGTAATTGTTGTAATTTCAGCTGATTATTGGCTGCTGATATTTTTCTTGCCAATTGTAGATTCAAAACAAAACTAACAATAATCGAAAATATCTCAACGAATTACTCTTAAGGTTTTAGGACATACATACATCGAAAAGTACATTTTGAAAAGTTGTCCTAAAAGTTTTACTCTGTTTCAAGAGATTTCTTGAACTAGCTTCAGTAGCCTACAATTGAAATTTTTTCTTCAAATATTTCATATTTTTGACACGAATCAATTTATAAATATGGTCATAAGAAAATTGTTTAGTAACAGTAATTCAAACTTAATTACTTTAACAATAATCTGATTTTAACAATCCAATATAGACATAAATCCGCATTACAATTGTTACACTTTTAATATCATATTACTGCCACAATAACAGCTTAATTATTGGAATTTTCTTTTGGATTGCTAAAGTTATATATTATGTGATATAACTATCATTTTGTTGTTTATATGTCACTATTAGATGTAAGTAATATGATTACAATTATAACTTCAGTTGACAATAATGAAAGTGGAGTTACAAAATTATAAAAACTGTACGAATTTGAATTAGATTTGTGTCATGGAAAGGAAACTATTTTTCAAATGAATAATCACATATAAGAAATTCAACCTCTAATTAAACCCCTCTTCTTTAATAAAGATTAAAAAAAAATCAGTTTCTACTTTCTTTATCACATTTAACTTTCATATGGAGATTACCTTTTTAACATGTAAAGCTGAATTATATAATAAAAAACTAGGGTTTCGATATTTCTCTCTTTAAAAATATGTACACTTCTCTCTTCTACCCCCTCCTTGCCGTCGACTTTTGATGATGAGGATTGGTTTTCCGGCCGCCTTCTCCAGCCTTTCACATGACAATAATCTCTTCCCGGAAATTTCTTCAACCCCTTCACACGGTACTTCGTCTTCTATGGGGGGGCGTCCTCCCTTGTGTTTCCATCGTCCAAGGAGTTGCAGCCCTCTCCTTTGGTGGTTAACATGCCCATGGTCCTCCCAAAAGTTGTTGCAACTTCTCTACAGGTGGCACTACAAGAATTATCTTCTTGTGTCTCTGGTATATTTCTTGTATATTGAATGAACATGTCCTCTCTTTTATAGGCGTCAAAGACTTTCAAAGAGTCCTAATAAACATGGAAAGAAGATACATACAAATATATAACAAGGATATCACTTATGTTAAGAAACAATATAAATATCAAAGAGTCTTAATATATCTATACCATATCAATATGAAATCTTTTCTAATATATTTATAACCTAATCTTACCATAAGTCTAGAAAGACAAAACACATCAAAACACAATATTTTATTTTAGAAATTATTTAGGCGTAAAAATTAAGCCCTAACAAAGTCGTACCATACCGTACCGAATGTTTGGTGCGCCATAGTGTTGTACTGAATAGCAAACTTTATTGGAACAGTACGGTTCAATCTTTACCCAAAAAAATTTGGTAATTCAGTACGGCTTTCAGTCAAACCCGATATGTAAAAAAGAGAAACAAAAAACATTTCCTTAAAATAAATTAATTATTACTTTATATTTTAGTATTATATTTATAAATAATATTTAACCTTTAAAACTAAATAAAAATTATATATATTAATATAATTTCAGTATTCGGTATGGTACATGTCGAATTAGTCGTACCGATATAGTTCGATTGGTTTACCATATCGTGCGTATCCAAATTTTTAATCATAATAGTTGTTAGAAATTTTGGTTTTGATAAAGTGGGTGTCGACCCAATTTTGACCAAATTTTTTGTGGCTAAATATTATATTCTAGAGGAATTAAATTATATATTGTTAATATACGTTCTAAGTAGATATTCGTAGCATTTTTTATTTCTCAAATCCAAATTTTAGTGAGCGAGAAATTAATACACGAAGTTAGCCACACGAATGGACATTATGTAAAGGGAGATGAAAGGTTTTAGCCTTATCCCACATAGAATATAAATCATTATTTATCATAGTTTATATACTAGAAGGTATTACTAGTTGGATATACTATAACATAAGTGGATGATCACAAGTGTACCACACGCGCGTGTGCGTCCGCCCGGCCTCGGCCAGGACCTGGGACTGGGCTTGGGCATGGCCACGGGCCTGGGCCTAGGACTTGGGTCGACCCGGACCTTTGAGCAGGTGTCCGGATTCGTGTGACTGTTAGAGTTAGTAACTCCCGCAGTAGTGATCACCTGAAGATAGCACACTACTTGGTTGTTATGCAGTAGTGGGATGCAGTGTTCTAATAATCCCCCTAGGCGGACACCAGACGCCTTTTTGCCTAATCGGCTAGCCTAGGCGGTGCTAAGATTAGGCGGGGCCTAAGCGGGCTAGGCGGGGTCTAAGCGGGGCCTATATTTTTTTTTTCTGAAACTCTAACAAAACGACTCCAACTGGTGAAAATCGCACCAACGACTCCAGAGTTCAATGTAAATGAAACTGAATATATATAATTTTCTTAATTAAAAAAATGAAACAAAATTTTAATGTCTGAAAATCTTCCCATTTATAATTTAATATTATATGAAGCAATGCAATATTTGTTAAAGTATTGTATTTTAGATGATTTATAAATTCTATTGGATTATTGTTGTTGAATTTAAAGTATTGTATTTTAGATGATTAAAAAAATTTATTGGATTATTGTTGTTGAATTACTTTAAAGTTTAAATATCAGATTTGTTCAAAAATAGTTTAAATATCATTTATAGACTCTACAGTTATGTATTATGGGAATTATACATAAAATTGAATATATATTTAAGGCTTCGCCTAGGCCCCGCCTAATCCCCGCCTAGGCCTCCAAGACGCTAGGCCTCTATCCGCCGCCCGACTAGCGCCTAGCGCTTTTTAGAACATTGGTGAGATGTAACACCTGGTATGTTACAACTGGTTTAATGCCCATTACTTAGAGTTATCTCCTGCAGGTGTTGGTTGGCTATAAATACATTGTTGTGCATTGTAGTTTTCTTACACAAAAAATTCATAGCAATACTCATACCTCACCAAAGCAATTTTTCTGCATTCTGCACTTAAAGTCCGATGACCAGTTTTCAACACATTTTAGTTCGAAGGTGTTTATTTGTTAGTGGTGTTACTACACAGAAGACGAAGTTGTTTTATCTTTGGAGGCAGTACGTCGAACCATGAGAACAAGCCGGGACGTAATTGTCTTGCAGACAGAGATCTTATTTTGACTCGGCTTTCCTGTCCAGTTTCTAGAGTTCCTGTTCCAAGCAATCCAGTTTGTAACAGCATAATTCTATTTTATCAGTTTGTAATTGAGCCATTGTGAAGGCTTTCCTGTTGTAACAAATACATTGTATTATATCATCACTATAATCAATTTTTTTAGTCACGTTATATTATTGTCACTCGAATCTAATGTTTTAGTCAGAAAAAAATATTCGTAACTATTACATTGCTAACCGTCACAATTTTAATACTACTTAAAAATTAATTGTCACAAAAATCACATAAGTAATGGTTATTAATATTTTTTAATTGAATTTGATTAAGTAAAATATTTTGAGTATTATTCTGACAACAATTATCATAAACTTAAATTGTGACATATGTATTTAAGTTAACTAGTATTTTATCCGTGTAATACACAGGTGTGTTGTGTCGAATCATATGGGTATGTCGTGTGTTGTATCGAACCATATGGAGTTGTTGTATCGTAACATATAAATTGGATGGATATACAAATTACAATATTAATGATAA
Source organism: Rehmannia glutinosa (assembly GCA_016081115.2). NCBI lineage: Eukaryota > Viridiplantae > Streptophyta > Magnoliopsida > Lamiales > Orobanchaceae > Rehmannia > Rehmannia glutinosa. The sequence goes on along the minus strand of CM071928.1, from coordinate 31,148,112 downwards.
TATAAACTATAAAACATATATATTTTCTAAAAATTGAAAGTTACTATTATTTAAATCTGATTTTTGTAAAATAAGAAGAATTTAGCAAGTATTGTAAATACGATTTTCAGAGATTCGGGAATATATTATTTAATTTAAGAAAATATGTAATAAGTGAAAGCCAAAATTTAAGATATTAAAATGTGATATTTATTTAAAGAAAGTATAATATCAGCTGTCAAAATAAATGAAGCTTAATCATGGACTGCGAAAAATAACCAGATTTCAGTAATAATAAATTGATATGTTATAGGAACGACAAGGAGGTAGGGGAGGGGGGGTTATCTAAGACCCACATTTGTCCTTTGAACAGGAGAAAAGATTGTAGGTTGACAGGTCTTGACCCGAGCAAAATAAGGTAGAATTTATTAAATAATAATCATTATTATTTGATATATCTTTATAAACTATTATGTTAAATATCCAATAATAAATTACAAATTTAGAAAATGAGGAAAAAAGAAAAAAAAAAACAAATTTGATTATATATTTGAGGCAAGTTTGTACTCATATTGCAAATACTTGTTTAGTTGTATAAAACTTTAGAAATTATATGTTCACTTAATAATTTTTTATAACTAAATTAAATTAGACCAATTGAGAACAAATGAAAATTATACCAACAAATACTATATACGTTAATTTAAAAAATAAAATATGAGTTCATTTGATTTCTCAATAACAATATCATCCTACTCAAATCATGATTATTTGAGAAACTATCTTAATTCATAAACGAATGAACAAGAATTGTTCTATTATTTGAAATTAACAAATAAATATAGCATAAATAATAGAACACATAATATTATTTATTACATGCATGCTTCCTAGAAAGCACGCTATCATTTCTTTGCCCGCTACCACACAAATCGACTCCCCAGGTAAATGATGCATAAACGCTCTGATCAAGAATTCAAAAAGTAAAGTGGCGATATGTAATAAGTATATACTTATTATATATGGAGGGGATCCTGTGAGACCACCCTCCTAGGTAAGACCATAGGACCAAATCTACACCATCCAAAACATAAATCAATGGCCAAGATCTAAATAAATCTATACAACTTTTCATATGAAAATATACATTGTAGTGGGTAAAATAGGAATCCAACAAATCATATATAGTAACCACTTCCTAAAAATTAGGGACGTGATATTGTATTGATCACGTCCCCATAATCAAGCGATTCACTTTTCCTTTCTCTCCCTTCCCATTCGAACCTGCAAATTATTCAAATATGGCAACATAATAATGCAACAATTAATGAAAAGTATACAATTACACTAAACTACCTATACATTAAAACATTACTAAGTATACATAAACAATTAACTAAGTATACAATTATACTAAACTACCTGTACATTAAAATATTACTAAGTATACAGAAATATTTAACTAAGTATACAATTACATTGAACTAAACTACATTAAAATATTACTAAGTATACATAAACATTTAACTAAGTATACAATTATACTGAACTAAATACACAATTCCACTTAATTACTTATATAACTAAGTATACAATTCCATTGAAGTAAGTATACAAATCCACAGAACTAAGTATACAAATTCACTAAACTACTTACTAAACTACTTATATAACTAAGAATACGATTCCACTGAACCAAGTATACAAATCCACTGAACTAAATATACAATAAAACGTGACTAAGTATACAAGTCCACTGAACTAAGTATACAATAAAATGACTGCTCACAAATATGGCGGAAAGAAGTATCAATTTTGAAAAAAACGATTGAAGTTGATGTTTTTTTCTCCCTAAAAATCGGGTGACTGAAAAGGTAGGATTATTTTTTTTAAAAATAGCTAATAACCGTCCAATTAACAAAACTGATTAAATATAAAAGTACAATTATACCCTTATAAGCCTAAATTAACTAAAATGATCTACACCATCCAAAATTTTAAATCAAGGATTGGTCTCATTTGAACCAATCCCTATATATATATATATATATATATATATATATATATATATTGGATTTCAATATGTTAGACAATATTTATACGTTGGATTATTGTATCAAATATAATACATAAATACGTTTATATATATATATATATATAATTTCATGTTCAGATTCCTGGAGTATTGATTATTTTTACAGATTTTGTTGTATATTATTTGGATTTTTCAAAATTATAATCGAATATTTTGTATTTTCCAGATTTTTTGTATATATATAATCAAGATTCTCACGTTATTTATTAAAACATACCTAAAATTTAACTTAGATTCTATATATACTAATTATTTATAGAATTATTAAAAAAAGTTGTTCAAATTATTAAAACTTATATAAATATATTATTAAAAAATGTTATATCCAGATTTTGTATATAATATATATTTGGCCATAATTATTATATACCAAGGATTACAATTAACCTAAATTGTTTAAGAAAATATTAAATCTATATTCTATATATAAAAATAGATTCGCCCATAATCATTATATACTAAAGATTAAAACTTACCTAAAATACAAATTTGAGAAACATAATTATATTACTATTTATATATTGTGTTTTAGACTTTAAAATAATTTCGATACTATTTCTAAGTGACACTCTCTTTATATATAGTGATTATTATTATTATTGACGTAAAACTATGAATAGTGAATATCAGTATTGATATTTCATGTATTTAATAATACTTCATCGAGCATCAGAAAATATTTTGAAAAAAAAAATACTATGGTCACCACCACAACATCATTGTGCAACAATTATATAAAATAATTACTCAATTTTCTGCCCCCATTACATTTTGCATGTATAACTGCATGGAGTATTAGATTACATTTTGTTACATTAAGTTCGTGGGACTAATTGACAATTATGTTTTAGGTTGTTGTAATCCATCATTGAACATCTGACATTTTGTCACAAAAAAAATCTAAATAGTAGTCTTGTACTTATCTGTCTGATTTGTTTATTTGCAACGATGAAGTTCTTACTTCTATAAACTCAACCTTCTTTAGTCTGTTTTTTAAATTGCTCGATTTGAAATCACCTAACAAGTACTGTGAATTCTACCTCTTCTCAAATGAAATATATTAATAGAGTGTTGAAATATTATAAATTTAATAAGAACATAAAAAAAAATATAAATCATACCTCACTATCATGAAAGATACATTCAAGGCTTTTTTAATTTTTATCGATAGACAGGTTTTCGTACAATCCCCCGAGATGAAGCTTTACGACTTATTGTGTCTTCTTATGTTCAAATCGCGAATGAATGTAACCATGAGTGCCTATTTGATAGTTTTATTTTTTGGAGCTTGTAAGATAGAACAATCTTTTCTTTTGGACATATGAGTACATAAAATCATAATGAACTGATTCTACTTATATAGAGGGAACCAAGAAGAGCCATTAAGGTAATATGGGAACATCATATTTAAATTCATTTTATTGCTATTTATATTTAGCTTCAAAATTATTTGATCTATATTATTAGGTAAATTTGACTATTGAATTATAAGATCTTACTAATTTATGGTATGTATTAAGTTATTTGGGCGAGAATTAATCGAAATTGATTGATTTTGTATGATTTGTTATTAAATTTAAATCTGGTTATGCTCTCTATAATGTGAAATATATAAATATTTCAATTACGAATTGTTTCCTTTATTATTGCAATGCTCATTTATTATTCAATTTTGTTAATTGTCATGTGTGATCTCAATCGAAGTTATTATTGTTAAATTTGTAATAATCAATTTTTGATGTGGACAACTATTTTTTCTGAATTTCTAACTCAAATTATAATTATATACTTCTGGATTTATGTATGTAGAATATATACAAAAATGATTATGAATTATTTCATTTATTATTGCAATCAGTCTTTGAAATCTTAATAAATTTATAGCCTTAAATTAAATAGGAAGATTTTTTTCCAAAATAATATTTAATACCAACGGAAAAATTCAATAATTACAATAATTTTGCCCCAACAATGAAATGATTTCTTCTATCTTGTTAATATCATGTGTGATCTTTTTTTTTACTCACGTGTGCGGTATTTTTCGAAAGCAATAATAAAATTTTGTACTAAAACTATAATTATATATTTCCCAATTTATGAATAGAGTATTTAATGTTGATATATCATACCTAAATTAGTTTGCCAATGGATACCAAATTAAACAAGGACAACATTAATGACAGAATTAAAAGATATTATAAATAATTCGGACCATTTTTTTTAAATAAATAATCATCAAATTCATAAATTCGTTTAAGGCAATAGAAAATGGGCAGAAAAACAAATTTGGAAACATGCTTGTTATAATCTATATATATATATATAAAAGCAAAATGATTCCTATAAATGTTTTCCCGCCTAAACGCTATTGCTAAAAATTTTCGGTACCTTTTTTATGCTAACTATTTGCTGATTTCCGTTTTTTTTGTTAAATTTACCTATAAAATAGAAAGTTTGACTTTAGACTGTTTAATTGCTGAATTCCAATTTTATGCTGATTTCCGGTTTTTTTGTTAAATTTACCTACAAAATAGAAAGTTTGACTTTAGACTGTTTAATTGCTAAATTCCGATTTTTTGTAAAGATTAATTAAAAAATAGACAGTTTGACTTTGCCAAAAAGTTGTGATCTTATTTTTCAGCAGTTATATAGACCAATTTTTTTTTCCTGAATATTGTACATGCAAAACGATCCGGATTGTACTAAAAAAATTACCATAAATAATTTCTTTGTTTTTTTGTGCTGTAGATTCAGCATATTCTCGAATTCTACTGAATAATACCATAAATAAATTGATTGATCTTGTTTTTGGTATTGCAACTGGAAAATAAAACACTATACAGATCTAAATAAAAAAAATACAAGGAATTTTACATTGGATGAAAATCTGCAATAAATAAAATAAAATTGTAAAGATCGAAATTGATTGTCTCATAATTGTAATGATTCGATTTTCTGGATTTTCTATGTAAAAAATTTCCTGCAAAAGGAATTACAATCAAACCAAAATTTATTCACTTACTATACTAAATTGCTAGATAATGCATATACCTTTTAAATTGCTCGAAATTTCCTATTCATACAATGTTCGAAATATCTTATTTTTATATAGACTGATTTTACAATATTTTCAAAATCAATAAGTCAGTACACAAAGGAAATTCACACTGTAAATATTAGAATCATGATCATTAATTTCACACATTCGAAATAACTGCAAAAGCAAGAGGAACAATATATTTTCTTACACATCCATTTATTTTTTTCTGGAAAAAAAATGGCTCCTGTGTTCAATCTGATTCGGGAATTAAACAATAGCAAAACGCTTTGGGCTATTAAGTTAAGGCTTGTGCGGAAGTATGAAAAGCCATCTTTCTACGACAATAAACAAATTGGGAGTATTGAATGCATTTTTCACGATGCTTGGTATTTTAATATTCTTTTACAACTCTATTTTGCAACATTTGTTTTTTTCTATTTTTTTATATATTGTCTTTGAGTAACTAAATTCTTTTAATTTTTCGATTAAATGGGTGATAGAATTCATGGTACTATCGAGAAAGTATCAAATTCCAAATTTTAAAAAAAATCTAAAGGAAGGGCATGTTTACGCGATCAAGGATTTCATTGTTGAAAAGCAAACTGATAAGTACAAGACCACTTCCAGCCAAATTAAGATTATGTTCTATGGAAAGACGCACGTTTTTGAAATGTTCGATGAAACGTTTCCTCGATTTATGTACAATTTCGTAAAATTCGGTGACTTGGCCGACACCAATAAAGTCGATGACACTATGCTTATAGGTATTTTTCAAATTCAATGTTTTATTCCTAATAAAAATTTCTCGCACCTTGATTTTAATTTACTTACTATTTTTTAATAAAAATTTTACGTACCTTAATTTCAATTTCATCGACTATTTTTTTCAGATGTTATTGGAAAGGTTGTTTCGATGTACTCCGCACAAAATAAGGATATAAATGGACGCCTTACCAGATTCTTAGATTTAACTTTAGAAGATCTAGAGTAAGTTTTAGTACATTATCATCTGTTTTATATTTCTTTTACATATGAAGGTAAATTCAATATTATTTCAATTTTATAGAAACAATCGCATCACATGTACGCTATGGGAGAATTATATGGAACAGATAATACCGCACTTAGAGCAGCAATTGTTTGAGCCGGTGGTTATTATCTTGCAGTTGGGAAGGGCAAAAGTTTTTAAAGGTAACTGTTTTTCCATCTTTTTTTTATTAGAATGTTTTTTTCTTTCAATTTTTTATGATTTTCTTCTGTATTTTAATCATTTAATATTTTTTTTGTATTTTTAGGTCAAGTTAAGGTATCCAATACCTTTCATGTTACGAAATTACTTGTGAATGAGAAAGTTGATGAGATCATAGAATCTAAGAAGAGGTAATATTATTTCATAATATTAAAATATTAGAGTTTTTATATGTAATTTATTTTAAATAACATTATTATTTTCAAAATCAGGATTTTGAATAGCAACAACCCTACAGTCTCTATTAGTCATGTTAGTTTGCCATCCGCACGGACCGCTAAAGATGAACTTGATGCACCGGATGCATCAGAAAAACAGCGATTGATTATCTGTATGATTGTGAAAAGGTAATATTTTATTGTATAGTAACTTAATTTAATTCATTTTAATTAGAAAATAAATTCACATTTGTTTATTTCCTTACTTTTTATTTTACTAATTTCATCAATATAGGCTGCAAGTTTTTGGATTTGTGCACGGGTTATTTCGATTCTGAGGATTAGTGGTATCTTGCGTGTACTCATTGCGGCAAGAAGATGCATCCGGCTGTGGACAATTTCTATTGTGTGAAATGTGATGATTTGTTTCACACAGGAGTTCTGAGGTAATTTTTAATTTTATTTTGATTCTTACTAAAATCAATTTCTAATTAAAATGGTCTAATATTGTTTTTCCAAAATTTTTTTTTGACTAGGTATATGATTACTGTTCAAGTTGTGGATGAAAGTGCAAGTGCCACTTTACTTTGTTGGGATAGGGATTGGAAAAATTTGATTGGAAAGTCTTGCACGGATTTGAGGAAAGAGCATCTCGAGGTATTAAACTTATTATTATTGAGTCTTATATTTTTTAACATTTATGTAATATTTTTTACTAATTTATTAATTTCTTCAAAATTTAACAGCGTGGAGGTGATGAATTGCCCGAGGAACTATTAGGACTAATTGGAAAAAAGTTGCTTTTCAAGGTTCAGATAAAATCTGAACAACTCCATAATTATTCTGGTATTTTTTCCGTTGCTAAGCTTTCGGCAGATCCAGATTTAATTTGGAATTATGTAGTGATGAATCTTGAGAGTCAGGTGATTATATAATACTTTTTTATAATAATCATAATAAAGGATTATTGTAAATCGTTAATTTAATTTTTGTTCAACAGGAATCTATTTTCTGTCGAAGTTGCAGTCAGACGAAGTTTGTGATGACAAGGTTTGATTTATTATCTTATTATTATAATTTCTTTTAGTAATATTAATAAAATATATGTAAATATTTAACAAAATATCATATTGTTTGTAGAAAGAATCTTCTTCAGAATCCGAGGTCAATACACCTATCAAGAACCTAAAGAAAAGGCCCTCGACGTCTGAATCACCACTCTGCAAACGTAGATTAAATGAAGATTTTTCGTCGTCTACTACGTCTTTGAAGCTCAAGAGTGTTATAAAGATAGAAGATGAGAAGAAGGATGGCTAGGGGGACTCTTTTGATTAGTAGCTTGGATATTCTTTAAGAACAATAATTTTTATTTTATTTTGTTGGATTGTTTAATTTTTGGCCACATTTGTGGTTTTTTTGTTGCTGTTTGGAGAATAATAGTTTAAATTTGGTTTTATTGAATTTTTTGCTGCATAATATATATAGTTTCTGTCCCTTTTTCTGTTTTATTTGTTAAGTAATTCCTATAATCATTTTTTATGTAACTTCATTAATTTTTAAATTTATTAACAAAAATCTAAATTGTTTAGCTAAAGTTCAGTATTTTATAAAAATGCATTTTAAAAGTTCTTATGTCACTGAATTCTGTAGTTAAACTCTCAATGTGATTATTTTAGATTTCTGGACAATATCAAGTTAATTAGGGTGATCCGGAATTGGAAAAAGCTTGACAGCTTTTTGCAATGATTATTCATTTGCTAGGATTAATTAATATTGTTTTTTTTTGGTCTTTTGTAATGAAATATAATAAAAAAATTTAGTTAGACATTTTTATTTATTTACTTCCTTTCCTGTAATAATCTCATAATTGTAAGTTGTAATTGTAATTTTCATAATTTTAAATATTGTTGGTTTTTTAATAATGATTATTTTAACCAACAGGATTCCACTACAATCATGTTGTAGGGTCAAGTGGTTTTATTTTGATTCATCTTTAGAATTGTATTGCAAAAACAGATCTATAAGTTGTCTATTGAAAAACTAACACTTAACACAAATTTCAGAAACTTAACCAACAGGATTCCAATACACTTAATGTGTACGGTCAAGTGGTATAGAAGTGTAAAGCAAGTCTAAAGATTCTGAGATATTCATAAACCATTCATCACCACTAACATACATAGCATCTTAAATAAATAATTGATTAACATAAATAAATTACACTAACCACATTCATCTACTTACCATGTATGCTGCCTCCAATTTTTTTTTTAAAAAAATCGAATCACCACTAACATACACAACACCTTTAACAAATAATTGATAAACAAAAACAAATTACACTAACCACATTCATCTACTTACATGTAGGCTGCCTCCAATTTTTTTTTAAAAAAAAATCGATTTTTGTAAGCCTAACTTAGTTCTGTAAATATACTGAAGTCAAACAATATGACATTTATTTAAATTATTTGATATTCATACATCAGCACTTACATAATACATATAATGTTCAACAGTCAAATGATAAACATAATTCATTTACATTTAACACAATTATCTATTTCTCATTTATATACTGACTACAGTTTTTTAAAAATAATCGAGATTTGTCAGCCAACTTTCTCTGTAAATATACTTAAAACAAAGATAACATTTACTTAGATATAGAGATACAGTTTCCATATAAATAATTTTAGATATTTTATTTTATATGTTTGCCTTTTATTATTAAGAAAATCTTTAAATATCTTCAATAATTCACATACCTAATATAATTCTAGAGTCAAACACTATTCTATGTATTTTGCAGTAAAAAAATATAATAAAATCGGATTTAGGATACTATATAAATCACATCATTCATATATATCCACATACCAAAAATAATACATTTTTTTTCAGTATATAAATGGTTCACAGACCATTTTATTCAGCACATTATTTACAACTATCAAAGTAAACGACATTGAAAAACTTCACAGAGCACAGTCAACTCAGAAAATTGTTTAGATATATTATTAGCTACTTTATTCTTCAAAATGAGGAAGCTCACGGGTCACAATATAGTTGGCAATAAACGGAAAATTGTGAGCCTATATGAACAAGGTAATTTATGTTCAAGGTTTTGAATTGATTTAGGTATCCTTTTTGTTTGTGTATTAGTTCTTACTAGATTATTGGTATTTATCACCATTCAATAGATAAATATCATTACCTATAACATAGAATAATGTTTGTTGAATTTAAATACTTATCTTTAGATGCTGGATCACATGTCTATAGATTTCTCAACCTCAGTTTTCATCAATATTGAACTTGCATCATAACAGAAAAAACACAGTTAATTGGCATATATTTGTTTTTTAGCCCTTTACTAAAGTCTTTATTTTGACTCATGTTTAAATTCACATAGGGTAAACTTTTGAAATTTATATACTTATCTTTATAGATGATAACTCGATGTTGTTTTCTTTTTAATCACTTTTTAGTATCTACATTTTTTAAAAAAAAAAACAATTCGATTAGTGAAACTCGTAACTTTTATTACGTAAAAAAAAAATAATAAACTTAATTTAAAACTTTAAAAATTTAAATACTTATCTTTTTATGACCCAATCGCCATTACAATTCTTCTTCAGAATTAAAAAAATATCACTGAACCTGCATCAAAAAATGAAAAAGACATTATTGCTATGTATATTGTTGTTTAAAATTCTGAGTGCAAAAAATACAGTATATCTGTTTAAAAACGAAAAAAAATACGTCCATTGATATCCAGAATGAAACAAAACAAATTTCTGTGTTTTAATAAAATGGTAATTACTAAAAACGTAAATAAAAATAATAAAAAATATTCAGAAATATAATATATTTTTTTAGTGTAGAGTATTTAATACAAATATGCGGAAATATAGTATATTTTTTAAAAAAAAATAATAATAATACAAGTTTCATCGATTTTTTCATATAAAAAAAATTAAATAACTTATCTTTTTTTCGTCGTCTTCACCAGATACGAACTCCATCGAGATGAAATCTTAGGGTTTTTCTTTCATGAAAACCCTAGATCCAAAAGGGATTTCAGATATAATGACAATATTAAACTTAAAAATGAACAATAAACAAAATATACACTATCAACCAACATGATTCCAATACACTTTTTGTGTACGGTCAAGTGGTTTTTTCTAAGTGTAAAACTACAGAAAAATGCGTCATATTTTTTCAAAATAAAAAAAAATTCAGTGTTATACTTCAATGTTCAAAATATTTCAAATCTGAACGTTTTCGTTTTTGTAGATGTAGATCTTGAAAAATAATATATATTTTCGAATTTTACCCATTTAAAAAAATTAAATCCTAGCTTTCTACCATTAAAATACGAAGCCGTAAAGTTTTCTGGCTTCCATAAAATTTTTAAAAAAATTTAACATAAATAATAAAAAGTAATTTTTAGCTTCTTAAAAATGAAACCGTGGAAGGGTTTAAAACCCCCATTTCCACAATAAAGGTCGGACGAGCAGCGAAATGAGGCGGAGAGAAATGACAATGAAAATGAAACCCTAATTTTCACAGAGAGAAGACGAAAAGGAACCAGAGAAGAGTGTAGAATACACTGAAAATGTGAAATGAGAAGTAAGAAAAAATCGGTCAAACACATCATATGATGATTCATTCCCATCCGTTGATCTTGCCACGTGTCACAATCGTGTGGAAGGTTACCACTAAAACTAACCCTATCTGGTAGAAGATTCTAGATGTGGGCTTGGACCGAATTGGGCTGTTTTTTGTGTTTGGATCGGGTTTAGGCTATGGGCTAAAATATAAATTTAATTGCTAAATGGGCTTCAGTTTTATATTTGAGCTTTCATAATTTTTATACAAATTATTAATAATTCCATTTATTAAATAAATTTAATAAATTAATTTATTTGTTATTTGATGTTTATTAAAACCGTATTGTATAAATAATTTATTTTTGTGTAATATATTTATTTATTATATAAGTAGATATTGTTATTATATTATTATTTATTATTATTATGGAAATTAAAATATAACTATTATATTATTTTGTTATTCTAAAATATTATTTGTTTATTATATTATATTAAATTATTATTTTAAGCGTAATATTACTTAATAATTTATCTATTTTATACATGAAAATTAATATTAAATTATTATTTATATTTATTATTTACTTAATATTTATTATTTACGAATATTAAATATTTCATATATTTATTATTATTATTATTTTTGTTTCGTTATTATATAAATAGATTATATTATAATAATATTCAATGTTAAATATTATCTAAATTTGTTAAGTAAAAATAATAATAATAGTTATTATATTATTATCTAATTTAAAATAGAATATAATTACTATTATTATTGTTACATAATTATTATTATTATGTAACATAATAACATTATTGTATAAAAATCAAATTTAATATATGATATTATTTTATAAGGGTAGTATATATATAGATTATATTATTTTTATTTAATTTACTATTAAATTTAATATAAATTATTCTATTATAGTTTAACTTTAATAATTTTGTTTCAGAAAATATATCATTATCTGAGAGGACATCCTTTGAAAAAGGCTCATCAAGTTCAATGGTTTATCCATTTTCCAAAAGTCCGTTTAGCAATATCACAAATGGTATGTTCAATTATTTTTTCATTTAATTATTTTGTATATAATTAAATATAGTTTTATATAGATAATAATAATAATAAGATTAATGATAATGATAATATTTCAAATTTATCATTATAGTTTCAGGCTCACAATTACTCCCCAGAAGAAATATTGTTAATCGTGGCGTATCTAATTATGGTACTTCCAGTACACCCTCTTCGATGAGTTCGAAAGAAGCTGTAATAATTGATCTCACTGATGATGAACCGATTGGAGCCCATGCTACTTCAAATAAGCCGACAACGTATGAGAATTCTGGTGTTACTGTAACTGGAATTGAGCTCAGTGAATTATTAAATCCTTCACATGATGGTTAGTGTAATTTTTTATATTTTTTAATTTCATATATTTGAGTCTATTAATATTATTTAGTATAATTTCATTAATTAGTGTAATTATTATTTTTTTCAGAGTATTGTGATATGGGGGATGCGAGTTATAAATGCCAATTTTGTGGAGCTTTATTTTGGTTAGAAGAGAGGCTATCCTCCTATCCAAAATCAAACCCTCGCTACTCTTTGTGTTGTGGGCACGGAAATATTCAACTTCCCCCAATCAAACAGCCACCAACTGTTCTTCAAGATCTATTGTTTGGAAATGGAAATAAAAGCAAACACTTTCAAGAAAATATACGTTCTTATAACAATACGTTTTGTTTTACATCTATGGGAGGAAAGATTGACACGAATGTGAACAAAGGCAGGGGTCCTCCAGTTTTTCGAATGTATGGCCAAAATTACCACCTTATTGGAAGTTTGTTGCCGCCGGATGGATCGACCCCCAAATTTGCTCAGCTATATATATATGATACGGAGATTGAAATAAGTCATAGGTTGAATTCCCGTCAGGTTTGTTTATTCTTTTATTATATTTTGTTTCTTTGTTATTGATTTGTTTAAATTATTAAACGCAATTCTTTTTTTTATTTTTAAGAAACCATTTTCAAATTTGTAGGCAAGGAAGTGATAGCAATAATTTGCACGAAGTTATCGTGTCTGAATTGAAGAAAATGTTGGACGAGAACAATGTTTTGGTTAAATCTTTAAGAATGGCAAAAGAAAAGATTCGAGAACATGGTTATTCAGATGTAAAATTACGTTTGATTGGTAGAAGGAGTACAGATGCTAGGAGATATAATATGCCAACGAGCAGTGAAGTCGCCGCTCTGATTGTTGGTGATTTTGATCGTGCTTTGGGTGATCGGGATATCGTTGTTGAAACAAGATCTGGTCTTTTGCAGCGGATAAATGAATTGAATGCTTCTTATTTGGTCTTGCAGTATCCATTGTTATTACCTTATGGTGAGAATGGTTTTAGAGAAGATATACCATTTTCAGTAAATAAGAGTAATAATACTGGTGCTAGAAGAACTATTAGTGTGCGTGAATATTTTGCGTACAGATTGCACGATAGAGACCATGAATCGACGACTATTTTGTCTTCACGGAGATTGTTTCAACAATTTGTTGTTGATGCTTACACAATGGTCGAGTCTGCTAGATTGAAATATATCCGTTTGAATCTGAAAAAGCTTCGTTGTGATATATATAAAGGCTTGACGGATGTTGTTTTGCGTGGTGACATTGATCCGAGTACTCAAGGCAAACGCATTATATTACCTTCAACTTTCACCGGAGGTGCTCGATATATGATACAAAATTATCAAGATGCGATGGCTATTTATCGATGGACGGGTTATCCGGATTTGTTTATAACATTTACTTGCAATCCCAAATGGCCAGAGATCATTCGCTTTGTTCAGAAAAAGAATCTAAATCCGGAAGATCGACCGGATATTGTTTGCAGAATCTTTAAGCTTAAGCTAGATTCTTTGATCAAAGATCTTCGGAAAAATAAACTTTTCGGGAAAGTAAATGCAGGTTATTTTTTGTTTTTTAAATTTTTTATATATATATTTTTGATAATATATTAAATATTTGTTTACTTAGTTCATTGACCCAAATCCTTATTATTATTTGTTTTATTATATTGCAGTTATCTATACGATAGAATTTCAAAAGCGTGGCTTGCCTCATGCACATATATTGTTGTTTCTGTCTAAGAAAGACAAATATCCAACTGCAGATGACATAGATCGAATCATATCAGCCGAAATACCTGACGAGAGAATTAATCCATGCTATTATGCTATAGTAAAGGATCATATGATTCATGGTCCATGTGGTGATGTAAGGAAAAACTCTCCATGTATGGTTGATGGTCGCCATAGTAGTAAGCATTTTCCCAAAAAATTTGTGGATGCGACTACTATTGATGAAGAAGGTTATCGCGTTATAGGCGTAGAAATGATGGAAGAATAGTTGAAAAAAATGGTGTCCCATTTGGACAACAGATATGTGGTGCCTCATAATCGCGGTTGTTACTCAAATATGGAGCTCACATAAATGTGGAATGGTGTAATCAAAGCCGGATCTATTAAGTACCTATTTAAGTATGTCAACAAAGGTAATGATCGTGTGACAGCATCGTTTTATACAAGCACCGACGAGGAGGACTCAGGAAAAACCGTTGATGAAGTGAGCATGTTTTATGATTGTAGATATATATCTTCGTGTGAAGCTGCGTGGAGGTTATTGGGGTTTGAGATTCAGTACAAATATCCTTCAGTCGAACGACTCAGCTTCCAACTTCCGAATGAGCAGAGTGTTATTTTCGATGATAACGAGCGAATAGATGATGTTCTTAGTAAAGATTCAGTTAAGGAGAGCATGTTTTTAGCATGGATGGAAGCAAACAAAATATATCCTGAAGCCCGTGAGCTAACCTATGTTGAAGCCCCAACAAAATTTACATGGAAGAAAGAACTCAGGAAGTGGATGCCAAGAAAAATGGGGAAATCAATAGGTAGAGTGTTTTTCGTCCCTCCAGGGGCTGGTGATATGTACTACTTGCGGTGTCTTCTCAATATCGTACGTGGGGCTATGTGTCATGATGACTACAAGAAGGTCAATGGTACTCAACACGCTTCGCACGTGCGACGCTTGCTATGCTCTTGGTTTGTTAGAAGATGATAGGGAATATGTTGATGCAATCATCAGGCGAGCCGTTGGGCTTCCGCAGAGTCTCCAAAGTCTTTTTGCGTCGTTGTTATCATCGAGAATCTTTGAGCGGACGAGGAAGTAGTATGGGACAAGTGTTGGCAATATCTTTCGGATGATATTCTACATACACGACGTCTTCTCCAACATGAAGGTATTATTATTATATGTTAAATGTCGATTTTTATTTCTAATAATATTATTTTATATATCTTTTTATTTATTCAATGTCGTATTATTTTTCTTGCGAATTGGTATTGAGTGAGAATGAGATAAAAATCTTGCTTTGTTGGAGATTGAAAGAATATTGAGAAATCGTGGCACGAGTCTACGTGATTTTGATACGATGCCCTTTCCCGATCGACAATCCGGGAATAGCCAAACAGATTGATATACGATGAGTTGTGTTATGATCGTAAGGCTCTTTTGGTAGAGCACAAGAACCTCATTTCGGACTCAATGAGGAACAGAAAAATGTTTACTCTAAAATCATGGCGGTGGAATCAAATAAAGGTGATATGTTCTTTGTATACGGATATGGGGAACAGGCGCATGACATTTTTGTGGAGGGCTTTATCTGCGGCTTTGAGATCGAAAGGAGAAATTGTGTTGAACGTGGCATCGAGTGGAATAGCGCCCCTATTGCCGCCTGGTGGAAGGACCGCCCATTCCGTTTTGTTATTCCTTTAAACCCAAATCAAGAGTCAACTTGCAATATCAAACAGGGGACTCATTGGCCGAGCCGATTATTCGTTGTAAACTTATAATGGGGATGAAGCCCCAATGATGCATAAGCATTGCTTTGAAGCCGTGAATGAAACTCAAAGCTCTTTTAAAATTAATCAATCCACGCAATGAATCAAAACCTTTTGGAGGGAAAAGCTGTTGTGTTTGGGGTGATTTTGACATGATATTGCCTGTTATACCGAAGGAAGTCGACAGGATGTAGTTAATGCCACGATAAATGCATCATATTTGTGGAAAGATTGTACAAGATCATGAGATTGACTAAAAATATGCGTCTTCAAAGCCTCAATCGATGCAGATGATTATGCGGATTTGGCCCGCTTCTCGAGTGGATAGCAAGCATCGGAGATGGAACAATCGGAGGATCTAATGATGGTTGTGCCACTATCGATATACGAAGATATTCTTTTGGAATCATCCGGTGATCCCATCGCAACAATTGTAGAGAATACTTATCCAATGTTTAAAGACGCCACCGATGATCCTATTTATTTGAAAGATAGGGCGATACTGCACCGACTCTTGATGTCGTTGAGTCGATCAATCATCATATGACGTCTTTAAATTCTTCGGGAGGGACAGACTTATTTGAGCTCGGATAGCACGAGTAAACTGATGTTAATATTGATTTCTTGCATGATATTCATACGCGCAGAATTTTTGAATGGTATAAAATGTTCTGCGTTCCCAATCATGCTTTTGCATTTGAAGGTTGGGACTCAGTTATGCTTTCTTGAGGAACATGGACCACTCGACTGGATTGTGTAATGGGACTAGATTGGTGATTACAAGGCTCTCTAGACACGTACTTGAAGCTAAAATTCTCACTGGAACACATGAAGGTCATAAGGTGTTGATACCGCGAATGACACTAACACCGTCGGACCTCAGAATTCCATTTAAGTTTCAACGTAGACAGTTTCCTCTGATCGTGTCTTATGCAATGACCATAAACAAGAGCCAATGCCAATCTCTCTCAAATGTTGGTCTGTACTTGAAGAATCCGGTATTCAGTCACGGTCAATTATACGTTGCCGTTTCCCGAGTCACCAATCGAAAGGGACTCAAAATATTAGTCTGTGGCGAAGATGAATCAAAAAACAAACAGACTAAAAACGTGGTGTACAAAGAAGTTTTTCAAAATTTGTAGATATTAATTTGTTCGAATAGATGTTTGTACATTTTCTATTTTTCATTAATGTGTAATAAATTTTATAAACATCCAATCTACACGGTCGAACACAACAAACCAAGTATGAACAAAAATATGATAAATAATCTCTATCTCTATCTCTATCTCTACTATTTTATTTTTTTTATCTTAAAAGTATGAATATTTCTGTAAAAAATTGAATGGACTAATATACCCCTTATATATATTAATTTTAATATAATTGAGGATAATATATTGGAAAGGCTTTGAAATAAGGCAGGATACGGACAGACTTCTAAAACAATATGAATAGGCGGAATACCAACAAGGTAACAGTAAACCTACATAAATTTGCACCATCAAAAACACCAGACCCTTCTAAGTTCTAGCAGAAAAGAAATTCAAAAATAAGACCCAATGTCCCCCAAATCAGTTTTATTAATTTTGAACTAATAATAGGAGAAGTTATTTTACTGTCTTAGGGATGTGGAAACCACCCACCCAAAAGAGAGTTGTGATTGATAGTGTCGGCGGAGTTGCTCGGCGGAGTTGCTGTTCAACAGACAACACAATCAGGTCATTTTCTCTTTAAAATTTTATTTTTTATTTGTTTCTTGGATGAGTGTAATATTTTAATTTTTCTAGAATGGTGCAATTTTTTCTGGACATGGGAAGAATCCTATCAGTCTATACTATATATGACTTCTCATTGGGTCCTTTGCGATTCAGATAGGCAAGATATCGAAATTCCTTTTGGTTTGATCTGTGATAAATTGCAGGGTGTAAAAGTGGTGTGATTGCATGGAGTAAGGTCAAATTTGGGGGTTGGAGAAAAGAGCTTCAAGCCAAAAGGAAAAAACTTCAATTGTAGTTACAGTAATCTAGGTAGTGCTTTTAGCTTCTTTTTTTTTTTTTTTTTGATTTTTTTGTTGAATGCCTACATGTTGGTCATAAGATTATTATTTCGCACACTTCCTTGTAATTATAAGATTTTTTGGCCTTGAACTCATTCTGGTGTTAGCTTAGAAGATAATTAATTCTTTATTAGATAGAATATTCGTAAAATGACACACATATTTAGTCATATTTTTTTTAAGATAAATGTGTTGGATTTTGAAGGTAGAGGTGTTTTATAAGAATTAAGCATTTTAGAAAACATGAAAAGGGATTAAAGAAACAAATTAAATATTTAAATTTGAACTAAAGCTAAAAAATTTGGACTAAGTGATTGCAAATGAAAAATAATTTGAAGTGAAATATACGAAACATAAAATAGAGTATTTGAAGTATTATATGCATATTAGCTCACCATCAAAATTGTTGAAATGTAAACCATTTTGATTTTTTCTCATTCTTTACTTAATTTCTTGAGATGGTTGTGTTATGCTTTTGCAATTTCTTCACATATATTGCGAGTGATGAGGTGTCTTTAACATTCATTTGGATTGGTATTTTAATTGCATTTTCTATTTGGATTTACCACATTATTTTATGTCCAATTTTAGATTTTATTTGTATAGTTTAATTTATTTATGTTTATATTTGTTTTTACTACTATTAGGGAAAATTGGAAAATTCGTCCTCTAACTTTGGCTATTTAGACATTTAGTCCAATAGGTAGTCCAATCTCGATCTTAGACCGACAACTTCCAATTTTTTTGACATTTAGTCCGATTTTCACCGGAGCTCCTCAATCTCACGGAAATTGCTGAGGTGGACTAAATTATGTTGGCGTGGGCTAACAACTTGGAGGTTTTTCAATTTTGGTGGGAAAATTGTCCATGTGTAATCCATGTGGGCAATTAAAATAGATAAAAGAGAAATAAAAGTAATTAAAAATACCTATTCCTAAAATAAAATATTTACATTTTGACAAAAATCACGAAAATTAAAAACTAATGGAAAATAAGATTTATAAATTATAAGTTTGATAAAAAGCTTGTAGAATTTATCAAATGAAGAAATTTAAAATATTATATAATTCTTTTTTCTTTTATCTACTTTTTTAAAAGTTATAATAAAATACTAAACCTTTTATTTCTCTTCTTTATCTATAATCAAATATATTCTTTATAACTAAAAATTTTATCGTCTTTTTAACATTAGGCAATTAAGAAGGTAAAGTTTTATAATATCTATTTTCACAGAGTATTCGGAAGGAAATTAGTGATTAATCAAAATTAAGTATATTTTAGTTACTAAGCAAAATCAAACTAAATTAAGTAAAGATTTAACAAATTTTGGTTATTAAGCAAAATTAACCAGATTTAAAAAAAAAAGCAAAATTAACCACTTAATTATTGGTTGTTAAGCAAAATTTTTGGGAGGAAAAAATTAGATAAATAAGTCAAATATTAAACAGAATTAAGCAAAATCAACCACCTAATTAAACAAAATTAAACAAAATCAACCACCTAATGAAACAAAATCGACCCACCACCACCACCTGCCATCTCCATCATCTGCCACCAAGCCAACCGCACAACCCGCCATCTCCACCTCTGTAGCCACCGCCACCTGTCATATCCACCTTCGCCACCAAGCTAACCTTCACCACCCGCCAAGCTTAAGTGTGGAGGGCGGTGGCTGGGGAAGATGGAGCGTGATGTTGAGGAGGAAGGGTGTGTAAGCCGCAAGGTGAGGGGAGACGGCGGCGGGCACAGGTGGGGAAGCGCTAGACGGCTGTGGGCGGGAGGGGGGGGGGAGGCGGCGGGGCTGGGAAGGGTGAGGTGTGAGGCTAGCAAGTTCTTCATCTTAGGGTTTTTTTTTTTTTTTTTTATATTTCTTTTGTTTTAATATTTAGAGTTTAAAAAAATTTATAGATTTATTTTCCATCCTTTAATTGCTAATATGACACGTATTTATATTTTGAATTTAAATTCATTACATTTGGCATTTTTTTCCAATTGTCACAAATTCCCCAAATGGGAAGTTGGAGGGAAATGAGAGAATTGTTCCCTCCATTACTTCGGTCAACATAGCTATTTTAGGAGACCATTTTTTTTATTTTTTTTAAAACAAATGACACATCACTCACATGTAAGCAATTTTTCCTCCAAAATCGACAAAATTCTCAAATTAATTGGAATGTCAGCAATTTCCGGTGATTTTGAAGAGCTCCGGCCAAAATAGGACTTAATCTCAAAAAAATATAAAATTAGTGGACTAATTTCGGAATGAAAAATATAGAGGACTAAATGTCTAAATGGCCAAAGTTACGGGACGAATTTTCTAATTTTCCCCTACTATTATTATAATAATATTTTAAAGTTTAACTTGAACAACAAAACTATAGAAAAACTCTAATATTTGCTTAATATATTGTGGAGCCTCTTTTTGCTTTGATCATTGTTTGTTTTCTCGATGAAGGCCACTTTATGTCATGTGATGTAATATTTTACATTGAGAGCAGAATTCAAATACTAGAATTCTTTATAATATGCAAATGCATTGAAGGTCTCCTAAAAAAAGCTGCATCGAAGATCATCTAATCAAATTTACTATCAGGTAAAGTTAATTAATTCAGTATTTTTTTTTTTTAATTCTTCTTGTGTGGAGCTATATTATTAGACAATTTCTATACACGTTATCGAATATCGATACGATGTTATCTACATTAAGCAAATAAATACTATAATTGAAAGAGAATTAATTTTCTTCAAAAAAAGAAAAGATAATTAATTAAATATGAATATTTTTAATTTTTTTCTTTGTTTTTATTTTATTTTATTTTTTGGTTTAGAGAAATTAGAAAGCAATCCTTTGGACCTGTTGTTATTCTCAAAATACTTTATTGCGTAGCTTCATCAGGTTCTTCGTCTTTAATTTAATCACTTTCTCTTGAAGTGTTTGAAATTTTAACATGTTCATAGCTAGGATTATCTTTATCTTGATTGGAAATTCTTAACCTTTGAGTTTAGATCAATCTCGCTTTTAATCAATCAATTCAGAGAGGATAAAGGCGAATTGATGGGCCCTTGTGCAATTGCAACTATTTTGAGGATTATGATGATGGTGTTTTACTAAGGAAATATTCATTAATAGGATAATAGTTAGATACAATACAAATTATTGTGGAAGAATTTTTGTAGTATGAGTTGATATTAACTAGCTGTGTTGATAAGAGGTCACAAAGGCTCATTTTCATGTTAATAGCAAATACTAAAGTTTGATATGTTTACGGTTGCAACTATCTTTTCTGCTACAAAATATATCAGGATTTAGGCCTCAGTTGACTCGCTTTATAAAGAACTTTTAGGATTTTTATTTAATTCCTAATATATGGGCAATATATTTAATTATAATTATATTTGTCGTTTAATTATTATTGGACTAATTAAGTGATCTAAATCCGGTGGAGTCCTAATGCTACTGAATTTGATATTAAAACAAAGAGTAGATACCTAATATGAATCAACTTAGGGGATTATGGAAACCCTAATTAATACCTATATAATGAACCATGTGGTTATGGTCTCCAATATACTAAATCACACATAGTTTTCTATTCTCCCCATCAAGAAAGAAAACGAAGGTCCCATAAGGAATCTGGAGATTTAGTTGAGGAAGATCATAATACCGATTTAATCGTTCGTGCCGTTCGTGTTGGTACACTCAAGTCGTTCGTGTCCGGATAGATCGTTTGTTGAGGTATTCGCATACAAATCTTGTTATGGATCCAGGTATTTCACAATTCCGTAAATCTTTGATGATTTGAAGCATGATGTTTATATCCTAGAATTTTTCCGCATCTAGGATGATTATGCGAATTTTATTATTGTTATTATAAATTTCCATCAAGAACACCAAATTTTGATTAAGTTATTCTCATAGTGCTGTTGGTGCTTTGGCTGCCAAAAAACTATTGTTAAAATATCATTTTACCTATTTCAGCTACCGAAGGAGTGAAAGGTAAATAAATGGACAAAGTCCTGTCATCAAGAATACGTAAGTTAAATGTGTTTTTTGATTCTATTTTATGTGTGTATCATTTGATTGATTTAGTATTTGATCATGCATCATTTAATTGGCTTTTCTATTAATTCAGAAACTCTATCTGATAATTTGATAGCTTTTAGTTTGGGCTTTTTATTTAATTTTCTGAACTAAGGATCATGTATGTATTAATTGTTAATTTTGAGTTCCATATTCTTTTAATTTTTCAATATTTTCTGTTCAATAACGATCAACAATGTTGATAATGGAAGATGCTAATGCTAATATAGTGAAGGTTGTGAAAAAAAATAAATAGAAAACCTGCAGAGGGATCAGAAATGGAGTTGAGATGTTAAGAGCTCAATTACTTTCACAAAGTGTAGTGTATTTGGGTATGTAATTAATAGTGTGTATATCAATGGTGTTGCATCATTGCATGTATGGTCAAGGTGTGAGGAGGAGTGAGTGGTTTATGCAAAAAGCTGAACTGTACTACCACCGTAATTTTTAAAGTTGATTTATTCCCTGTGGTTTGCTTATGTTTCATTTTGATGAACGTTTGCTTCACTAGCTTATTCATATATGTCCTGAATATATAGAATAAAATATAAGTTGAATAAGGTAGCAATTTGTCGCTGTTTAGCTTATTTTGGCTTTATTGGAAATATATTCAATTCAACGATAAATAAAATAAAAATAGTTTACAATATTAAATAATTTCATAATTTATAAATATAGAAATTATTTTTAAAAATAAGAAAAATACTATTAAAATATTTTATATTTCTAACTAAAAGTATACTTAAATTATAAATATATAAATATTAACAAATTATCTATCTTTTCAAAGAGTAAAAATTGCTATTCAAACTCTAAAAATATTAAAAAAAATATTATTTCAATTTTATTTATTTATATTTTTCTTTTGTTTTTAATCAAACATTATATATATACACATATACATTTATATACACATATGTTACATACATATGTATAAGTATAACTTACATATATATATATATATATACATGATATACATCATGAGTTACCTTGGTCACGGACTTGCGTAGTAATGGCGGGTTTGAGTTCTTAAATGACTGAAATAGATGAACTCACGCCGGGGCTATTGGGAGGTGGTCCCGCTAAGACCTCGATGCCTAAGTCGATCGAGTTCTTGAGGTGCGGAGATATTAAGACAAGTAAATATAAAAGTAGGAAGTAAAGTAGTAGAATGAATTTTACCTTTTTAATGTTATCAGAAAGAGTATTTATAGGAATATCCCGACACATGTGAGGAATTAGGTTGTGACAAGTGTCATCATCCTAATAGTGGAGTTATCGATCGTCGAAGAATCAATGGTTCTTCTTCCGCCGGGTCGATACTTTTCTTTTGACCGGATCGAGTCACGGGTCGTGGGGCCCCGAATGAGCGACCTCACTGGGCTTAGGGTGGAAAGATATCCTTGTGTATCAATATATTATACTCGAAAAGAATTATTAGTACTTTATAATCATCATAACTAATTATTATTTATTAGTAATCAGTAATTATTAGTACTAATAATATATAATGTTTGATTAAAAACAAAATAAAACATAAATAGAAATTGAAACAGTATTTATTTTAATATTTTTAAAGTTGGAATAACCATTTATACTCTTTGAAAACATGGATAATTTATTAATATTTATATATTTATAATTTAACTATACTTTTGTTTAGAAATATATAAAATAATTTAATAGTACTTTTCTTCTTTTTAAAAATAATTCATATATTTATGAGTTATGAAACTATTTTATGAAATTATTTAATATTGTAAACTATTTTTATTTTATTTATAGTTGAATTGAATGTATTTCTAATAACTAAATGTGAATTATATAATTTTTATTATTTTTACTTGATCCAGAAAAGGAAATAGAAAAAAACAATTGAAATAGTTTAATAGAAGATATCGTTAGTAAAATATTTGAAGGAAATAGATTGTTTTAATTCTAAAATATATATGAAATTTAAAATTTAAATAAATATTTAAAAGTATTAAATTAAAACTCATGTTTTTTTATCATGAATATTGTTCTATTATTTTTTAAAATTTATTTAAAGTTTGAATTAAAGAAAATCTAGTAAAGAGTAACATTTACTGTTATTTATGAACAAGACTAAAAGTGCGAATTTCATCTATCTAAAGGACTAAATTCAATGTCGAGAAAACAAAAAGGACCAATTATTCGAGAGGCTCCACTTAGAGGACTATATAAAAAGATAATTTTGCCTATATATATATATACTTATTCTTTTCAAAATATTAATAATGTTTTTGACTTTAAGATTATATATGTTGAAGCTTCAACTATTATAGCTTAAAGATATAGTTGTTGTCTTATGGTTGTTAGTAAAGGCTTTCAACTATTATAGCTTAAGATATAATTGTTGATGGGATATGGTTGTTTGCAAAGGCTAGGCAAGTAAATTGCTTGTTTGGTTACAACAAATAACAAATGCCAGTTAATATATAGGTTGTAATTTAAAGCCAGTGCAGTCATAGTCATCTATTGACACACTTAATTTCGAATGTATTTTTCTAAACAAATGATTCATCCAGTAAAGCTTAACCTTTTCTTATAGTGTTTTTGAGATTGAAAGTACTGGAATCATATTGAATAATAAAAGATATGGACAATTAAAAAAAATTGAGGTTTGTGGTAATTTCAAAAAAACAATTCTGAGAAGTTTCAAAATTGCATAAGCTCTCTTGAGATTTGATTTCGTCTTATATTTTGCTCCAATCGAAATTGTATGCATGGTATCATGGGACTAAGCAGTAAAGAATTCATTCATATTATGGGAAATTTCAATAGGTGCAAGCTTAATTTTACATTATCACAATGGAAATTTGAAGGCTCGTGTTCAATCTTACAACTCAACAATGTATACAATCGGGTAATTTTAAACTCATGTATCTCCAAACATAAAGATCATAAAGTATTATTCTTTATGAGGAATAAAAAAATCAAACGAGTTGAAAATAACAATGACGGACTAGAAAAAGAAAAAAAAAAAGAGAGAATGATTGATACAATTTGAACAACAAGTAACATTTACGTATCATTTAGTGCTGTTGGGAGCGATCAATGAAATAGTTGATTAGTCTTTCTACTTTTTTGCTATAGTAATTATTTGTTTTTTTCAAAAAATAATTAAGAAAAACTCATGGTAACCATTCGAGCTGACGAAATTAGTAGTACTATAGTACTCTTTAATTTTTGAACTTCAATGGTGATTTCATGTTTAATTGGAATTCGTGGAACAACTTTATTTGCTTATATTTGTCTTTTGTTTTTAAACCTCCACATGTGATAGTTTTAGGTAGGGGTGTAAACGATCCGAGCCGAGCCGAACTTTAATTTGTTTGCCATATGTTCATTTAATTTTATACATGTTCAAGCTTGGCTTGAGCTTGATTCAATTTTAAAAAAACTTGTTCATGTTCGGCTTGATAAAATTTTTTAATGCTTGAATATGTTTGTGAACATGTTCGTGAACATGTTTGTTTTGAGTTCGTGTTCAATATGTTCGTGAACAATCAATACTTTGTTCGCGAACAACAAATAAACAAAAATTTGACTTTTTCGTGAATGATAAACAAACAAACATTTTTTCAAACTTATCGATGAAAATATATATAAATTATTGTAAAAAATAAGCACACATAAACTAAGTAACTAACCAAACAATTGGCAAGTCTGCCAAACTATATTAGAAATAGTTGAAAAAATATGGGCCATAGCTTATTTAATGAGAATTATCACTATATTACGCAATAGGATAGGGTTTAGAGAGTATTATGTATCTTTAATAATCAAGCATTAGTCGAGCCCTTAACGAGTTTGTTCACGAACAAGTCTAAAAAAATATTATACGAGCTTGTTCTTGAACATTTATAAATGAACACTAAACAAACTTGTTCACGAGCTTTTAGTAAACGAGTATAAAATTGTTCAAGCTCTGTTCGTTTATTACACGAGCCTCAAAATATGTTCATCTATGCCCACTTAACTAAATAAACGAACATAAACGAACGTTATCCGAGCATATTCACGAGTTGTTTGCCGAACGCTCTGTTCACTTACAGCCCTAGTTTTAGGAAAATTTCTTTTAAATTCTTTGGCGTAGGTTTTTGGCCCACAATCTATTTATTATGTCACACCTAAAACTTTATTTTAGTTAATAGAAATTTTTCATCTTGCAAATTTCTCATCAAATCAAACCGTGTTGTACGATATGAATGATATTTATAATAAAAGTTAAACTAATAGTTGTTTTTTTGAAGAATAAAGTTAAACTAAATTAAGTTATAAGAGTGATTTTTTTAATTAAATTAGTAAAATTATATGGTTCACGTGCAACGCACGTGCACCTTACTAGTAATGATTAAAATAAGAGAATGATTTTCTTTTGCATAAATTATGTTTATGGAAAACTAAATATGATTAATTAGTGTTATATTTCTATATTGATGGTATTTTTTCAATATGTCTAATTTCAATGTTATTGAAACAAATAATTTTATTAAACATAGGATGGAATAATATATTGATCGCAGCAACTTACACAATTAACTCAAATATTGGAAGCAATGTAACGTTTGAAATGACATAACGGGCATAGTGAAAATAAGATCTTTTTATGTAAACACCAAATGAAACAAGCCAGCAAATATCAGACGATCTTGTATGAAAAGATTGTAAAACTTTCATCCCTTCCATCAACAATTTAATATATTACATTTATTACGGTAATTGCATTCAAATAAACAATCACTGTCTTATTTAGATAGAAGCGAACTATCCTTATTCTATGGATACTACTAATTAAAATTGATTGGGTACTTGGGTTGTTTGTCTGGCGTAAAGATCCCAAAATTCTTCTCATACTCGGGATTCTTTTGATTCTCATCAAACATAGCGAAAATGTACGTTTCAATAGGCTTTCCAGGTCTTTTAGGGGTTCCATCTTTAACACGTTGTATCAAATTCGTATTATACGTCTTTGCATAGTCAATAGATGATGTGTCTCCTCCAGCCGAAGGCCAACCACTCTCTGATACCACAATTTCCAATGACGCGCCACCACTTTTTTCTAGTGCCGAATACATGGCATCCAAAATAGCATAGAAAAGATTTTGATACTTCACGCCTCCAGGAACAACGACCCCATCAGATGTAAAAAGCGCGTAATTTAAGTCAATCTGCGCTTTGTTGCTAATGTATGCAAAATAAGGGTACACATTTACAAGTAAAGGAGCATTGTTATTAGCCAGAAACTCAATAATGGGGTTGAGATATGACGTAACATCGGATCTAAATGCTCCATCCGCTGGAGGAAATGAGTTTCAAGAACTCCTGTATCGATAGCAGTCGAAACCTTAATTCCAAGGCCAGCTCCAGAAATAGCATTGTTAACATTTTGCATGGCTGGGAGAACAAATTGTGCGAACTTAGCAGTATCATTCACAGGGCTGACTTCATTTCCGACCGCGATATACCTAAATTTTACGTCCGGAAAGTTTTTATGTTATTTTGGACCCAAGTGTCCGCGTTAGCTTGGCTGGCAGCAAGATCTTGGAGATCAGAGTTTGGAACACCTAGCACGACCTCAATGTTGGAGCCTCGAAGAGCTTCAAGAGCTAGCTTGCTAGGATCGAAGAGTCTCATTCGTTGGATATTGTTCTGTTTGTATAAATCCACAACTTCTGGTGGCGGAGGTAAATTATTCCCAAGCATTCCGTAACATACGGTCTGTGCAACTGCATTATAATGAACATATAAAACTCACTGGTTTAGTGATTTTAGTCTGTCACCTCTTAAAATCAATTATTCTTAGAAAAGCTGAAAAATTAATATATATGAATCATTTCACATAACTATGTGATGTTCACACGAATTAATCAAATTATGTGAAACAAAAACTAACAATTATTAGACAACACATTATGTCTAGAGTACTTCATGTGGGATTTTTGTAACGATACACAATATGATAAAATTAAATGCATGGTTGTTAATATTTGAAACTTGGATATTTTTCAGTTATTCTATATATTTTAAGAGGAAAAAACAAGCAAACCTGTGAAATCGAGGGTAACTATTATGAACAACCCCAAAAGGACCATTGCAAAAATGAATTGATTTACGATGTTAGCCATTGAGAAGGAAAATAATACAAATAATGAGGTAGTACTTGTTCAATGAAGCACCTGTCTACCCAAACCTCCATTTTATAAGAGTTTGGAGATTACATAATGGGTTGTAATTGCAATGTCAACTTATTACTGGCTGATAGTTTTTTTCTTGCCGAAGTAATTTCTCTTTGTAATAAGAAAAAGAACAAACCAAAAAGAATTAGGAAAATCTGAATTAATTACACCTATAAGGCGTTCTCTAGGACAATCATACATCAAAAGTACATACATTTGAAAAGTCATCCTAGAAGTTTGCTTTTTGAATATCTCTGCATACAATGAGATATTAATATAATATTGTGAAAATTATTCTTGAGATATTTATATTTTTGACCCGGTCCACATAATTATGTTTGTAAGAAAGTGATAGTAATTTTTACAATAACAATAACATGATTTAATAATCAGACACAAGCATAAATTTGTATTACAATTATTACACAATTACAATCTATATTATTACTGCAATGATAACACATTATTGAATTTACTTTCGGATTGCTAAATTTATTAAGTAATTGACTTTTATTTTATTTGTAAATTAAATGACATTAACTTGAATAATCTGATTGATCATGCACAATAACTTTCGTTCTAATTAGTTTGACTGATGTGCACTGATGTGGAATTAAACATATTCAAACTGTAGGAGTTTGAATTTGATTTGTGTCATGAAAAGCTATTTTTGAAAATTGAATAATTATATATTAATAATTTAAACTCTAAATCCCTCTTCTTTAACAAAGAGTACAAACTTGTCTGTTTCTAGATTACATTTAGCACTCATATGGAGATTGACTTTATAACATATCAAGATGAATTAAACAAATCTAATATTTTCCATTTATCTAATTTGTGTTCTCGTCGTTTTTCTCCCATTGATATCATCATCCTAATTTTTAGCCTATAATCAAGTTCTAAAAGTTGGACTGGATAAACTTTTCTTTTATGATATATATTTATATTTTTGGCACGAATAAACATATATTCATAAGAAATTTGTTAGCAAAAGAAATTCCAGTAACAATAACATGATTTTAAGAATCCAATACGAACCTATATATGTATTGCAATTGTTATGTAACGTCGTTTCCATTTATTTTAACCAATGCGTACTAGTATGGAGTTATATAATTAAAATTTTAAGAATTCGAATGTCGATGAATGCTATTTTTGCACATGAATAATCACATTATAAACTGAACCTCTAAACCCCTTTTCTTATAAAGAGTATAATTTGTTTTCTAGATCACCTTTAACTTCATGCAGGGATGTGTACGGGACTTAGAGATTACCAGAACCGAACCAATACCTGAATCGAAAAATATCCAAACTGAAAATATCCGTTGACCTTTTTTAACTTTCCCCAAACTGAACCATCCCGAATATTTTAATGGTACGGTTCTGGAGATTTTTAAATATCCATACCGGACATACCAAACCGTACCGAACCGAAGATCTGAAACTAGAACCGATTTTGAAATATTTTTATATTATATGGCAAATACTTGTATAAGACTGCCTTACAGGTCTAATTTCATAAGATGGATCTTACATACCCGACCCACCTCATACCCGCCCAAATCCCTTTTTTTAGTTTTCTTTTTCAGTTTTTCTTTTTTTTTTTTACTTGGGTTTATTTCCAATCTTTTTCAGTTTGCCACTTTCTTCTTCTTCTTCTTCTTCTTCTTTCTTCTTTGTTCTTCTTCTTCTTCTTCTGTTATTCTCGCTTCTTCTCGATTTGCTTTGTATAATTGTCATTCTTTTATTTTTTATTTTTCCTCGAATCATTGCTCCAAAGTGTATGTTGCCGCTCGTAGTTGAAGTGTCTTCTTGATTCCACCATTGATGTTTGAAGGTTTGTAAATTAGTTTGATAATTTCTGGAAAAAATTATAAATATTTTTGTAAATATGTTTTGGCGATTAATTTACTGAAGTAGAATAGTTAGTTTTCTGAAGTAGAATAATTTGTAGATTTGTGTGTTGCATTTTTTTATTAAACTACATTTTTGTTAGATTTGTTGTCAGATGGTGACTGAAATTATGAACATTGTTGTTAGAAATATACTTAAATACAAACATTGTTATTATAGTACAAATCTGTGAATACTGATGCTTGAAAGTATCAGAAATTGCCATAAAAGTATCACAAATTGCCTTAAAAATATCAGTTTTATGTCATTGTATTCCAACATTGAACATATATTTGTGGCTGCGTGTATTTCAACATTAAAATTTTTTGTTGAACTGCATTTTTGTTTGTTTTATTGTTAGATGGTGATTGAAATTGTTAGATTTGATAATATGCGTGTTTAAGAATTTTGCCCTAAAAATATCAGAAATTGCCTCAAAAGTATCATAAATTTCCTTAAGAGTATCTATTTTTCCATATTTGTAGATGACACGACAGAAGCAATTAGTGTACAAAAGAGACAGGGGAAGGGGCAACCTGGAAAAAAGGCACTGTAGTGGAAAGAACTTCGGAAACAATTGATGTAAAAGAAGGAGTTCCAGTAAAAGAAGGTAGCACTAGCTGTGAATTGGAAAAAAGACTACATTTAAGAGTGATTTTTTTTGTTGATAAATTATTGTCATTTGAGATTCTTTTATCATTGTATGTTATTGAAGTTCATGTATTGATACAAAGTCAGCGAAAACTGCAGTATAATATTAGAGTTCTTGTATTACTAGTTACACACCCAACGTACTCATTTGGATTAAAAGTATCATTTTTAATGCTAAGAAGTATCAAATATTGCGTAAAAAGTATCATCTTACAAAATGAAGGTTGCTTTATGGAAAGACTTTTTGTTGATAAAGTATTGCAATTTGGTACTCGTTTTATCATTTGTATGTGTGTTGAAGTTTCTATATTGATACCAAGTCATTCGAACGTAGTATTCCTTTAGATTAAAAGTATCATTTTTAATGCTGAGAAGTAAATTACGTAAAACGTATCACTTTCTTATGTAAGAGTATTGTGCATGTTCAACATGGAATATGTATCATTGTGCATCTTAAAAGTATCATGTTTAAGGCTGAAAAGTATCACTATTTCTCGAAAAAGTGACCTAACTTATACATTATACTTTTGGAATATGTAAAATGCGAAACTATCATTATGCATCTTAAAAGTAATATATTTAATGTAAAACATTATCATTAATTGCGTGAAAAGTATCATTTTACAACTTCAAAGCATTAAAAAATTATCTTTAAAACAACTGAGCATTGGGAGTCTGGGCGCCAAACTACTTCGCTTGAGAACAGTCAAACACATCAATACTACTCTTCTTGCTCTTTCCAAAACTTCCCTTTTAATGATTTCTATTTCATTTGTATGTCTGTTGAAGTTATTGTATTGATATCAAATCATTCAAACGTAGTATTCATTTTGATTAAAAATATCACTTTTAATGCTGAGAAGTATTGGTAATAATGTAAAAAGTATCATTTTTTTATATAAGAGTATTGTGCATTTTTTTTGGAATATGTAAAATATGAAAGTATTTTTGTTCATTTTAAAAATATCATATTTAATGCTAAAAAATATCACTATCTGGTGAAAAAGTATCACTTTTGATGTTTATAATATTTAAAATGTAAAAGTATCACAAAACATCCTAAAAGCATCATATTTATTGCTCAAAAGTATCACAAAACATGCTAAAAGCATCATATTTATTGCTCAAAAGTATCACTGACGAGATTTGTGGCTTTGTTGGAGGAGATATGGGGATAAAAAGAGAGATAAAGAGATCTATCGGAGGGGAACGCATGATAAGAGGAGAGAGAAAGAGAGATCTGCTCAAAAGATCTCACAACTAGCGAGATTTGTGGCTTTGTTGGAGGAGATCAGGGGATAGAAAGAGAGAGATAAAAATATCTATTGGAGGGGACCACAGAATAAGAGGAGAGAAAACGAGAGATCTAGCAGCATTTTTTAATGACCGGTACCCGAATCCGGATAGTAGGTGTAGGTCCCGAGGGGTGATAAATAAAGTTTGGGGGGGTTGAATAAAACTTTACCAACTTTTCATTTTTAGTCCTTTTAAGAATTTCAAAGTTGACTCAAGTAAGCAAAGTCCTTGGGGGACAAATAAGTTGGCTTACACAGCAAAGTTACCCACTCAACAGACTCAACTGAGCTGTTAATAGTATAACTTAGATGTTTCAGCTAACACTTTAAAATAACAGTTGACTTGGTTTTTAACAACGGAAGTCTTTCACCCTTAGTTTTTGAATACGTTTTTCAATACTTGTTCTAGCTATGTTATTATCAGTAGACTTTAGCAATTCAACAGTCAGCAGATATAAATATAATGCAAGAAAGTAAGTGTGCTAAAAGTAAATAGACACAAACATCTATAGTGGTTCGATGATGGGGTAATTCCTTTAATCTATTCTTCTCCAACCCCTATAGGAATCCACTAATGTAACTTAACTTGGTTACAAAATGGTAACAGTCCAAGTCAGCTTTGATCACATAGCTACCGGCTCCATGGACTCAGTTTATTCACAAGACGGCCGTTCTACTACTTCAGCTTCCTTCAAACCTTTGGACTTGATCACTTAGCCTTCCAACAGATTCAAAGCTCTGGTTCGATCTAGAACCTTACTACACCTCCTTCAACCTTGGAGAGTAGACCCCTTGTTCTTGATAACAAGTTTTTCCTCTTCAACAAATGAAGTCGTCTTTCCTTCACTGAGTGTGTTGCATCAGTTTCCTTCGAGTTTCAGCTTGATGATGTTCTTTGAATACTTGAGAGATATTTAGCTTTGCAGGTTAATTACTTGAATGCTTGTATTCGTGTATGTCTCGTAACCTTCTCTCAAATGAATCCTCAGCCTTTTATTGTGCACATTTGAAAAATATGCTCGTTGAAGAGATAGATATATTATTCAAACAACACTTCGTAGGTTGTTGGTTTGTCTTGCCGCAACATTGATGGAGATTGTACCTTGAATTTAATGCTCTGCTGCCTTTCCTTAAACTCGCATTTCGTACATCCCATTGGCTCTTGATTTTTGCACTCTTTCAAAGAAAAACAACTTTATTGTAGCGATCGACACATGCCTATTTCAAAGAAAAACCTTGATTTTTCTTGACAATGATCTCTTTCGCCTTTCTTTGATCATGTCTCACTGCATACCCCCTTTGACAATCGATTCCAATGATTTTGGAATGACTTTGTTGTCGACCACCGACCGAGACAAACTTTTCCGACACTTGCTTGAACCTTCACTTACTTCACTCAACCGACACACGTTGGGTCTTCTTCGATCTTGATCGAGTCTTATAATCTTCAACTTGGCGGCCTTCGACTCAGCTAATAAAACCCTATCTATTACGAGTTGAATTATATTTGAATTGGGGTGCCAACTTCCTAATCTAAGTTTTACATGGTATCATCAAAATATATACATAAATTTTCCCAACAGTAGTATCCATCTTACGGATTCTAATCCGTAAGACGGTCCTACAAGAGATATTCTCTTTACATATATATTATTTTCATCATATTTGTATTTTGATATTGAATAAATTACATATTTTTTTGAGACTCAATACTATATAAAACATACAACTAAAAAAATATCAAATGAAAAGTTTAGCATACTTTATCAATTATCAATGAATAATTGAATATGAATTTAATTACACTAATTGTTACATCATAATAATTTATTTATTTAAATGTACTCAATAAATTAAATTTAAAAATCATATTTGATTTATGGTAAACGTTTTAATATGATGATATTTGACTTAATAAATATCATAACTAAACTCATTGTTTAGTCACGAACACTAATTAAAATTAAAATTAGTTAAGTTATTAGTAAATTGTAATATCTGTTATGTTTGCTGATTTTGGGGTTGTATTCTTTATTATGGCTTTAATTTAAGATTGTATGATTATTTTATAGTTTTAGTATCTATTTGAGGATTGCACTAAAAACTAAAAAGATTGAACGTATAACCGTTGGGTGATTTTATATTGATTTTCTCTTTATCCCCTTTTTATGTGTTTTATTTATGACTAATCTCTAAATCTCCATTTCTCTGTTCCATCCCGAACCGTCTCATACCGTCTCATTAGAACCGAATCTCCATTCCGAACCATTCTGAACTTTTGGGACAATTCAGGATGGAGATTTTTTCTCTATGGTTCGGTTCTGAAGATTGGATTTGGGAATCTCATAACTTCAGAATGGTTCTAGAGATTTCTAAATCTTCGAACCGTCCCAAACTGTGCAAACCCCTACTTTCATGTGGAGATTGACTTTGTAACAACTTTCTTAATTGTTAACCTATAATCAAGTTTTGAAAGGTAGACTTGACCATTTTTCTGGGATAATTATATTTTTAACACAAATCAATATATATATATATGTTCATAAGAAAGTTGTTAGTAAAAGTGATTCTAGCGGTAACAATAACATGATTTTAATAATCAAATAAAAACATAAATATGCATTACAATTGTTATACAATTGCAATCGACATTATTGTTATACAACAATTTATTGGATTTCTCTTTAAGATTGTTAAAGTTATTATGCGGTTAATATACATTTTTATTTGAAAAAAGCACTAACTTAACCAATCTGATTGCAATAATTTTGATTCCAATTATTTTAACTGATGCGCACTGACGTTGAGTAACATAATTAGAATTGTAAAAATTTGAATGTCAAGGAATGCTATTTTTCGTACATGAATAATCACATATTAAAAATTGAACCTCTAAACCCCTCTTCTTTAATAAAGGGTACAAAATTTTCTATTTCTTGATCACATTTAACTTTCATATGGAGATTAACTTTGTAACATGTAAAAATGAATTAAACAAATCTTATATTTTCCATCCATCTCATTTGTGTCTCATTGTTCTTCTCCCAATTATATCATCATTAATTGTTAACCTATAATCAATTTATAAAAGTTGGACTTGACCAATTTCTTAATTGTTTTTTGAGATAATTATAATTTTGACAAGAATCAACATAAATATGTCCGTAAGAAAGTTGTTCGTGAAAGTAATTCTAACAGAAACAATAACATGGTTTTAATAATTTAACATTAATGTAAATGGAATTATAATTGTTATGCAATACAATCGAAATTACTGCTACACAACAAGTTATTGGATTTTTCTTTCAGGATAAAATTTATTATGCGCTTAACTTTCATGTTTATTTGAAAAAATAACACTACCCTAACTTATGTTCCAAATTTTTTAATTCAATGTGCACTGATGTGGAGTTGGAGAATTAAATCTATAAGAATTTCAATTTTGATTTGCATCAAGGAATGGTATTTTTCCAAAACAAAATAAATATACTCCATCTAAATAAATTTTATAATATTTAATATCTTCTGGAAAAAAAATCAGAAGTTATTATAAAATTAATTAAATATTATAAAATAAAAATAAAAATGACAATAACTTATAAATATAATTATTATTATTAAGTAATATCTTAAATTTATATTATAATTTTACATTAAAAAATAAAAGTTTATGTTTATAACTATTTATAAAAATCTTTGCATAATAATAAGACTACAGTGAATACAAAATAATGTCAGATTAAGTCTTATTTTATTTTTTAATTTTGTTTTTCATTAGTATATTACCCGTACACTTATGAATCTGCATATCCTTCTCCTCCAACATCAGTCTCTGTTGCTCAAAAGGTTGAAGCGAGTAAACGAGAAGACTAGAGAAGATATGGGCGCTTTAGACAAAATCGAGGAGCAATGATTAATCTCTTTTGGCGTAAGTATGGAGAATCTCCACGTGGTTTGATTCCAAAGAAAAGAAGCAATGAGGAGTTTGAAAAACTCATTGCCAAAGGATTCTGCAAAGGGATGACATTGGAACAAGCCTAGTACATGTACTGGGAAACTAGATTGCAGGGCATTCAGCTGCCAACTGAACAATAGAGTAAGAAACAACAGAGTGCATCCATCAACCAACCTAAAACTGGTGACAACCAAGTTGGTGCAAACAGAGGAAGAGGAAGAGAACCTCCCAGAGGCAGAGACTCTCCCCCATGAAGAGGATTTGAAGGTGGAAGATTTCCTGTTGACCCTAACAGAAAATCAACTACCTATTGACTGGGTTTGGAAGATGAGCAAAGAAGATCCAGAGGCAGAGACAGAAGATATGGGGAATCATATATTTTTTGTAATCTTTTTGCCATAAATTTGTATGGGGTAAAAAGTGTAAAATGCCTGAAAGATTTCAATAAAATAAATTCTTTCATCAAATATTTACTTTCAGTGCACATATGTTGTAATAGTTTTGGCATCATAAAAAATGGGGAATTTATTAGGAAATTTATTTGTATAGATTTTGATGATGCATAGAAAACTATATATTAGGAAGTTGGCACCCCAATTTAATATAATTTATGTTTATGTAATTAGATAAGATTTTGGCTGACTTAATACAAACAAGTCAGAGTGCAAAAGACTTGTTGAAGGCATTCCAGAAGACTCACGGCTGAGTATCAAAGCTTCAAAAGACTTACATCGAATATCGAGGACTCATAAGACCCTCAGCAGAGTAGTATCAGCTAAGTCTAAAGCAGAAGTATGTTAGTAGAGTCAAAACAGAAGTCATTCAGAACACTTATCAGAGAGAAGCCTCAATAGTCAAGTGGAGTAAAACAGTTGATAAGTATCTTTTTATGCATATTTTATGTGTTTATTTGAATAGGATTTGAGTTGTTTTGTTGTTAGTTTCGTATATTTTAAAGGGTGAATTTCATAATAGGATCCAAATTTAAGAAAATATATCATTTTAAGACCCAAAATTTCAACCTTCTCAAATCAAGATCCAATTTTTATTTTTTTCTCAAATTGGGCTCTCCCTCAAATTTTAGGTTCTCACTTCAAGACCCAAAATTTCAACCTTCTCAAATCAAGACCCAATTTTTATTTTTTTCTCAAATCGGGCCCTCCCCAAAATTTTGAATTCTCCTTCAAGTTTTAGAATTTAACAAAAAGAAAAATATTAGTTTAATCTATCACGTCGACCACAAAAATATTTTTCTTCCTCTTTTCATTTTTTCGCTCATTCTTTTTTGCCTGATCCATACTTATTATTAATTTTGTTTAACGTGTAAAAACCAAGATCTATAATTAAATGTATGTAGCTAACAAGATGAAAAAAGCCGTAAAATATTTATCTGGTACTAAAAAAATAAGATATCCAAATTATAAATGAAAAAGAAGTAGTAAAATATTTTCTAGTTACTGAAAAAAATAAGATATTCAAATTATGATTGAATTTCTGAGTTTAAATCGATTAGGAAAAGGAATGAGCAAAAAAATAAAAAAAGAGAAAGAAAATTAATTTTTGTGGCCGGTGTGATAGATTACATTAATATTTCTCTTTTTGTTAAATTTTAAAACACGAATTGAGAGTCCAAAATTTGAGGGGGGACCTCATTTGAGAAAAAAATAAAAATTGGGTCTTGATTTGAGAAGGTTGAAATTTTAGGTCTTGAAGTGGGAACCCAAAATTTGAGGAAGAGCCCAATTTGAGAAAAAAATAAAAATTAGATCTGGATTTGAGAAAGTTGAAATTGTGGGTCTTGAAATGATAGATTTTCTTAAATTTGGATCCTATTAAGAAATTCTCCCTATTTTAAATTGTACATGGTTCATTTTACTGTGAGGAGTTTTTATTGGTGTAGGTTGATCATTTGGAGCAGTTTCTAGCGAATTTCAAGCCATAGATTCATATCAAAACATAAGTCGGGGTTTATGGATGCAAAAATGCTTGAAAGGCCAAGCCAAACAGGACAAATCGAAGCCTTTTGGACTGAACACGGCCAGGGTGTGTTGGGAAACACAGCCGTCAAGAAAAGAAAGCTAAATGAGAGGAAAAATGGACCAAGTCATACAAAACATGCCTTGTCCATGCTTTGAAACACGGGCATGTTCGTGAGTAATTTCGCGACACTACCAGTTTTTTGAAACACGGGTGTCTTACGGTTTTACTACCAACGTGGCCATGCTGTGCTTTTAAGCACGTCCGTATTTTTCTCGCTATCTGAAACTTTTCCATGCGGAAATTAAGGAAAGTTGTTCAACATAGCTTTTTGACAACTTTTATGAAACTTTTACATCTCATGTGTTGCACTAAGTCCTTTGTAGGTCCCAAGGGGTGTGAGTAAGGATTAGAAGGGGGGTTGAATAAACCTTACCAACTTTTCGATTTTAGTCCTTTTAAAATTATTACAGAGTTAACTCAAACAGTTGTGTCCTTGAGGGACAACTAAGTTGGTTATTCAGCAGAGTTAGCCACTCAACTGACTCGATAGAGCTGTTGATAGAATAATTCGGATGTTTAACCTGATATCAGCGGAAGACTTAACACCCTTTGAATTATTTGAAACTTGTTTTAACACTTGATTTTAGCACTTTGTTATTAATCAGTTGGATAGAAAATATGAGTTTATCGGCAGATATGATGTAAGTATGCAGAAATATAAATGTGCTGAAAAATAAATGACATGATTAATTTTTATAGAGGTTCGAAGATGGGGTAATTCTTCTAATCCTCTCTTCTCCAACTCTGGAGGAATCCACTATGTATGCATTAGTTTACAACGTGGTGAACAGTCCCAGAGACGACCTTGGTCACACTGGCGAAGCCTCTTGCGACTCAGCTTCTTCACGGGGTAGTTGCCTTGCTACTTGACTCACTTTCTCAAGCTCTTGGATTTGATCACGAAGCCCTCCAATAAACGATCTTGGTTCGACCTTGAACCTTTCTACAATCCTCCTTGGAAAATATACCCCTTTTGATTCTTCAAAAGTTTCATCTTCAATAATTTTGAAGTTGTCTTTCCTTCACAACTTGTGTTGGATCGATTTCCTTTGAATTTCAGGCTTGAGGATTTGCTTGAATATACTTGAGAATATTTCAGGTTAATAGCTTGAGTAATACGTGCTTTTTCATGGTTCAGGTAACCTTTTCTCAATGAGTTTCCTCAGTCTTTTATAGTGAACTTTCGAAATTTTGCCTGTTGAAGAGATAGACTAATTTCAAAAGTCACTTATGTTCGTTGGCTTGTCTTGTTGCAGTCCTTGATGTTGACATTTCCTCGTATTTAATGTCTTGCGGATTGCGGCGTTTCGACACTTCAGTGCGGTCATCCCGTTGGTTTGTTCCTTTTGCACACAACTGGAACTAACACTTTATCTCTCACAACTTTAACATGTTACCATTCTGAGTAACATTCTTGACTTTCATCAACGGATCTCATTCAGTTGTCTTGACTTGACTGCATTCTTTTATTCCCCAGGTGACTTGAGTTAGCTTCCAATCCTCGGATTACTCATCCGTCACTTCAATTTGAGACTTGGCTTCGAGTTGACTTGGTGACTCTCCATACTGGTGATACACCTTGATCGAGTTCTTGACTCTCCTTCTTTGCCATACTGGTGTCTCTCACAATGAGTCTTCACTTCCGATCTTGATTGACTTTTTGTATTTCTAGGCGAATGACTTGACCTGACTTTTCAATTTTTTCGGCCCTATCTATTACAATGTAAACTACAAGGAAAATGGGGTGTCAACTTTCTAGTTTAAGTTTTACATGGTATCATCAAAATCTACAAGATAAATTTCCTAACATCCCTATATTCCTTCAATTATCACATAAAAACAAAGATTCAACAACCGAACTATGGCCATGGAGCATTAAACTATCGAAAGATGGCATTATTAAGGATTACTTTCACCAAAATAATGTCAATAAAAGCTCAATGATGGGGTTGAGGTTGGACATTCGTTATCCATCATTATTGAATCAATTCATCCATTCATAAAAATTCAGTTTTTAGATAGCAACTTACATATTGTGAGAAGAGAATGAAAGTAGAATTGGGATTAAGGAGCTTGGAAGAGAAGGCTTGGAGCAACATCATTGGAGTCAATCAACGAAGAAGTCCATTTGAGATTTTGAGAAAAGATAAGTACACCATGTCAATAACATTTAAATCTTCTTGTGTAGCTTATTCTTTTGTCAAAATCATGTGTAGCTAAATTCTTAGTGTTTGAATGTAATGAACTCTAGGATGGATTTGTGATTAAGGCTTGTATGTTTTTAATATAATCTTCATGTTTTGTGCGATTCACTTATATTATGCTTTGTTCGTTGGAGTTAATATTTCCAATATATTAATTTGAATTTTATTCCTCATCTGGTAATCGAGAGATTTATGGTGAGAAAGAACCAATCTAAGTGAAAGGAGTTCCATGCAATCCTAGAAATAGGACGACATAAATCTTCCAGATTAGGGTCAAACTTAATATGGGAATTCGTAAATCATTATGATGCAATCTTAGGGGTTTTAACTAGAAAGAGATTTCAGTTAATCAACTTGAGATTATGAGTTTTTCATCTGGAAAGAGGATTTAACTTAACTTAAGAATTTCTACGGTCCATGAAGCATGAGAATATGTTAAGGGATGGTAATTGTTTAAGGGTTTAAGATTGTATTTTACCTTGTTAAAATCACAAAAACATTATAGAGGGATTTACATTCGAACACATTTTTATCTCTTGATCTTTTATTTTACAATCTTTATTTATTCTATATTTGTAATTTGTTGATTATTTAGATTCTTTATTTTCTTATTTTTACAAACAAACTTCTCAAAATTGCTAGATTAGATAACAAAAAGACAGTAATTATTAGTACTCATAATCCCTGTGGGAATGACACTTGGTATTCAGTAAACTAAACTATAAAACAATAGGTGCACTTGTCTAAGGTTTTTAGAATAGCTTTCGAGGCATCAAGTTTTTGGCGCCATTGTCGGGGGTTGTGAAATTAAGAACACTTTATTTTTGTTAATCTAGTCATTTTATTTTATTTATATCATTATTGTTTTTCCGCTATTCTATCTTCTGTGGGCCTTGTTTAACATTTCTCCATCTTTTACTTGTCGTAGTGTATGCCTATTCATCATCGCGGTGGGAAAAGCGAAGCCGCCGGTAGTGATGCAAATATCGAGGGAAGTACTAACACTGGGTACAAAGAAGACATAAACGAAAGCAATAACAAAGACTTGTTATTATGGCAGAAGAACCACAAAGAACGATGTACGACTACGCCAAACCATCAATAGATGGCATAACATCAAGCATCGTGAGGCCCATTGTTACCACCAACAACTTTGAAATTAAACCCAACATTATTCAAATGGTGCAACAACTTGCTCAATTTGATGGCCTACCGGATGAAGATCCCAACAATCACATCACAAATTTCCTTAAGATTTGCGATATTTTCTAAATCAATTGGGTCTCCGATGATGCTATTCTCCTATGCCTATTCCCATTTTCTCTTCGAGGACGGGCAAAACAATGGTTAAATACTTTACCAAAGGGATCTATCACAATATGGAACGCTATGGTAGAACAGTTCCTCCAAAAGTATTTTCCACTGGCGAAAACTGCTAGATTGAGGAATGAAATATCTTCTTTTACCGAAGCCGATGAAGAAACCTTGTATAACACTTGGGGGAGATTCAAGGAACTACTAGGAAAATGTCCTCATCATGGCTTACCTGCTTGGATGCAAGTCCAAACTTTCTATAATGGGCTAATTTCCTCAACCAGGCACATGATCGATGCGTGGTGGGGAACTCTGAACAATAAAACATCGGAAGCTGCTCAAGAGTTGATCGAAGATATGGCCATGAATGGCTACCAATGGAAATCTATACGCGAAAAAACAAACAAGTCAGTAGGAGTTTAAAATGCGAGATCGGTGGTTACACTACCGCACAAAGTCAAAGCTTTGACCCAAAAGATCGATGATTTGGCGTCTCCAAAACCACCAGTTCAAGTTTTATCTTGTGAAACTTGCGGAGGATCCCAGAATCATCAAGAGTGTCCACACATAGTACTACAAGCTGAACATGCCAATTATGTTGTTAACCAAGCCCTGAACATATAATTCTGGGTGGCGACAACATCCTAATTTCACTTGGGGTATTCAAGGCCAACCACGGCCTAATCCCAATCTTAATCCACACACGCCTCCCCGATTCGAGTCGACTCAAGAAAAACCAAACTTGGAAAAACTCATGATAACGTTTGTGCAATCAACATACGCCTGATTCCAAGCAGTCGAGACAACCTTAAGAAATCAAGAGGCATTATCTATAACTTGGAGAACCAGATAGGTCAAATTATGAAGCTCATTGCAGAAAGACCACAAGGGAGTTTGTCGAGTAACATAGAACCAAATACGCTAGAATACGTGAAGCCAGTCACCAATAGTTTTCCACATGAGCATGATAAGGGAAATACTCACATGCACAAATGCAGGTAGGAAGACAAACCCGAGGAAAAGCCCAGAAAAAAGATGGTTGAAGAATACAAGCTCAAGATCCCTTACCCAAGCCGAACCGAAGAAGATAGAAAGGAAGACCAATTCGGTAAGACCTCAAGTTATATAAACAATTGCATATCAACATTCCATTTGTTGAAGTTATTTAACAAAAATCAAAGTATACAAAAAGTTTAAAGGAACCCATCTCCAATAATAAGAAACTAGAGGAATTACCACATGTGCAAGTGAATGAGGAATATCCAACCATTTTGCAAAATAAGCTGCCAAAAAAGCTTAATGACCCATGGAGTTTTATTATTCCTTGCACAATTGATGGTTACTCGTTGATATGACACTAGCTGATTTGGTAGGTAGTATTAATTTGATGTCTTATGAAACATTCAAGCATATGGGATTAAGAGACTAAAATCTACTGAGATGTGTGTTCAATTAGCTGATAGATCTATCAAACATCCTATAGGTATCCTTGAAGATGTGCTAGTTAAGATTGATAAATTCATATTCTCAGTTGATTTTGTTATTTTTTATATGCCTGATGATATAGAGGTTCACTTGATTCTTGGACGTCCCTTTTTGGCTACTGCAAAATC
The DNA here is from genome assembly GCA_016081115.2 of Rehmannia glutinosa. NCBI lineage: Eukaryota > Viridiplantae > Streptophyta > Magnoliopsida > Lamiales > Orobanchaceae > Rehmannia > Rehmannia glutinosa. The sequence goes on along the minus strand of CM071928.1, from coordinate 31,104,741 downwards.
AATCATCAATATGGATGATGGAAAATTAACTTTGAGAGTGGGGGATGAACAAGTAATCTTAAAAATTCCTGTTGCTATTGATAAGGATAATACTTGGAGAAAAGTGTTGTTCAAGGTACATGTAAGAAGCTTATGCCAAAAAAGGGGACTCGAAAGGTCAAAGAACACATTTTGAAGCTTGAAGTTGGACGTAGTTTTACTAAATGCAACTAATCTCCACATTTAGGTGAAATAGTCCAGCTATACGACTCTAAAGAAGCGCTACTCGGGAGACAACCCGATGTTTCGTGTGTGTTTGTTTTTTTATTTTCTTTCAAAATAGTCATAAGTACTTAGAGTCATTTTCAAATCACGTTTTGGTTGTTTTAAGGGACATTTTTGTAAAAAAAAAAACAAATAAAAATAAAAATAAAAATAAAACTCCAAATGCATTTCTCTTTTTATTTTTCAGAATTGGGAATATTTGAGGTTTCATGGCATTCGAGTTTTGTGTTATATATGCTTGATTGGGTATGAAGATGCCGACGAAGATCCCTTAGTGAATAACTCAATGGTCGCTCTACACCAATCTCACTCTTATAGTAAGGTTGTGTTTTTCCTTTTCCTTCTTTTCCTTCATTCTAATTTCTTTTGTTTTTGTGTGTTTTGTGTGCGTATGCACATCTCTCTTTTTTCACATTGAGGACAATGTGACATTTTAAGTTGGAGGTGGATGCAATTGCATGCTTGGAGTGTTTATACTTGTTTTCGTTTTGAGTCTGTTGTTGGGAGAAATGAATCTTCAAAGAAATAAATTGAGTGTTTGTTAGTCAATAAATTGGCCCAATTACAAATGAATTAGCGTTATAAAGTATTTTTAATGCAAAACAATTGATTGTCTTGAATAGATTGACATGAATGTGGGTTGAATTTAGACGAGACTTCTAACTCTATGATATTTGATTTGTTACGGCATATACGACAATACTTAGGGCTATTAAAGTCCGAGAACTCTCGATTTAGTAGTGGTAAGCTAGTTGTTAAACCAAGATATAAAAAAAAGAAAAAAAAAAGAAAAGCTAAAACAAATTGAACCAATCGAGGTTATACTCCTCTATTTGTTGTTGCTTAGTAACTAGGAGCATTCATGAGCCCCATGTTTTACGTAAAACAACGACACGAATATGAGTATGAAAAACTGACGTAGGAGTGTTTGAACTGAAATTCAAAATATAAACCTAGTGGAAGCATGCCTCGAATGTCCTAAAAAAAAGGAAGAATGTATATTTGCTTGCATTTCTCATTCAATAAAATTCAAGAAGCTCGTTATATGACTGGTAGACTAACTGCAAAAATTGATTGAGTTCTTATATTTTCATGGCGTTATTCGGTTGAAGTTGCACAAAAGAAAGGAATAATGTATATTTTGCTTGCATTTCTCAGTATTCGTGGAGTGATGAGTTCAAGTCTGAATCAGGCCCATTGATATTAATGTTTTTACTTAACAATCGAGCACTTTGCAAAATTATGTATTTAATTAATGGCTAATTTGAGTTGAGAGGGCTAAGAATTTGACTGCTTATGTTCAATGTGTTGAGAAAAAGATCTTTCTTGTGTGTTGTGATGTATTGAATCCCTCATTATAATTTTATGTTTTTCTTGATGTAGGTCCCAAGGGGTGATGAGTAAGGTTTAGAGGGGGGTTGAATAAATCTTACCAAATTTTCGATTTAGTCCTTTTAAAATATTTTCAGAGTTTTACACAAATCAGTTCAGTTCTTCAGGGACATCTAAGTTGGCTTATTCAGCAAAGTTACCCACTCAACAAACTCGACTGAGCTGTTGATAGTATAACTTAGCTGCTTTCAGCTAACACTTAGAATAACAGTTGATTTGGTTTTAGTTCAGCGGGAAGACTTTTCACCCTTGTTGATTTAAACTTGTTTTGCAACACTTATTTTAGCAATTATTATTATCGAGTTGAGTTCAAAGAATTATAACTTAGTGAGATATGAAATATATGCAAGAATTAAAAGTGTTGTAAGTAAATAAGACGCAAGCAATTTTTATAGTCATTTGAGGATGGGGTAATTCCTCTAATCCACTCTTTTCCAACTCCTGGAGGAATCCACTAAGTAACAAGATCTTGGTTACAAAGCGGTCAACAGTCCGAGTCAGTTTTGATCACACAGCCAACTGTTCGGGCTCAGCTTCTTCACAAAACAATTGTCTTGCTACTTCAGCTCCTTCAAACTATTGGATATGATCACACAGCCTTCCAAGGAGTCCAAAGCCTCTGGTTCGAACTTGAACCTTACTACTTCTCCTTCAACCTTGGAGAGTAGACCCTTTTTGTTCTTTAAACAGAATTTCCTCTTCAACTGGTGAAGTAATCTTTCCTTCACTGAATGTGTTGGATTGAGTTCCTTCGAATTTTGGCTTGAGGATATATTTGAAAGCTTGAGAGAATTTTCATGTTATTGCGTGTATGCTTGTAATGAACTCGTGTCTTTCTCGCACTTGCTTCATCAGCCTTTTATAGTGTAGATTTGAAATTATATCCGTTAAAGAGATGGAGACACATTTCAAATCACACCCGTAGGTTGTTGGCTTGTCTTGTCTTGCAGCATTAATGTGGATCTTACCATGATTTTAATGCTCTGCAGCTTTTCCTTAGTCTCTGCAGGTTTTCAGGTACATCCCATTGGTTCCTTGCTTTTTGCACTCTTTCAGCAAAACAATTTTATTGATGGCAGCCTGACACATGCCTATTTCCAGCAAAACCTTGACTTTTGTTGACAACGGATCTCTTTAAGCTTTCTTCAAGTCTTGTCTGTTGCATAACCCTTTGACATTCGATTCCAATCATTTTGGAATGACTTAGTGTCGATCGGTGATTGAGTGATTTTCGATCACATTGAATCTTCTCTTGGCTTCACACAGCTGGGTCTTCTCTTCGATCTTCAGTCGACTCTTGTAATCTTCAACTTAGCTGATTTCAACTCAGCTTATTCAACCCTATCTATTACCAGTTGAATTACATAGAAAATGGGATGCCAACTTCTTAATCTAAGTTTCACATGGTATCATCAAAATCTAAACATAATTTTTCCTAACACTTGAGGACATGCATAGTTCTAAGTTGGAAATGGTTTGATAAGTGTCTTTTTGTACATATATTATGTGTTTATTTGAGTAGGATTTCAGTTGTTTTCTTGTTAGTTTCATAAATTTTTAATTGTGCATGGTTCATATTATTGTCAGGTGTTTTTATTGGTATAGGTTGATCATTTGGAGTAGTTTCTAGCGAATTTCAAGCCATATATTCATATCAAAACATAAGCTGGGATTTATGGATGCAAAAATGCTCGAAAAGCCAAGCTAAATAGGTCAAATCGAAACCTTTCGGACTGAACACAGTCAGGGTGTGTTGGGAAGCACAACCGTGTTGAAGAAAGAGCAAAAAGGGAGCAAAAAGGGACCAAGCCGTACAAAACACGGCGTGTTCATGAGTAATTTCACGAACACAACCAGTGTTTTGAAAAAAAGGGTGTTTTAAGGTTTTACTACCAACATGACCTGGCCGTGCTTTTAAGCACGACCGTGTTTTTCTCTGTGTCTGAAACTTTTCCAGGCGGGAATTATGGAAAGTTGTTCAACCTAGTATTTTGACAACTTTTGTGCAACTTTTACATCTCATTGTGCTGCACTAAGTCCATATATTCCTTCAATTACCACATGAAAACAAGGATTCGACAACCCAACTATGGAAGTGGAGCATTAAACTTCCAAAATATAACATTATTAAGGATTACTTTAACCAAAATAATATCAATAAAAGCCTAATGATGGGGTTGAGGTTGGACATTCATTATCCATCATTATTGAATCAATTCATCCATCCATAAAAATTCAGGTTTTACAGAGTAACATACATATTGTGAGAAGAGAGTGAAAGTAAAATTGGGATTAAGGAGCTTGGAAGAAGGCTTGGAGCAACATCATTGGAGTCAATCAAAGAAGAAGTCTATTTGAGATTTTAAGAAAAGACAAGTACACCATGTCTATAACATTTAGATATTCTTGTGTAGCTTATTCTTTTGTCAAAATCGTGTGTTGCTAAATTCTTAGTGTTTGAATGTAATGAACTCTAGAAATGATTTGTTATTAAGGCTTGTATATTTTTAATATAATCTTCATGTTTTATGCGATTCACTTATATTATGTTTTGTTCATTCGAGTTAATATTTCCGGTACGTTGATTTGAATTTTATTCCTTGTCGGGTAATTGAGGGATTTATGGTGACAAATAACCAATTTAAATGAAAGGAGTTGCATGCAATCCTAGAAATAAGACGACATAAATTTTCCAAATTAGGGTTAAACCTAATATGGGAATTCATAAATCGTTATAATGGAATCTTAGGGGGTTTTAACTAGAAAGAGATTTCAGTTAATCAACTTGAGATTAGGAGTTTTTCCCCTGGAAAGAGGGTTTAGCTTAACTTAGTAATTTCTGCGGTCCATGAAGCATGAGATTATGTTAAGGGATGGTAATTGCTTAAGGGATTAAGGTTGTATTTTATCTTGTTAAATTCACAAAAATATTCTAGGGGGATTTATATTCGAACACATTTTTATCTCTTGATCTTTTATTTTACAACAATCTTCCTTTATTCTATCATTTGTAATTTGTTGATTATTAGATTCTTTATTCTCTTATTTTTACAAACAAACTTCTCAAAATTGGTAGAATAGATAACAAAAAGACGATAATTACTTGTACTCATAATCCACGTGGGAATGACATTTGGTACTCGGTAAACTAAACTATAAAACGATAGGTGCACTTGCCTAATATTTTTATAATAGCTTTCGAGTCATCAACAGCTACAAGGGACAAGTCAATTGAGTAGTTCCATTGTACTAAGTTCAAGAAGGATTTTCATTAAAGTACTCGAAAGTACTATGTTTGACCATAAAAATGTTATGCATTCAATAAAAGGCAAAAGAGATACATCTAATAAAAAACATCTGCAAGACTGGCAGTTTCAAACTATGCAGAAGACAGAAGCATACAAAGAAATGTCAACATCAAGCTACAAAAAAAGGACATGCCAACTGTCCCACGGTGGGATTTGAAATTGTCTATCTCTTCCACGGACAAAATTCAAATCACCACTATTAAAGCTAAAGAAATTTACTGAGAGAAATAGAGAGCAACAAGAGCAATGCGAGCAAGCAAAGAAAAATACAAGCCAAGAATCACAAAGCAAAAATCTCTCTCAAGCTATTAATTGAAAAGTCCTCAAGCTTACATCAGAACACCTTATCCTACATTCATTGTGAAAGATTAAGGTTTTTGAACACGATTGAAGAGGAACTAGATTAAGAATGAAACAAGGTTACACAAGCAAAGAGGTTGTGGTGATCAAGTCTTGTGATTGATGTGAGCTAAAGTAGCTAGATAGTTGTGTGATCCGGTCTAGGGAAGTGTTGATGTAGAGGAATAATCCCATTCTCGAACCACTATAAAGTCGTGTCTCATTTACTTTACTGCATTTAGATTTTTGCTATTTACTTTGTTATACTTGCTTGCTAAATAACTCTATGAATCACTGTGTTGATTGCCAAAAACTTGATTACCAAAATCTTCCGGTGTACTTAAAAGAAAATTGAATTTGTGAAAGTTGTAATTTTTCAGCTAAATTACTCTATCAAAAACTCTGTCAAGAGATCTGTTGAGTGATTAGCACTTCTGCTGAATTTCAACTTAGTTGTTCTAAGAAGTTAACTGTTTTGTAAACTCTGATTTTGAAATCGTAATAAAATTGTAAAGTCTATTCGACCCCTTCTTTAAAACTTTACTTTGACACTTGGGACCTACAAAGAATTTCGTACCACCATAGAGAGAGATGCTCGGATACCATTGTTAGGTATCGAACCCACTGTGTAGTCCTAACGCCATGTGTAATAAAGATTACAAATAGCTAATAAATTTAACTATTACAAAGCTTTAGCCTATGGGGTAGGGACTAGGGTTTATAACTCGTGTTCCACAAAAGCAAATAAATCATAAAGTTTAGCCTAATACACAAGGGAAGACACTTTCCCATTCAAGAGCATCAACAAAAAGCATAAACTGACTAAAAACTAGGGGATACCACACTACTCCGACGAAACCGAATGAGCAACTCCTTGAACTCATCACAAAGAGCGCGTTGAACTTGGAGATGTAGCTCGAGGCGATATGCAAACACCACTTCACGATCATGAGTAGAACGAAAACAAATGACGGTGGCCACAAATTGAGGACACCCTGACCCAACGCTATGAACGGACCAAAATGAGTCGCTCACTACGAACCCAAAAGATCACCAAACTCTCCATTCAAAATGAACAACAAGATGATAGAAAAGTCTCCTCAAATTGAATCACAAAAACTCACTGTCATTTGATTTATCATAATATAAAAAACGACATCCCATAATATACAAACTATTATTTATGACTTAGGCTCTACAAGAGCTATCATCCAAAATACAAGTTTATCGACTATAAATACAACTAAGTCTTTAAGTTTAAAGTACGATAAAGTAATACATCACACAACTTTACATAGTAGATAATTACATGTCCAAAATATTAACAAAGTAGTCTGGTAACATCAGATTTACTCTTGATTCATATGCTCAATAATCGTTTCCTCATCAGCTTCAACTTCTGTCTCTGAAATTTTTGAAAGCTAAAGGGGTGAGCCAAATGAGCTCAGTGGTAGGCGAAAAGGGAATGCAACATGTATTTATAAAAAGAATTTAACCTGAACAAAACATGCGGTGTGGTGATCTCTTTTCATACATAATATTTTATAATGCATAAACATTCATTGCAAGATACGGTTCGTCCAAGAAAAGTCATCCAATCCAGAACAGTCGATCACTGATACAAATTTAAATTGATCATGAGGACATGGATATTCTAAGACAATCAAGAAATTAATTAGTCAAATATAAGAAACATAGGATTAGTGTTGATCGGTCACTAACCCTGTCCCTTCCCCTTATGGCTCCCAGCAATATATGGCCGAAGCCCAAACACATTATCTTTCCCAAGAGGCTTGACGTCTCTTTAGCTATGAGATTTTGCCCAGAGATTGTGATATTCATGAACATACCGTTAAACGACCTAATCACCCGTCAAACTCTCCGTCCGACTCGAGGTTAAGATTAAAACCATGAATAGTCAAACAATGACCACATGCAACATGTTCGATCTATTGTTGGACTTGTTGAAACCACAATATGACTCCATAATTTGCACGTTAGTCATCACGCATAAACCATATCCATTAAGTCTAACGCCACTTATACAAGAATATCGATCATGTGTTTCACAACACCGTTACAATAGTCTGGTTAGTTGTAATGAGTTATTATAACTGGCTTGATGTTAAGCTGCAAATTGAACAATTTGATTAACTTGGAATTCTTCAAGTTTAAAGTTTTGTTGGTGTGGGAATATGTACTTATATATGTTTGAATTGAAAAACTTTGACCAAAAATAATTTTTAAAAATCATTACTAATTAACACTCATCTTTGTACTATTCTAAAATACTACAAAACTAGTACTACAATTTGCCGTTAATCTCTTAGTGATACTAGAGCTACCAACCCTTTAGCATTATACATATCATCTGATAGCTTTTGTATTTATGTTTGCATGTATTATGAGTGATATGGCCTTCATATATTGAGAGTATTCCGTAAGTTTCGAAAATCCCCCCATTACTCAATTTGTAATGTTTTTTTTTTTTTTGGTATCATTTGTAATGATTTGCAAGTTTGTCAGATTTCCAACATTTTACTCTAAATATCATGTTTTGAAAAGAAATTTGTTATTTTATTAATATTTCTATAACCTAAACTTGACTAATCTGTAGGTTGGTTTCAAGTACCATTATCAATACATTTTTTATATTTAGTATCTCTCCTTCTTATCTTCAAAAAAAAAAAAGTATCTCTCCTTCTTTTTGTATATATATATATAATTATTCGATCCAAATCTTTTAGTTGAATTATGAAATTTATCACACAATCAATAATTAGTGGAGAATATAATTCATATCCAAAAAATACACCAGTTACTTACAATTCAAGCCAGACAATTACCAAGAGGATATATCTTTCCTTAGATTCCAAAAAAAAAAAACAAAAAAACAAAAAAAAAATCAGATACCAAGATTCATATTCAATATCAATTTCTGAATAATAATCCTTTCTTTTATTATCAATTTATTAAAGGTGTCATTCCTGGCTCAATATATACTAGCGGGAAAATTGTAATTTTGGTCTCATAACTTTGGGGGGTGTCAAAACTAGTCCCACTCGATTTTACTTTTTCAAAAACACCCTGTAATTTACAAATTGTATAAAAACTAGTCCAACTCGATTTTACTTTTTCAAAAACACCCTGTAATTTACAAATTGTATCAATTTGAGGACAAATCCCACCGCCGATTGGAATTTGCGTCGGAATTCGTCACGTAATAAGCACGTGACCTGAAATTTTGGGGATTTCTCACCTTTGACACGGTGGAAATAAAATGCTAACATGGAATGAGATTTGGAGGAAAAAAAACTCGTCACCACCATTTCTTCCAAAAAAATATGCCCAATTACAGGGTGTTGACGAGTTTTTTTTCCCTCCAAATCTCGGAGGGCGTTGACGAGTTTTTTTTCCCTCCAAATCTCGGTGACGAATTTTTTTTCTCTCCAAATCTCTTTCCATGTTAGCATTTTATTTCCACCGTGTCAAAGAGGGTGTGAAATCCCCAAAATTTCAGGTCACGTGCTTATCATGTGACAAATTCCGGTGAAAATTCCAATTGGCGGTGGGATTTGTCCTCAAATTGATACAATTTATAAATTACAGGGTGTTTTTGAAAAAATAAAATCGAGTGGGACTAGTTTTGATACAATTTGTAAATTACAGGGTGTTTTTAAAAAAGTAAAATCGAGTGGGACTAGTTTTGATACCCCAAAGTTATGGGACCAAAATTGCAATTTTCCCTATACTAGCCTGCAAATTAAAAGGAAACATTCAAAATTTAAAGATGTTGTTTTAATCTTTAATTTACAGCAATAGCATCCACCACAAACCCATTTAAAAAAATTAACACAACTAGATTCACAGATCACAAACTCAATTTTAATGAGTGTTATTTATTTTTCCTTTTTATTGAAATATTTTAGAAGAATAGTTACCCACTTTGATTAGAAGCATTTGTCGAGAGAGAAATCTCCAATGGTGGCTTCACGGTTATTCCTACAAGGAGGCCCACAACTCTTTTAGGCATCTTAATTGAAGTTTCAAAACAAAGACAACAATATAAAATAACATAAAATAAAAAGTTAGAGTCGGGTTTTCCTGCTAGGATTGGAAATCCTGTATTTTACATATCCATATGATTGAGTCCTTGGGTTTCCGAAATTGTGTAAAAAGGAAATGACAAGATTGGCGACCAAAGGGTGGTGAGAGAAAGACAAGAACTCATAAAAATAGGCTTTGCCCATTGGGCTAATAAAACAATTGGGTATGGATTGCAGATATCTTATTAAGTAAGAGATTCTCTGTTTTCAAATCCAAATCTCCAATTTTCAGAATTCAACAAGATAACTTGAAAACCCAATTTCTTGGTGCTGAATAAAAATAGTTTATAAGTAAAAAATAAATAAAGAAAGAAAGAGGAGAATAATGATAAATATGCCTGTGATAGAGCTTTGGTGCAGATGAACAGAGGATGCAAAAGAAGAAAAGAATACGAGAGTTTATTCTTTTGGAAATAAAAACAAAGAAAAAATACACCACATAAGAAAACAATAGGAAAAACCAAGTCTTGGAAACAGATCTAAACGAGATCATTTACAAGAATTAAAATTTGTTTCTTTCCTCAATTTTTTGGTTTGTTGAGTTTTGACTTCACTAACTCACCACCAAGTGAAGAAAATACGAGAGTTTATTCTAAAATTCCAAGATTTACACAACACAAAATAATAATACTCGGACTCTAACAAAATCTAGCCTCGGCCACAATTTACGGCGCCCTAGGCGATGGGGCGGCAACTATGGTGGTGAGTAAAACCAAAAAAAACTCAATATATCTTTTCCGACCAACCAAAAGGAGAAGAGAAAAGAATTTATTCTTTCTCCTTGGCGATGATCGGTGCAACAACGAACAAATATGTATAAAGATCTTAAACTATATAAAAAAATAAAAAGAAGAAACACACATATAGTCCTTAAGGGTAAAAGAAATTGTATTTTCTTCCCCTTACAGGCGGCCGACAGCGCGACGAAGAGATGGGGGAGGGGGTGAAGACAGCGAAGAGAAAAGAAAAGGATAAGGAAGAAGTCTTCATCTTGAGTGTATGTAATGAGTGTGGATAAGGCTGATGAATGGATTAGGGTTAGGTGTGTTGGCTTTTAAAAGCCTTTTAACGGGTAGGGTGGACCGAATCGGATCGGCTGGATTACGGGCAGGGCTAAGGTCACTATTAGCTGAAACTTATGTGCTAAGAAATGAAATGGGCAGACTGATATATGGACTCAACTAAAAGGTTGGGTATTGAATAAAGATCAAATACCAAAATTAAATGGGTTATCAGTAAAGTTAATGGTCCATTTACATAACACTAGTCCACCAATTAACTTAATCTTGTTATTTATAACAATTGATAATACCAATAATCACTCGTGTATTTGTTTTGAGAGTCAGACTATTCAAACCAGTACAACTATAGTTAATGACTAATTAAATATATTCTTAAAGCCTTAGCTTATGAATTTACATTAGCTTAGTAATAATAATATTTCTAAAGTTTGAATCATGTGTTTTAATTCCAAAAATCAAAGAAGTCTTAATAACAAATAAACTCTCATGTACTAATAGTTCTAAAATTACATTCTTAAGCAAAGTGATTTCTAAATCCTAATCCAAAAATTCTAAATTTCATAAATTCATATTCTTTTAGTCAGACTTAAAAAAACTTGATTGTTTAGTATTTATCATGACCACAATTCTTGAATTTAAAATTCACACATAACGTCAAATACACAAAATTAGATATAATTAAATAGATTTATAACAGTAATACCTTAAAGGTGATGATTCCAGGTTGTCCCATAGGATTTTACACTCAGTGACGGATGCACGTTTCTCGTTATGGGGGCACGTGCCCCCATAAGTTTTCTTCTTTTTTTTTGTCTTTTTTTTATTTAGTATTTTTTCTTACAAATTTGAATATTAATTATGTTTTAAAAAATAAAAGTGTGATATACTAATTGTTTTAATGTGGTATTTTTTACTAATTATTTAACTTTAAAAGTAATTAATTCAGTAAATAATGTGTGCTCCACTAATTTTTATTAATGAGTTGGGAGGAGTGGTTGGAGGGAAGAAGATAAATCTCAAAAGACACTCAAAACAGGTTGAACTCGATCAATATCCTTGCAAAGGTCAAAGATACTACTTGGGTGACAAGCTCATAGTAAGTGTACTCCAATAATTACTTTTTATGTAGTTTATTTTTTTAATAAATGCGAAATATATATAAAAATGAAAAAGAGTATTCATGATCACAGGCTGATCAGGTAACCAAAAAAAACCTGATAATAAAGTCAAAAGAAAATAACGAAATGGTCACAAGCCGACCATATGGCTGAATGGTTGGGGCCTCGTTAAAACCTTCCAAGGTAAAACCCACCCATGTGGGAAAAACCCCTGGAAGGAAAAAGAGTACCCCATGATAAAAGCGTCCCAAAAAGCCGACAAGACCGAAAATGCGGACGCACTAAGGAACAAACCTATAATTCGATTGGCCAACATAATCGAGTGAGGACTAAATAATGGGCGTTGGGGCGAACCCCACCATGTATCCACCTGCGACGACTTGCTTAGAATATCCATTTGCTGGTTTCCTTCCCTAAAGATGTGCGAAACCACAAAATCCATTTGAGAAAGAAGGTGGAGAGTGTATCTCCACATACTCAAATGGCGCCGAGGAACTCCGGTGGATTTCTTACGCAACAACTCCACCACATGACCGAGTCCGACTCGGCCCATAGTTGGTTCCATCCCTTTGAGGAAGCGTATTGGATGGCCCGCATAGCATAAGTGTAAGTTCCGCCCAAAAGCAAAACCAAAACCACATCGTTCCACGAAGCACCGCGAAAAAAACCCCTACGATTCGAAAAACTCGAATCGTGAGATTTCGGGTGCCCCCAGAGCACTACCGTCTGTGTTAACTTTGATCCATCCCGGCAAAGGTTTCGCAAGTGACTGCACAATCTTCTAGGCTTGTCTAGGGCGCCCGGGGAACACGGAGTGCGGAGAATAAAGAGGTCTGTTGATCATTTTGCATGCAACCTCGGTCTAAGGAAGATGACTCGAATTAGGACACGAAGGCGTAGGATGGCCGCCTCCGGTGTCAATCTTGTTGTTGAAGGTCAAGTCATTTCTAATTTCCCGGATAGCAAAGTACTAGGAAAAAAATGACCGCCAGAGAAAGCCCACACGATCAAAATGAAAACGCATCAAACGCACTTAAATTCATTAAAGTTATAAGCCCTAAAGTAATTGATATTAAAGGCATCAAAATCGGCTGCCATAGGGCCTCTGCAAAACCACATGAGACAAATAAATGATCAGATTCATTGTTAGCACAACAAAGACCGCAAACCAAGGGTCTTTGTGAAGGAGTATGAACGCAAAGACGCGTCTAAAACCGCAAGGCGATTGTGGATAGCCCGCCATGCCACAATCGAAGCGTCTTTACGGAATGTGAGGAGACCAAATCCGGAACCCCAATGAACGTTGGAGCGCGAGGGCGAGAAATGTGTATGCAGATTTAGTGATATATCCATCATCAGTGAAGCCACACCGTGTATCCGAAGCGATCTTGGAGCGATGGGGACTCTAACAATATCTCGGACCATATCCAAATAAGCCTCAATGAATGAGAAAGTAAAGTGCCATGTCCCGTCATAAAAGTAACGAGATGCGATGTCGAAATAAGTGTCTCAGTACTCTCGGGAATCCCAATCCTATCAAAGCAATGATGTAACCCAACCAATTATCTAGCGAGAATCGAACTCCGGAATTGCATCCCGGAATCAAATGATCCTCCAAGAAACCCGAGATCCCGGGCGAATCCCTCTCCCGGATGGAAAGGGGATGAAAGAATGGCGTGGAGATCCATCGAAGCCAAGAAACGCTACGGAGGATGTTGTAAACCAAAGAGTTGGAAGTCATAATCTTCCATCCCAACTTCATAAGGAAAGCATTGTTGGTGACCACAATAGACCGGACACCCAAACCACCTTCCGCCCGCGGCATGCAACAACGGCTCCGGTGTTAGGAATTTTATTGTTTAGATTTTGATGAATGCCATGTAAAACTTAGAATAGAAAGTTGGCACCCCAATTCTTGTTGTAAAATGTATTGTAACAATTAGAGCCGCAAGGTGAGTTAAGTCACTACGCCCTAACATGCAAGAAGACAATGAAGGCTTGAAGGAAAACTCTGTTGAGAGACGGTGAGTCACAAGAAGAAGAGCGGGAACTCGATGAAGAAGCGGTGAGATGCGGTGAGTGGAACATCGGTCAAGTCAACTCAAGAGAAAGCAAGTCTGAGCCGGCGAGAAGAGTCATCCAATGATTGGAAGTCGACTCTAAGTCACCTGGGGAAAGCAAGGAAAAGCGATCAAGTCGAGATAATCGTGCAAAAGAACCGTTGCCACGAGAAATCAAGAGATTTACTTAAACAAGTAATATCTCCATACTACCTTTCTTGGAGTGCTCGGTCCCTGAAGCGTGCAAAAGGAATGAACCAATGGGAAGCACTACACCGTGTCGAAGTTCGAAAAGGTGATAAAACAATTCATACAAGGAAATGGCAATTCCAAGAACTGCAAGCCAACGACTGCAAAGTGACTTTCAAAAATGAGCCTATCTCTTCAACGGGCAAATTTTTGAAAGTTCACTATAAAAGGCTGAGGAGTTTGTTTGAGAAAAATGCATGAATGACACACACGTGAAGATATACAAGCTTATCAAAAACCGAAACATTCTCAATCCTCAAGCCTACATCTCGAAGTACATCAATCCAACACTTTTTGTGAAGGAAAGAGAACTTCAATCGAGTTGAAGAGGAAAATATAAAACAAGGGGTCTACATTCCGGGAAGGATTGTAGAAAGGTTCAAGGTGAACCAAGTCTTAAGCTCTTGGAGGGCTTCGTGATCAAATCCAAAGTGCTTAAGCAAGTGAGTCAGTAGTAAAGCAGCGCCTGTGAAGAAATGAAGAAGAGTCGTACGAGAAGCTTGGTGAGTGATCAAGGCGTCTCATCGAGTCCCAAAGGATCAAGTCGGCATTTGTGATCAAGACTTGTATCCGGGACTATTACCACTTTGTAAACCGATCATTACTTAGTGGATTCCTCCCGGGAGTTGGAGAAGAGAGGAGTAGAAGAATTACCTCATCTTCGAACCTCTATAAAAACTTTCTTGTGTCATTTACATTTCAAAGCATTTAAATTTACGCACTTTTAATTGCTTATATCTGCACGATAAATTTGCTATCCATTTGATAATTTATAAGTACTAAATCAAGTAAAAACTTGCTTAATCAAACTTAAGGGTGTTAAGTCTTCCGCTGAAAACAAAACCACAGTTGAATCAATTTATAGCCAACAAGCGAGTTACTCTATTAACGGCTCCGATTTGAGTCTGTTGAGAGATTAACTCTCTTGAGTGACTAATTTGATGTCCATCAAGGACACAATTTTGTGTAGAACTCTGTAGATTTAAAAGGCCTAAATCGAAAATTTGGTAAGGTTTATTCAACCCCCTTCTAAACCTTACACTTACACCCCTTGGGACCTACAAGTGGTATCAGAGCGGTTGGTTCATTGAACCCTCCGCACTGGTTCTTGAACTAGATCTCCAAACTTTTCAAAAGTGCTTTAGTACTTAAACTTTCAAAACTCTTTTCTATCATTAAAAGTTATTATCATGGAAGCAAATCTAACACGCATTCCTATGTTCACTATTGAAGAATTTGATGATTGGAAAATTCGTATGCGAGCTCATCTATCAAAGATTACATGATGAGATGTGGATAGTGATAGAAGATGGGCCTCTGCAAATATTAAAGGTGAAACGGTATGCGAAGAGTTGCGGTGAAGAAGAAAGATCGGCACCGGACGTCATGGTTGAAAAACCAAGAAGCGAGTGGACAAATGATGATGAGAAAAAGATACAACCTGGACAATGTAGCCAAGGACATTCTTTACAAAACCTTGGACAAAGCCATGTTCAATAAAGTGAAATCTTGCAAAACGGCTAAGAAATGGGAAACCGACATTGATTTGTGAAGGCTCAGAGCAAATCAAAGAAAACAAACTATCGGTGGTTGTACAAAAATTTGAGAACTTTAAAATGATCTCGGGAGAAACCTGGATCAACCTGGATGCTCGTTTCTGAGAAATCACAAATGAGTCAGTTGTCTACACTTGGAAAGGAATATACGAAGGAAATGTGTATGAAGATCCTAAAAAGTCTTCAATTGAATGGGAAATGAAGGTCATGGCATTGAGACACTCCATGGACCTATCAAAGACATCCAATCATGAGTTATTCTCGGACCTCAAAGCCTACGAATTTAAGGCGAGAAGGAAAGACCAGGAAGAGACAAACTATACCCAAAACAATTTTGCTCTAATTGTCAAAGATGGAAGGAGAGCCGAGGTCAAAAGAGGCAATTGACCCGGAAGAAATAGCCACGATGGTTAAAAGATTTAACAAGTTCTTTAACAAGAACTACAAGAGAGGAAAGGGTGAATCCTCCGAAGACACTCGGCTCCTCCAAATCAAGGGATGATAGGCCAACCAAGAGAATGCGGATCATCAACAAGTTGAGTATCAAAGGGCCGACAACTCAAGAATAGAAAGAGTGATCAAAAGGCCGGATATCTATGTTGGAATTGTAGACAACCAGGTCACTATATTGCCATTGGATGCTCATATCCCGTAGTCAACAAGTACGAGAGCGAAGAAGAAAGAAAGGTCTTGAGAGAAAGAAGACAAGAGAAGAAAAAGGCAATGATGGGCAGAGATCAGCTTGAGACAAATGACTAAGTCAAGAAGAGACGGTGACTCGAGAGAAGCGGTGGTCGACTACTCAAGTGACTACGAAGAAGAAGCCTTGATCCGCTTAATGGCCAAAGAACAAGATCAAGAAGATGAGGTACAATCTAACTCAACAAGCTCGGACACTAGTGATAGTGATCGTGACACACACACTTCATCACCAACCGATCTTTATGATTCATTAGGCAAAATGATGAAAGATTTTGAGCACATTAAAACCTCACACACACTATTGAATGAGGAAAACTTTACTCAAAAGTCAAAACTCAAAGTCGACTAAGGAGTGAGTACTCTAAGTCAAATAGTGATGAGAATAAAAGTTTAAAGGTGAAAATGCTAAATTAATAGCGAAATTGCTGCTATAGAAAAGAGGGAGAATGACCTCAAAAATGTTATTGCCTCATTCACTAAGGCATCTAAATCATTGGATGATCTTATTATGAGTCAAAGAGAATGTGGAGACAAGACAGGCTTAGGATTTAATTCCTTTGTGCCATGTCAAACCTCAAGAGTAATTTTGGAAAAAGGATCTTCAAGTCATGAAGAGTCCGAAAAATCCAAAACTCTAAATGTTGCACACACTTTCAATCCAAAGCACAATACTAAGCAAACTGGCCTAGGTTACAAAGGAAAAGGAAAACACCCGAGTTGAGAGTCTTTGAAAGGGCCAGTGAGAAGAGATTCAAACCGAGTCCTGTGGACTCCAAACAAAATACTCTGTAAAGAAGAAGCGAGCTACCAAAAATCCAGAAAACTCATAAAAGAAATACATATGATGGGAATGGTAGAAAATACCCAAGCCAAGTCGATTTGGAATAATGTGAACTATCGGCTAGACTTATGGAATACAAGCCCAAATGGCAAAGGCCTAGAACTCAACAAAGGCCATTCCAAAAGCATAAGAGCTTTCATTAGCACACATATGCACCTAGGCACTACACTCAAAGACACCACAATTACCCAAGAAAGGCAATTGCTAAAACACATATGCGGCATACTGACAAAAGAGAGGCAGATTTGTATGAACCTAGACTCCCAAGCAATTTGCCAGGATTAATTATGATTATGGCACGATAGATGGCAACCTCTTAGAGTCAAATCATTTGGCTATAAGTTGGTTGGATCATCTTATAATTCTAACCCCTCGGGACCCAGGGACAAGAATGGGTACCTAAAACTTAATTTCCTTGATTGCGGGTTCAAGGAACAGTGAGTGCCAAGGAACCTGGTACATGGATAGTGGTGTACATTCCCGGACATATGACAGGAAATAAGAGAAATCTGTCAAAATTCAAGGAAGTCAAAGGAGCAAAAGTCAAATTTGGAGGAAATGAAGCTCTGGTGAAATAAGAGGCATTGGATCCATCAAAAGGGATGGTTTAGAAATCACGGATGTTGCATATGTTGAAGGACTAAACTTCAATTTACTAAGCATCGACCAACTCGTGACAAGGGCTACAATGTTGGATTCAACATGGGCATATGCCAAATCAAAGACATTGAATCAAATGAAGTGGTCTTTGCAAGGATGTAGACGAGAAAAATATGTATGTAGTGGATTGGTCAACCGCAACACCCAAGACTGCTATCTCTACTAGCAAAAGCACAATGAATCAAGTTGGTGTGGCACAAAAAGGAGTCACCGAATTTCAAAACAATTAATAAGCTAGCAAGAAGTCATCTTGTAGAAGGACTTCCGGACTCGAAGATCTGAAGGAGAGTATATGTGATGCATGTCGAAGGAAAACAAATCAAGTCGTCGTTCAAAGAAAAGACATGCCCATCCTCAACAAGAATATTGCATCGCTTCATATGGATCTATTTGGCCCAGTGGAACCAAGCAAGCATAAGTGGAAAGAAATACACCTTGGTGGTAGTAGATGACTACTCAAGATATACATGGACAATATTCATGTGCAAGAAGAAAGAAACTCTACAAAAGCTACCACGGTGATGAAGAGGATACAAAATGAGAAGAGTCAAACCATTATCAAAATAAGATCGGATAGAGAGAACCGAGTTTGTCAATGGAATAATAACTCGATCTTGTATTGAGAATGGTATTGGTCATGAACTATCACCGCAAGGACTCCACGTGAGAATGGAGTTGCGCGAAAGAAGAACGAGAACCCTCAAAAGAAGCGGCAAGGACCATGTTGTTGAAGCGGGGTTACCAAAAAGATTTTGGCTGAAGCAATCAACACGACTTGCTACACCCAAAACAGATGTATGATAAATAGGCAAGTGACAAAGACTCCTATGAGATCCTGGATTTGGAAGAAAACCAAATGTTGCATATTTGGGATATTTGGATGTAAATGCTTCATCCACATCCACAACAATGGCAAAGACAACCTAAAGGCTTTTGATGCTAAAGGCGATGAGGGTATCTTCTTAGGATACTCGGTGAAAGCAAAGCCTGAGAATACTCAACAAAAGAACTATGGTTACGAGAAGAATCCATTCATGTAGTATTCGATGAGCCAAATGTAAATGGGGAAGACATTGAAGAGTCGGTGATAATTTGAATCATCCAACCTTACTGAGAGAAGAGTCCTATCTTTGAAGTGAGGCGGGGATTATCAATTGAGAAGAAGATGAGATAAATTTGAATCTCAAAAGCGGTGGAAAATCTGCCGGTGAGTGATCACGAGAGAGGCGACCCGCAACACACACGGTACCGCAAGTCGATGAATCCGGCTAACTTACTTCAACTGGCGTAAGATGGTGAGAGGCCATCCACGAGAACTTGTCATTGGAGATATAAGAGAAGGTGTCAAGACAAGATCGAACCCAACAAGAAGCAATGTTCACATGCTTCATCTCGCAATAGAGCCCAAAGATGTGTCACAAGCATTGGACGACACACATTGGATTCAAGCTATGCAAGAAGAGTGAATCAATTTGAGAGAAATAAAGTATGGGAATTAGTACAAAGACCCATACATCAAAATGTTATTGGAACCAAATGGGTATTCGAAATAAGATGAACGCGGGAAGGTTACGTGGTAAGAAACAAAGCAAGACGGTAGCCAAAGGATATTGCCAAGAAGAAGGGATAGATTTTGATGAAACATTTGCCCTGTAGCAAGATTGGAAGCTATGAATCGGTGACCCGAAGACACAAGTGCCTCCTCTCCAACCAAGAAGAAAAGTGCCCCTGCGCAGATTTGCCAAGAAGTCTGTTGCCCCCTGCAAAAGAAAACAAACATGCTCCCGCCCTGCCAGAGTCACTGCCCCAGAAGAGTGTCACGCTGCCCCAGCAAGCGGTCGGTCGAGAAGGACTCACAAATGCCTTCTCCGATCGTCAAAAGGAGGAGAGAAGCCCGACAAGCCTAGACGGCCGGCTCCTCGTAAACAAACACCAAGACGCCCTTGCCCAAGACTCGAGGACGCCGCCGCCGAACGGGTAAATTCCCCTAGTACAAACCAGGAGACGAAGAAGACTCGTCAAGCGTCGAACAGGAGAAACCCAGGTGAGTCGATTACTCGGCTAAAGCACAAATACGGAGACTACTGGAGAAGTAGAGTCTCGGATGTAGTTGATGAAACAGCCAAAGGCTTTGAAGGCGTCAGCAGAGGCAACCAAGACACACTGTAGCTCAGCACAATTGAAACTCAAGAAGAACCAGTGAGCGGATAGTGATGTAATGATCCTATCTCCACCTTACCCCGGACATCCAAAATCGTCTGCGTGAGTGGAGAAAATGGAAGTTGAGCAAGTCGAGGAACAGTTCCAACGGCCTGAATTCATAGAAGAAGAAGAAGGGCGCTAAATTT
This sequence comes from Rehmannia glutinosa, assembly GCA_016081115.2. Classification (NCBI taxonomy): domain Eukaryota; kingdom Viridiplantae; phylum Streptophyta; class Magnoliopsida; order Lamiales; family Orobanchaceae; genus Rehmannia; species Rehmannia glutinosa. The sequence continues at coordinate 31,084,776 of CM071928.1, read as the reverse complement.
CCTTCGATCTCATGTGCTCCCAAAGACTTGATGAGGACAGCTGCTTAGACATCCCGCAAATCTACAAGGACGGGAGGAGCAAAGCAAAAGCTGAAGAAGCCGAAGCACGTGAGAAGGCAAGTATCTCGCCTATCTCGGCACCACACGAACACTTCCATCCTCTCCTTGATGTCTTCTCCGAAAGTGACGAGGAACGAGAGAATCGCCGCCACGGAAGAAGCTGCAGCAGCAAGCATTGCATGAATCAAGAATCCTTCACGAGCAAAGATCGATGGAGGGACCAGGAGAGTCCTCCAAAACACGGTGAAATCGATCCAATGGGAGTGGTTCGGCAAATAGCCACTTGATTCTTCTTTACCACTTCCCACTCACTCGGAAGAAGGCAATAAGGAAATGGCGATGAAACGGGACAATGGGGACCCCGATCGAGCCAACCCCTATTGAAGGTGTGCTACCCACCCCAACAACTGAACCATCAATTGAAACAACGGGAGTTTGGAGACGAGTGACCCCACTCTAAGTCACTCCGGGTGCGCCGGTGAGGGGAAACTCCCTCCACTGCAGCAAGGTCGGAGGATCTTTGCAGATGACTCGACAAAAGAAGCAAGGAGGCGAAGAAGAGAAATTACAATCACTAGAAGAACAGCAAGTTGCCATCAACGAAGCTCAGACGATTGAGAGCTGTCTCGAGGTGCCAAAGCCGCTCGAAGGCTAATGACATGCGATGCGCCGATGCGAGGCCTGAGGAAGGAACGATACGGGAGTTAACACTGCAGGCGATGAAAGTGCAATCCATGGGGTTGAGACTCCAATGGATGCCATCTGTAGAAGACCCTAAGACAGTGACATGTCGAAAGGGAGGACAAGAGCCTCGCGGCAGTGAGAGACCGCTCTTGGAGGAAATGAAGGCCACGGGAGGTTGAGACTTCCGGGGTAAAGAGTCAAGTAGAGAACATCCCTCCTGCAATCATCGACCCATCCGAGAAGGAGATCGGCGCACTTCATGATTCCCAGGACAACCACGATGTCACTTTTCCGGGATCGGAAGGCGCGAAGAAGCCGAGTCAACCCCATGACAAATCCAAGAGACTCAGTGCGGATGTTCCAGGCACGAGCAAGTCGATCCCAAGACTACTCGTCAAACTTTTAACTTTGATGATGAGCCACCACTAGAATTCTCATCATCGTCCGATGACGCGTTGATAAGGCCGAGGACAAGTCTCTGAAATGGAAAAATCGGTGAGACCAACGGAAGGTACATTAAGACATGAGGCTCGGCAAAGCGGTCTACTTCACAACCAAACCATTTGAACTAAAAACCATTTGCTCCGGCTCCTCACGCTACATCTGGATCGATTCCCAAAAGAACTTCACGCGCACCGCTTATCATCGAACAAATCCCGGTTGGCGGTGATGAATCTTTTGTGGAATCTTTCCTTTCTCCTTTGGAGATACGTAACTCCACGAAGAGTCGAAAAATGAGCAAGCACGCTATCACAAACCACCTCCTGTTTTTCACTCGGGCACCATTGTTCAGTAGATTTTGATTCGATTTGTATGGCCATCACCGCAATGAAGAATCATTTGAAGTTCGAGAAGTGTTCAAGGCACTCTTTTTTGAAGTTGAACGAATGGAGAGGCATCAGGCCTTTTTGGACATGCGCCTGGACAACGAGAGATGCCAACCTACATGGTGACTTGAGAGGCATCACGGTCGGGATAAGGGAATGGTGGCAACAAAGAAGAATCAATGCGTGTGGAACAGGTGAGATACTTGAGAACCTTATTCAACAAGTGGTGTGGAGAGTGAAAATGTTGATGCAAAAGGTTCGAGGAACACATTGAACATATGCATGAAGCTCACACTGCCGAGATCAAGGCCGCTGCGTGAGCGAATGCAAATGATATACGCGTTTGGAAGAACACATGACAAGAAAATTCAGCCTTCTCATGGCCGAGATGAAGCTTTGATTTCGGCAGAATCCAACGCTACTCTCGTCAATTCCGGCAAAGATACAACGCAGTTGAGACTTGAAGCAAAATTCAACCATCGAAGACTTCGACTTCATGCTTGCCAAACATGTTCCTGGGGTTCCTCTATCCTTTGATGATGCCAAAAAGGGGAAGAGGAATACCTTAAAGACAAAAAGAAAATCTGTTTGAAAAAGAAAGGAGCGGTGACAAGAGGAACAAATTGAGAAGGAAAATCGGTGAGGAAATTTTGAAATCGAAGAAAGGAAAATCTGAGGGGGAAGGATCAAAAGATATGACCTTGATGATTGCACAAACCCCAACGAGGGTCTGTCACGGTGACATTATAAGCGAAGAAACTCCCGTGACTCGCCACTCCAACACTCTGCTTTGTATCTATGGCCGAGAAGAGAAAAGCAATTGAAGCGAGGGATGAAGGAGGTGGAAGGAAGAATGGATGCCAGGGTGATGAACATCTTGAAAGAACACGGAGGCATTCGGTTGGCGATGAGACACGTATGCCATTTCGGATGTCGGGACAGAGCAAGATCGTTGACGAATTCAAAACGCTCGAATCAAGGATATTTTGCAAATATATCCATGACTCAAGCTTAGGACTCAGATCTTGGGAAAAGGGTCTCACATTATGTGAAGAAGAAAGGCCGACGACGAGACAACCTGATCCTCTGGGTCACTCCCGGGCACTCATTTGGAAAGAAGAAGGCCCTGATAAAGTATACGCCCGCAGGTAGAGGAAGAAGCGGAAGTGGAGGAAGAAGCTTGGACCCAGGCCTCGCCCAAGAATATTGAATACGTAGATCCAGGAAAGAAAGGAGGGATCTACTGGCTGGGCTTGACCAAGTGGCGAACTTATGAGTGGCTAAAACTAACGCCGAGTATGTAAAGAGAATAGAAGAAGAAAACAAAAGACAAACTCGGCTATGGCGGGAGAGACAGGAAAGAACAAGGAAAGATGAAGGCGCCAGGAAGGCATATGAGAAGAAAAAGAAGGCAAGCGCGACGAGAAGAAGAGAGAAGAAGAGAAGAAGATCCGATCAAGATGAAAGAAGGAGACGGCCGAAGGAGATGAAGTGTTGTTGTCCAACCCTTCGTGTATTTTATATGTAAATACATACAATGTAAGTCTTACGTAATAAAGCTATAAATTTTCTATTTTTTTGTGAAGACAATTACATACTACGATACACCTTGTAAATGTGATTGTGTTAAGTACAAGAATGATATGATCAATAAACGATTGATTACAAGATACATTCTATGTCAATACACTATCTCAGTATGTATCTTTGTTATTTGCATCTTTGTATGATTTAAGTTTTGGCATCATCAAAAAGGGGGAAATTGTTAGGAATTTTATTGTTTAGATTTTGATGAATGCCATGTAAAACTTAGAATAGAAAGTTGGCACCCCAATTATCTTTGTAAAATGTATTGTAACAATTAGAGTCGCCAAGCCGAGTTAAGTCGCCTACGCCCTAACATGCAAGAAGACAATCAAGGCTTGAAGGAAAACTCTGCTGAGAGACAACAGAACAGTCTGAAGAAGATGACAGAACTCGAACTCGTTGAAGAAGCGGTGAGATGCAACCGAGTGGAACATCGGTCAAGTCAACTCAAGAGAAGCAAGTCTCAAGTGAAGTGACAGAAGAGTCATCCAATGATTGGAAGCGACTCTAAGTCACCTGGGGAAAGCAAGGAAAAGCGATCAAGTCGAGATAATCGTAAAAGAACCGTTGCATTTAAATCAAGAGATTTACTTAAACAAGTAATATCTCCATACTACCATTCTTGGAGTGCTCAGTCCCTGAAGCGTGCAAAAGGAATGAACCAATGGGAAGCACTACACCGTGTCGACTCGAAAAGGTGATAAAACAATTCATACAAGGAAATGGCAATTCCAAGAAGCGCAAGCCAACGATCGCAAAGTGACTTTCAAAATGAGCCTATCTCTTCAACGGGCAAATTTTTGAAAGTTCACTATAAAAGGCCGAGGAGTTTGTTTGAGAAAAATGCATGAATGACACACACGTGAAGATATACAAGCTTATCAAAAATGAAACATTCTCAATCCTCAAGCCTACATCTCGAAGTACATCAATCCAACACTTACCCGTGAAGGAAAGAGAACTTCAATCGAGTTGAAGAGGAAAAATCTGAAAACAAGGGGTCTACATTCCGGAAGGATTGTAGAAAGGTTCAAGGTGAACCAAGTCTTAAGCTCTTGGAGGGCTTCGTGATCAAATCCAAAGTGCTTAAGCAAGTGAGTGTAGTAGCAAAGCGCAAATGCCTGTGAAGAAGGCGAGTCGCACGAGAAGCCACCGAGTGATCAAGGCGTCTCCATCGAGTCCCAAAGGATCAAGTCGGTTGTTGTGATCAAGACTTGTATCGGATGTTACCACTTTGTAAACCGATCATTACTTAGTGGATTCCTCCGGGAGTTGGAGAAAGAGAGAGTAGAAGAATTACCCCATCTTGAACCTCTATAAAAACTTTCTTTGTGTCATTTACATTTCAAAGCATTTAAATTTACGCACTTTTAATTGCTTATATCTCACGATAAATTTGCTATCCATTTGATAATTTATAAGTACTAAATCAAGTGTAAAAAACTTGCTTAATCAAACTTAAGGGTGTTAAGTCTTTCCGCTGAAAACAAAACCATGATTGAATCAATTTATAGCCCACCGAAAGTTGAGTTACTCTATTAATGTACTGGTGAGTCATTGAGAGATTAACTCTCTTGAGTGACTAATTTGACTGTCCATCAAGGACACAAATTTGTAGTAGAACTCTGTAGATTTAAAAGGCCTAAATCGAAAATTTGGTAAGGTTTATTCAACCCCCCTTCTAAACCTTACACTTACACCCCTTGGGACCTACAAGTGGTATCAGAGCGGTTGGTTCATTGAACCCTCCGCACCGGTTCCGAACTAGATCTCCAAACTTTTCAAAAGTCCGCTTTAGTACTTAAACTTTCAAAACTCTTTTCTATCATTAAAAGTTATTATCATGGAAGCAAATCTAACACGCATTCCTATGTTCACTATTGAAGAATTTGATGATTGGAAAATTCGTATGCGTGCTCATCTATCAAAGATTACATGATGAGATGTGGATAGTGATAGAAGATGGGCCTCTGCAAATATTAAAGGTGAACACATTGCACGAAGAGTTGCGGTGAAGGGAAGAAGATCTGACACGGACGGTCATGGTTGAAAAACCAAGAACCGAGTGGACAAATGATGACAGAAAAAGATACAACCTGGACAATGTAGCCAAGGACATTCTTTACAAAACCTTGGACAAAGCCATGTTCAATAAAGTGAAATCTTGCAAAACGGCTAAGGAAATCTGGGACAAACTGACATTGATTTGTGAAGGCTCAGAGCAAATCAAAGAAAACAAACTATCAGTGGCTGTACAAGAGGTAGTCACAATATTCTGGAAAGAGTCGTGATGAATCCACATGCGCTGAAAACGAAAAGGAGATGGACCCCTGATAGTGGGATTAGAACAAGAAACCAAAATAGGGTGGTGATCGGAGCCAATGCGAGGAAGAACTAAGCCCTTAACAACTTGCCAAAAAGAGAATAATTGACCGGTTGCTAGGGCTCGATCCAACTTAGCCTGAAGGAGAGATAGAGGCCTTCGAGGGGAGCACCAAGTAAATGAGTTCCTCGTAGTCGGCACCGCAAATAAACCTACATCCTCTAAGAAGTCCCGAAGTCGACAAGAAGCACGGGATAAGGTAAATGCGCAACGCTCGTGATGTCCCAACACAAACATTGAAATCCCCAATAAACGGTCGGTAAGACCCAAATTCCTCACATCCAACCAAAGGGCACGGCGAGCAACATGATCACACAAGCCATGAGCAAAACCAACATGGAAAACCATAGAGCCAGTTTGAACTTGCAAAATAATACATTGAGAAAAAGACCAAACCTGATTTTGGACAGAAATACTCGCATCGCATAGGACCCAAATATCCAGGCGCCCGTTCGCCAGGAAGCTTTGAGCAACAAACCACGAGACCCAAGCTACTCCAAGTAAGAATCGAAATGGATGAAATGTCCACCTTAGGTTCGCAAATGGCTAAAATAGAAGGTGTATATTTGTGACATAAAGCCTTAAGAACATTACGAGATGCAATGTTCCCAATCCCCTGGATATTCCAGAAGATGCAATTCATTGAGACTGTGGGGGAGGTGGCGCCCGTGTCGATCGCACGGTAAAAACTGGCATGTGGTGCGTTGTAGAGTCTGACGATTGAGAGTTACCCATTTCATCTGCATAATCTGCCCATCTCTTGGAAGCCGCAAAGTCCATCACATGTGGTTCTTGGCGCTCCGGTTCAATAGTAATGTCATGAATTGGGGGCGACGGACCCGACGTAACACTCCAGAGAATTCTAGATGTGGCCGAGTCTAAGGAGCTATCCCGGAAGGCACGGCTAAGGGCTCGAATAGGCTTCCCCAAAGGATACTGAACCGTAAGAGGCATAATAGTGGAGACTGTGCCGGTGTTGGAAGTAGTAGCCTTGGGAGATGACTCCATAGCGGATAATCGTCCTGGCACAGCGCGGAGTGCAGTCTGGGAGTCGACTGAACCAAGAGCCGCAAAGGTGTTATTAAGGTGGATATCCGTAGAGCAAGTGACTATTGTGCGGGTAGGAAAACCTGCACGCATAGCCGAACCCATATTTCCCATTGAGTCATCAACTCCCTTACCCTTGTCTTTGCCGCACAGACGATAAACCTTGCGCGCCCTGGATCGCCCTCTCTCTCGAGAACTAGGACGAGTAGTTGGCGCCGGGGCGTCCCCGGGTCGAGAAGCATGCCTTTCTCGTATCAGTTGCCCGTATTATTAAGGCGACAAGAGGTGCCGAATGTCCCGTAATCCCACACCTCGAACAAAACTCGGGAGTTTCTCATACCCGATTGACACAAAGGAGCACCGACCAATGCGTTCCACCATAATGTGATCCTCCACGGCTTAGCAAGATCAATATCAACCAAAACTCGAACGAAATGTCCGAAGGAGAACCATCCAATGACGCGATCAATTTGCAATGGATTTCCAATAAGACTGGCAATCCCGAGAATGTTATTGGTGTCCCAAGTGTTCCAAAGCGAGCTCGAAGATGCGTACCCAAACGCTAGCCACCGAGGTTTGCACCTTATAGGGATTGAAATCCGGAACCCAAGGAGAGAGACGAATAGTTTCGGGTTAAGCGCCCAAGTGGTGCGAAGTTGACCACGAGCACGATTCTGCGCATTAGACAATTTCACACAAAAATCCTTGCCAAGGGAATTAGTTTCGATTGTTCTTAATACCCCATAGCTCGAAAGTTTTTTGTGCAGAAGCATTGTAGCCCATGGCTTATTACCTTTCCCCAAAATAACCCGCCCGATCAAAGAATACGAAAATTTAGCAAGACGATGTTGGTAAGCATTTTCGTCAATAGTAACTGAATAATAATCCCCTTTCCTAAAAGGTTTGGGGATAGAATGTGTATTACCAGAAACCAAATTGGAAAATGAGGCAATATTACCTGGGGCCTGGGGAGGAGCTGAATCCATAGTGTGGGGGTTGCCTGAAACAACTTTAGCGAACGTGTTACTCAAATTAGAGTGAGCGTAATGGGCCGAGATTCGAGGGATCGATTCACTAGGGGAGGCCCTTGCAGAGGTGCTTCCGGCCATTTGAACAGCATTCTTAGGAGGGCATGTAGGAGTGGAGGCTGGAGTATGTTGCACATTGAGATAAACCGATTCTGGAACGAGTCCCAACACATTAGCGGTGTCAGACGAATAAAAGGTTGATGACCGATTCAGATGTAAACAAGTACCCGGGGGATGTATGATAGCATTGGAAAATGAGAATGGAGAAAAATACGAATTTATGGCCGCATACGGGTGCGTGTGGGCCCGAACCGCCGGTGAATAGTGACCTGCCGGAGCGGTAGCAACACCAAAATTGGATGGGCTAGGACCACTCATTTTGACCTCCTGAGCAATATTTCCTTCTTCGACGAAGGCCAAATCGGCCATTTTAGGGGTCAAACGGGCATCCAAAGTTCGAAAATCAACTTTCGGATCCCCAATTTGGGTTTTTTGATTCGGGGCACAATTGGGTCGATTGGAGGACGGAACTTGTGCGTCTTGGAGATAATTGAAAGATGGTGTGGTCAAGTTTGGGATTGGGTATGTATTGGGGTCGGAATTGGAGTTTAATTTAAAGTTAGGAATATTAGGAAAAGCCGATTGTTTTAGAGTCGAGTCGGAGGGCCCAAATTGGTGGCTGGGTATTGAAGCCCATGGAGAGACGATCAAAATCTGTGGTTGCACGTCAAGTTTGGTGGTCGGAATCGTCGTCGGAGAAGGTTCGAAATCGGCGCCTGAAAATGTGCGCGATTTTTGATTTTGTAGGCCAAAATTGACGATGTTTCCGGCCTTGTTTCCCGCTGGTGTGAGCTTTTTTATGTAGTTTATAAATACCATTATTTTGTGCCCCCATTGTGAAAGATTTCTGGATCTGTCCCTATTTATACTCACAGAAAAATCAATCAGATTTTAGAGAGAGAAAAATGAGTTTTGGAAAAAGAGGTTCAACGTCGTTCGAAAATGAGAGAGATTCCAGATTAGTGCTGTTACCTTTAGGGTTTGGTGATAGAGATTAAGTGGATCAAATGAGTGGCCATGATTAATTCCCCAAATCGGACGATCAATGTAAGAGGGTGAAGGATCTGGGGTCCTTGAACCCGGGGTCTAAAATACGTGTGGGCTGGTTGCTTTTTTGGGCTTGGGTTCCTCATTGTGCATTGGATATAGATGTAAGGGACTTATCCACAAAAAGGATTTGGCCAAATACACTACATCAATATATTCAAATAATATAAAAATAAAAAGATGCTCTTCAAAACTATCTGTTCCAGATCATTTGAGCGTGGATTGAACCAATAGGAATGATGACATTTATTGCATAATTATTCGACTCACATGCCATATTTTTATACATGATCTGTCATGAAAACAACTGATGTACGTAAATGCAAGGGTAGCAGTCATGTCATCATCAAGGAATCCCATCCGTTCATCAGTTACATGCATCATTTTCGGAGTATCTCATCCGTTGAGTCAGAGTCCCATTCATCCCTTTCATTCATGGAGTTGTGTATTTGTCCATACCTGCAGGACATATACTTTCCTTCCTTTTGAGGTATCTTTTGGTTTCAAGTTTCGACCAATTCTTTGGTCTTTGGACAGAAAAAAAATATGGTTAATTATAAAATGTACTCCTAAAGTTTGATCTAATTACAAAAAAACTATGTAAACTTATAAAATTATAAAAATACCCGAGGTTTTATTTTGTTTAACAATTATCCCCTTCAAAAGTAAAAAATATTTTAAAATCCCCCCTTATATTTATTAAAATATTACAATTTACCCCTTAATTTTAACACTGAATCAAACCTTAGGGGCACTTTATATAGTTTTGAAAGTTAGTTGGGTTCTTTTGAAATTAGGTCAAACCTCAGGTGTACTTTTTGTAATTATCCCAAAAATATAAGTGATGTTGCGTTTTAAGGCAGATCACTCCAAGTCAACGGGGTTGACCAAAATCCCCTTTTCGAGAGGGAAGTCTTCACATCAATCCTCTTCCCAAGGGGGAAGTCTTCACGTCTTCCTCTTCCCGAGGGGGAAGTCTTCATATCTTCTTCTCCAAGAGCTGGAAAATCCTTCGACTGAGAACTTGCATGCACACATGAACAAACGTTAGAGAGCCCCGGGAGTTATCCCAGGAAGGCCCCTCCGACACACAAGTCAACACGGTGAACGAGAGAAATAGACAGTAAACGAATAATGAATAATAATGCGTAGGATGGCTATGAATTAATTAATTTACAGATAATAGGAGGGACTTTTTTATAACTAGGAGATGGGCCTCGTGGGCCGTGTAGGAGAATTTGGCTTATGGGCCAGTCCGCGTAGAAGAAATCGGCCTATGGACCAGTCTCGGACACCATTGGGCCGATTTATTTATTAAGAGCCCATTGGGCAATTAATATGAAATAAACATATATAAATTGAATTATATATTAATTAAGTTAAATACCATTTTTGTCCCCAACATAAGTCCCCGCGGCTCACGGTGCTACGGAGGAATGAAGCATTGCGGGAGCTAACAGTGTAGAAATAATTGGCTTATCTTGTTGTATATCTTGTCTTGTCCTTGGAAAATCTTTGACCACTTTTGCATAAGGATACTTGGAAGAAGAGCTTGTGACCATGTCCCGTAAAGGTAAATTTTCTCACTCTACCTTTCAACTTTGAATTTTTTTGCTTTGTAGAAGAGTTAGGAAATTTCTTGAAAGTTGATGTGAGAGTTGAGGTGAGAATCCATGGAGAGTTGGAGTGATAATTGGAGTGTGTCAAGCGGAGAGAGAGATAAGAGCACCATAGGCTGTAGAGGGCGCCCTGGGCGCCTCCCTGGAGTGGGCAAGGGCACCTCTTTGGCGCCCTCCCCGGCAGAGAAGGGCGCGCCCCTGGGGGTGTCCCAAGCCCCCCGGTCCATTTTTCTCCCCATTTTTCTCCATTTTCTCCCGAGTTTTCGTATATTTCAAGTCATATCCTGGATTCCGGTACTTCTTCCGTTCCACTTGGATGTTGAGGTGTACCGGGTGTTCAGTTTCTGGTTCAGTCATTCCATTTCAACCTTTCTCCACATAGTTTGATATTCCTCCCCTTGCTCCAGAGTTGTGCTTTGATGGTCAAGCAAAAGTAGAGCTTGAGCCAGATTCAAGCTCAAGTGATGAGTCTTCTGAGGCGGAGTCCGAAAAAGATAGTCTTGAAGAGGTCCGCCCCACCAATTACCAATAGAGGCCTCCTCCCGAGGCTCGGGCAATTATCCCAAAAGAGTTGGTCAGTCGAGAGTCCTCCGTTTGTCTTCGTAGGCTGCGAGAACGCCTAGATATTCCTTTAGTATTTGTGATGTTGGCCCTGGGTTCGGGCAATAGGCTCACTCATCCACCCGAGGGCTTCATCATCGTGTACCTTTACAGAATCTCTATTGGCTTTGTGCTTCCTCCAGACACTTTTCTCATCTCGATCCTTAGATCCGTGGGAGCATGTGTTGGTCAATTGATTCCCAAGGCCTATGCATGCATACGAGGTTATCAGCATGTGATGTGCCAGTTTGGCTTGACTCCGACTGTAGACGGATTTCATTCTCTGTTCTATGCCAGGAAGTCTCCTGGTGACACCTTCTTCCACTTCTTCCCGCGTCCCTAGTGCAAGTTTCTTGAGGGACTTTCTTCTCCTGGTAGGCTGTGGAAGGAGGATTTCTTCTATGTGAGGGATAATGGTTGGGAGCTTCCTCACAAGTGGGTTTTGGAGGTTACGACTGCCCGAGGTACTCCCGCTTCCCGGAAGGAGATGGTGGAAGTTTATAGGTCTCGGGGCTTGTTTAAGAATCTTCTGAATGATAGGGAGTTCTTGGCTATCCCATCTTGTTTTACTTCTTTACATTGCTTCCCGCTTTACTTGTACATTTTGACTGCTTCCATTTTCTTATATTGTTTCTGCTTGCTTTTCAAGTAAAGAGAGCTAATGTATCGCCGAGTTTATGGCCTTTAAGAAGAAAGAAAAGGAGAAGGCCAAGGAGAAATCTACAACTGGCGAGAGCTCGAGTATCCCGCCCCAGAGTGATAGGCCACACCCTTCTCCCCAGGAGAGAGATAGGTGCTCTTCCCACCAAGAGGGTGATCGGCACCTAGGCTCACATTCTGGTGATTGTGTTGATGTTGTTCCGGCTCCTCGTCCTCCTTTTAGGCCCTTTTGGAGGGAAGAGGCCAAGGATGGAGCCTGGGGTTGCTGCTTCTGAGATTGTTGGTCCTCGAGCTATATTCTCTGGTAGAGTGAAACACCGTGAGAGGATCCAGTCTTATTGGGACTATGCAGATTCTGGCTTGGGCTATGCCAGTACTCGATGAGCTTTGTCGGGCGATGATCAGTCCCGTTTTGGGTCTCTGTCCTTCAAGGACATCGAGATTCACCTTTGCAAGGATATTTCTTGGGTAAGCTTCCATGGTTTCTTTACATTTTCATTCTTCATGTTTCGTCTCTTTACTTAGCTAAAACTTGTACAAATTTTCTTGTAGATTTTGAACATCACAGCGACTTTGAACCTTCGAGGCGAGATGACTGAGGCAGAGAACCGTCAGCTTGGGGATAAAGTGAAGAGCTTGATGGAAGATGCGGCTCAGCACGAGGACAAGATATCTGAGCTGTTGAAGGAGTTTGAGTGGGCAAAGGCCCAGCTCGACCACAAATCGAAGACGGGCGATGTCTTTCTCCACTTTAGCTGGCGCCTAAATGTCAGCTCAGGAGAGGTCCTGCTTGATTGAGGCTTACAGAGCTTCTCCAGAGTATCGCTTTAAGTTGCTACAGGAGTCTTTCGTCTTCTTTGATAGAGCAGTTCGCCATTGCCGAAAACTTCTACGGCGGAATGGGAAGGCTTCTAGCGAGTTGATTAACATCTTGGACTGTGGTGTCTTTGATGAGATGGAGGGAGAGGTTGAGGCCTTGGCAGATCTTCCCGATGATACTTGTGGTGATGGAGATGAGCCTAGAGAGGCTGATACTGCTGATGGAGATGAGGCGCCCCCAACTTGAGTTGTGATAGTTATCTCTTGGCCTGATGGCCCTTGACTCTTGCCCACCTGTTTAGGGATTTCTTTACGCATTTGGATATTTCTCTTTACGCACTTTGATATTTTTCCCTTTCTTTTGGTCTTGAGATGTTTTATTTGCCCCGTAGGGCTGGATGATCTTTCATCTTCCTTATGCATATTTTCTTTCCTCTGTCATTCTCTACTTGCGATATCTACACATGACTTCTTATGGGAGATTGGATTATATATTGTACTTTAACATCAGAAGGTGCTCTTCCGGAACCCGGAGAAAGGCGCCCCCCTGGAACTCTCTGGACGCCCTTCCGGAGCTTGGAATAGGCGTTCCCCAGGGATATCCTCCCAGTTGTTACTTCGTCTTTTTCTTGCACATTTTCATCGCGGAAAAGAATTCATAGGGACTCTTGTGAGAATGCCCTTTCCCCGGGGGTCTTAGCAGGAGGAGGAATTTTTTTACTAGGACCTCCTTGTGAGGAGGCCCCTCCCATTCGAGGTCTTAGCTAGAAGGGGTCTTCCCACCCGGGGTCTTAGCCGGGTAAGGTCTTCCCCTTTGGAGTTTTAGCCAGAGGAGGTGAATTACTAGGACCTCCATGAGGCCGCCCTTATCATCCAGGATCTTAGCCAGAAGGGGTCTTCCCACCCGGGGTCTTAGCCAGGTGAGGTCTTCCCCTCCAGGGTTCTTAGCTGGAGGAGGTTAATTACTAGGACTACCACGAGGAGGCCCCTCCCATCCGGGGTCTCAATTGGAGGAGGTTATTTATGAGGACCCCCACGAGGAGGCTCCTCTTATCCGGGGCTTTAGCCGGAAATATGGGGTCTGTTGAGGAGAGCATCTAATTGGGACCTTGGCCATATATGGCCATCAATTGCATTCACAACATCAAAGTAGAAGAGTGAAAGTAATTTTATTCATTAAAATGATAAAGTTTTACGCCCTGTGGGCAGAAACATGACTGAAATATAAATAAATATTTAACGCCTCTTGGGCGCAAATAAGCTAAAATCAATCAAAAAATACTAAATACTAAGGTCTTCGGGAGTCTAGGGAGAGCTGGTGTCTATGGTTGTGCGGTGCTTTCATCATTCGGTCTCGGGAGTTTGCTCATCTTCAAGGTGGCCACGTAGCATTCCCAAGTCATCTTGATATCTCCAACAGACTCTCATAACCCCGAGTCCGTGGGGAACTTGACTTTAAGTGAGCGAAGTGGAGGGATGGCTCGGCCCAGTTCAAGCTAGGCCTTCCCAAGATTAGATTGTACGGGAGGGAGCATCTACAATAAGAAAATGAATAATCTTTGTGACTTGACGCGGGGCGTCCATACCCAATGTAAGTGGCAGGGAGCATCTACAATGAGAAAACGAACCATCTTCGTGACTTGATGCGGGGCGTCCGTACCCAATGTGAGTGGCAGGTTGATCTCACCCAATGACTTAATCACTTCTCCAGTGAAGCCAATCAGTGGTGCCGAAACAGGAACAACTTGTGCTTGGTTGATCTTCATCTTGTCAAAGGCTTCCAAAATATGACGTCCACTGCGCTCCTTGTATCTACCAAGACCCTCTTCACCACGAAGTTGGCCAGCATAACTGATATGACGATGCCATCAGGGTGAACTTGGATTTCTGGGATGTAGTCTTGAGTGCCAAAGGTGATAGGCATGCCCTTGGCTTGAGAATGTTCCACGATTCTTCTCTTGGACGGGTTCTCCTAGGGTCGCCCTCTTCTCTCCTTGCTACTTTCCCGGAGAGCACTCCAGGCGTCTTTCGCCTCCGATCCTCTGGAGATCACATTGATGACTCCCACAACATGATTGTCGTGCTTCTCCTCTCTGTGGCGGCCTGAGCGGCGCTGGTCTTATGGAGATTCTTCTTCATGTGTCTAAGATCACGTGGATACTTACTTTGATCAACGTAGTCCTTGAGTTGGCCTTTCTAGATAAGTCGCTCTATCTCCTTCATCAAAATGAAACAGTATTCAGTAGTGTGCCCCCTGTCTCTGTAATACCGACAGTATAACTTGGAGCATGCCCATGAAAGGTTGCTTCTCAATAGTTGTCGGGGATCGATGATTCCCTTCTTCTGGGCGGCTATTAGCACCTCCGCCATCGAAGCGTTAAGAGGTGTGTAGCTTGGCCCGTGATTTTTCCTTGAAACTTCTCGTAGTTGGTTCTTGTCTTCTTCCCGGGACTTGCGCTTGACACCCGGCTCAGGCTTGGTGGACTCCTCTACTCGAATATGCTTCTCCGCTCAGCTCAATAGCTCTTCTATGTTGGAGGGACGCTTCCCGGCCAGAGACTCCGCCGGATGCCTTGGCGAAGATTCTCTTTGTAATATCGGCCGAGTCTCATCTTTGGGCGTTGGCAACTTCATTGATATCTTCCATGAACCATTTCATAAACTCTAGCAGTGTTTCTCCTTCCTTCTGCTTTACCTGAAAGAGGTGAGCAATAGTCTTAGGGCACTTTCTGTTGATGGAGAACTATTTCATGAAGGCTTCAATAAGCTTCTCAATCCCGGAGATGGATCCTATCGGGAGTGGATTGATCCAGGTCAGTACCCACTTGGTTAGAGTAGTCCGAAACACCTTACAGTAGGAGGCATCCGTCATGTCGTAAAGATCCGCTTTGGCGTAAAATTTGTCCAAGTGTTCCTGCGGGTTTCCAGTTTCATCATACTCCATGAGGTTGGAGGTCTTAATTCTTGATGGTAGAGGTTCAGATAAAATAACAGTGGCCAAAGGGCTCCTATTCATCGATGCAGTTGCTCGCGAGTTGGATTGGTTAGGCTGCATTACTTGAGATTCTTCAACCGGTGGCGGTTTTTCACAATTTTGATTCTCACCCCGACCTTCTTCTCTCTCATTCTGACCGTCATGGTCAGGGTGAATGAGAGAAATAGACAGTAAACGACTACTGAATAATAATGCGTAGGAGGATTATGAATTAATTAACTTACATATAATAGGAGGGACCTTTTTATACTTGGGAGATGAGTCCCATGGGCCGTGTATGAGAATTTGACTTATGGGCCAGTCCATGTAGGAGAAGTCGACTTATGGGTCAATCCCGGACACCATTGGGCCGGTTTATTTATTAAAAGTCCATTGGACAATTAATATTAAATAAACATATGTAAATTAAATTATATATTAAATAATTAAATACTCCCAACAACAAGGTATGCCATTTTGTAGACAAAATTGACAAAGGCATTTGCCTTTACACAATTTCATGAATGGAATTAATTCTATATAAAACAGGAGAGTGAAAATGATTCTACATTCATCATAAACTGATTTTAGAAATACATAAGTAATAATAATCTTCTTTTGCTTGGTTGAGGGTTTAAATCTTGGTAAAATATAAAATAACTTTGTTTATGAATTATAAAATTTGGGCTATATCAACTATATACTAAATAGTACTCAAGTGAGTGCTGAGTGCATAAAGTCATAAACTGACACTTGTCTGTTTTGACTTATTTATTTTTATTCCATCAACCATGATATTAGCAACTTCACTTACCATGGTTGAAAGTATCGGTGGAAAAAAAATTATCTCCATGTGGTGGTCGAGAAGGTGAATGTCTACTCCCGAGTGTGTGTAAGGTGTAAACTAGGGGTGTCAATTTCGAACCCGACACGAACCTAACACGAAATTAATGGGTATGAGTTCGTGCTTCGTGGGTTTGGGTAGAAATTGGGTCGAACCCGAATAACCTGCCAATTAAATAGGTCAGGTTCGAGTCAACCTATTATGACCCATTTAACCCGTCTAACCCGTTTGTTATTTAAAAGAAAATTAAGTAAATAATTAATTGTAAGAAAAAACAACAAACAAGACATATCCTTAAAACTTAAATGATAAAGCCTCCTTAATTATGTATTTGTTATTATTATGCATGTCTTTTTGAATATTGTCTTCAAAATATAATTAGTATATTATGTTATTTATGCAATTATGTTATTTCTTTTGTATGTTATGAATTGTGATATTTTTTATTGATCAAATAGTGTATGATAGTGATTGATTTTAAAAAAATAAATTTATTCAGTTAAAACTATTAAATGTATATAAAAATAATTTTATTAGACGGGTTAAGCGGGTGGTCCAAGTTACTGTGAAATAAGCGAGTGGGTCAGGTTCAAGATTCTAACACGAATAATTAAACAGGTCGGGTCTGGGTCGGCTGTTTCTGACACGCGAACTTGCAAACCCGAACCCATGAACCCGGAACCAACCCAAATTGATACCCTTAATGTAAGCGCATTTAGGTTCAACTCGCATTTCAGCTCCAATGAAGGGGATGAGGTTATCTTTCCATAGAATTAGTCAAGCGCTAAGTTTGGAACTTATGTTTAAGAAAAATATGGGTAAACAAATTGAATTGAGATTTAATTTCAGACATTTATTTTCCTTTGGTTTCCTTTTTTCTTTTTCTCTTTTCCACCCAAAAAATATTTATTTTACCCTTCTTTAGTAATTATCATAAGTATAAGGGATAATTACTAAAAAAAAATATGAGTTTTTGACTAATTCCAAAAAAAATCAAAAGATGTTTCAAAACTACAAAAAGCCCCATCAAGTTTGACTATGTCTTAAATTTACTAATTTATAGGCTAACTATAATAATTATATAAATTATCAGGTGGAGTTTTGAAATATTTCTTTGTTTATGAAAGTGAAAATGTAAAATGATATCAAACCTTAAATAGTTTTTTTGTAATTTTCAAATACATTTGGATTTTTGTATAATTAGCTTTTTAGATAAATGAAAATATATAAAAAGAAAGGAAAAAGTCATGATCACAAGCTGATCAGAAAGCAAAAGAAAAACAATGCAAAATTTCAGGAAAAAACCACGAAAATAACTTAAAAACGCAATTTAAGTGAAGGGCATTTTTGTCTCAAGGATTTTCGAGTGATATTGTCATTTGTTGTTTTTGCACGTGCTCAAGTATCGTCTTGATGGTCTGATGTATCTTGTGGAATGTCAGCCCAGGATCCTCGAGCTACAATGTCCATATTCTTCATAGCTTCTAAGGGCGCACATGAGTGAATGACAAGCGGAGTAGTTGAATAGTCGTCAAGCTTGGTCTTTAAAGCGTCTAATTTGTCTTGTTCTTCTTCATCTTGTTCTTCGTCTTCCGCCATATCGGACCACCTCTTTGGGGCTATTGACGCCATGACTTGAAAGCTATCCGAAAGTTCAGTCGAATTAAAACTTTCCGAAGGATCACTAGGTTTTAACACATAATTACTAACAGGTTCTTGTTATTCATGGTCTAGATGGCCTTATTTAAGTCACCTTCTTCTTGTCAACTAACTAATCAAGATGCGCCTTATTATGAACAATATCGATGGTTGAGGTTCGTAGACCACCAGCCGAACGCTCCTTGTTTCCTTGAGCATCTTTATTATTATTCTTAGCCGTCATCTTTGTCTCCATTGTCATGCAATTCTCCACCATCAAATTTGTATGATTTTTTCCCTGCCGTTGACGATTGACATCAAGCTCCTCAAGGATATTGAACGAGTTGGGTCGCAATACGATGTAGAAGCTCCGTTATCCGGGTTGTCTTTCGAGGGCCGTCCTTTTTGTTTTATACTTGTACCCAAGTTTCACCCACCTCCTTATCCTTTTTAGCCAGGAGACCTCCCCTATTATAGTGCCGCCCGCCGAGACGACTACGTGGGACGCACCTCAACATCTGCCTATTGTACCTCATGAGTTATGGATTGTCTACAATGATTAATGTTATGACCTACAATCCGTCAATGAACACAATATTCCAGAATATTTTCATATCCGACGGAAAGAAAAGAGAAATGTCCTGATCGTTCAACAATTATGCATTCTTGAAGGGGAGAGCTAAGATCTAATTCGAAAGGAACACGCACAAAGTGACCTACCTCACCCGTTAAAGAACGACTGTCAATTTGCATATGAGTACCTATGACACAAGCCAATTTCGTAATCAACGAAGGATGCCAATATTCCAAACTAAGCTCGTAAATGCGAACCCAAACATGAACCTTGGACGTATTGATTTTGTACGGGTTAAAATCGGGGATCCAATTCATGAGACAAATTGAACCCGGGGATAAATTCCACGTAGCCTTCTATAGAATATGTTGTCTCTCATGCAAATCCGACATTTGGATGTTGTAGTACCCCTTGCCCAGGGGGATGAATTTCCAAGGATATTGAGGGTTCCATATATGTAATAGGTTTTACTTTACCTCGTCTAACATCATCGGTTCGTACCATTGGAAAAAATCACACGACCAATTAACGAGTTTTGAAGTTCCGTAATTTGTTGTTGATAAATCTCTTAGAATCCATGGTAATAGAAAAATAATCCATCTTTTTAACGTTGGAGGATTAGGGCTTAGAAGAATCTCTAGTTGAAACGGTATAAGCAAACGATTGTGTAGGTTTTGTCCCTTTTTCCATCGGATTGATGTGGCAGATCGTGTGTTTCAAATTTCCGATCCCCAGAATTCTGTTTGTCGACATTGGAGGATGAAGAGGCCCTTTGGCCGTAGGGAATATCCCCATGCATGTGTGACGCATGACTAGGGTTTAAGCAAGCCCTAGCAGCAATATAAGGAGATGGGCCATCGACCTGAGGAACCGGAGTAGCCTCAACAGGAGTTAATTGCTGCATATTATAAATATTGGAATCACTATTCTTAACACCGTCGATCACCTGAGGAAACGACAGTTGCGATACCTTTAATTTGCTGAGGGATTCTTTCCTTGATCGTGCATCAAATCGATCGAGAAAACCTCATGGTTGAAAATTTCAAGAAAAAGTAAATTATCTAGATCCATAGAGAATGTGAACGATGATTAGCAATCACCGGCGGTCGAAAGAACGGAACTGTCGACGATCGAAGTACGATGTATTAGAAGCATGGCTTAGGGTTTTTTCTGCCCCCGATTTTTTAGGAGCCTTTATCCGTAGAATGACATATTTGTTTTGTATAATTAGTTCGAACCTCATGTTTTTTTAATTATCCCCAAGTATAAACATCTTTCAAACATAAATTTTATTTTTTTTGAAATGAGACCGAAATGTTAATATTTGACATAATATTTCTTTAACTTTAAAATGTTTGAAAATCTACCAACATTAATTTTTTCTATTAGAACACCACCATAAATTAAACAATAATTTTTAATGTCAATACAAAATAATTGACGAGACATAAAAAGATTATAAAATCCAATAATATTTACTTTTACTCAATCCAATAAATCAATATTTCTACATTGCATTTACGTGTTACACAATAATTAATATGAAAGTAAAATATACTTAAAAATATTAAAATCATAATAAAACACACGAGCCCCACCATTTTCACGTACCACGTTGAGCTCGCTCCTAGTTGGATGCCGCCCAACTATAAGTGGCATCAAATTAACTAGTTTTATATTATTATTTTTCATTTTAGTTTTGTGTCATATTTTCTATCGTGATATTAGTAACTCACTCTCCATTTTGATTTTTTCTTAATTTTTTTAGTTTTTTTTTTGCTTGTTGAAAACAAAATCAGATAAAGAAATATTTTTATAAATCAAATTGTTCGTGCTTGGTCAGTTAAACATCATATAAGTTTAAATTAAAAAGTATCAAGATTTATAGTTATGAACATTTATATAGTTATCATCCCTGTAATGTATTTAATAGTTTTACTTAAAAAGTATATATTTTACGTCTCAATTTAGAAGTGTAAAATCACCCTTTCTATAACTCAAAACTAAGTAATAACATAATCACACACCAACACTATAGAATTATCCTAATTTTCTTTATATATCCTTTTTAGTGTTTTTGAAAATACTTCTCCATTAAAAATATTATTTCCCAAAAAATACGTTCTCACTTTTTTTTAAGAAAATAAATCCACAAGACACAAAATAAAATAAATAAAATGGGTGATGATCACAAGATCGACCAACGGGTCAAAAGCAGGGTCTCATTAAAATTACCTAACATTGTGAGAAAAACTCAAGAATACCCCAAACCAAAATACATTCTTGCTTTAAAATTTTCGATTTATTCAACTTTTATTTAAAATTTCGCGCTGCCAATTTTATTCACCCATGTAAATATAGTAGTAGTGAGACTACTGATATTAAATAATGTTGGGGACAAAAATGGTATTATATTAATTAATATATAATTTATTTTATATATCTTTATTTAATATTAATTGTCCAATGTGCTCTTAATAAATAAATCGGTCGAATGGTGTCCGGATTTGGCCCATCGACCGTTTTCTCCTACGCAGACTCGCCCATAGGCCAAATTCTCCTACACTGCCTACATGACTCATCTCTCAGGTATAAAAAGGTCCCTTTTATTACACGTAAATAATCTAATTGATAATCCTCCTACGCACTTATTATACAGTATTCGTTTAGTGTTTATTCTCTCGTTCACCATATGCTTGAGCGTCGGAGGGGCCTCCCTGGGCAACTCCCAGGGACCTCCCCAATGCTTGCGTACGTGTGTAGATAAGTTCTCAGTCGAAGGATATTCCAACTCTCAGAGAAGAATACTTGAAGACTTCCCCACCGGGTAGTGAAAGACGAGAAGACTTCCATTGGGAAGAGGAGTGACGTGAAGACTTCCTTCTTGGAAAGAGGATTTTGGTCAACCCCGTTGACTTGGAGTGATCTGCCTTAAAAAGCAGCATCATTTTAGCGTCGTCTTTGGGAACAGCAAAAGCACATGAAGATGCAGACCCGACCTCAATCACATGGAGCTAGATCCCAAGCTGCAGGCCATAGGGCCAGAGACCAGCAAGAGGAAAGGCCATCAAGAAGGCGGGAGGCCATTTACCTCTCCACCGGAAGGACGCTGCCCCCCTTGCGAAAAGAAGAGGCATCGCCACCTCCATCTAGAGGAGCTCCGCCCATTGAAGAAATTTATATGCCCGTCGGAAGGACGACACATCTCCTACTGGAAGGAAGGACTTTGCCACCGCTTCGCGGAAGATGGGTTTGCCCCCTGAAGAAGTTCACCTAACCCAGGAAGCCTTCTAAGCTCTGTTGGACGAAGGTGCCTGGAATACTTTCAAGAGTCAAGCTGTGGCCGGAGCCGCGTGGAGACCATCTCTAGGCTCCGCCCACCATTGAAGACCTGACCTAAAAGGTCAAGGAAGAAGAAAATAAGGTCGCGACGAGATTCATGAAGAGCGCCACTACCAGTCAAGAATCAAGAAGGCTGCTGCGGCATTGGAGCCAAGAATCGAAGAAGAACTATCACATTGAAGAAGAGGCGACCCACTCCTCAGGGAGGGCACAACTTCCGCTTAAAAAGAATGGCGCCGCCTCTCCTCGGGGGCTCTGCTATTGAAGAAGTTCGCTTAACGCGAAGAGCCTCGAGGCCCCGCTCAAAGAAGCCGACCAATTGCTTCAAGGAACCATGTTGCGGTGAAAGCTACAGGGGAAGATCTTCCTCAAAGCTCCGCTTGAGATGTTGAAGACCCCAACCTTTGGAAAATAAGATAAAAGAAATGAAGGACTTGAAAAAGTCAAGGAGACCAAAGACACTCCCGCTAGAAGAGAAGGTTTGGAAATGAAGCCTAATACTCACAAGTCAACATTCACAAGCCCCGAGAAGAGTTGCGGGCGGTAAAGCATCAGCTAAGCCAACTCGTGGGCCATCGCTATAGGGAGGAAGTTCACTACCCCCGCCATTCGGGCCAAGCCATTACCCTCGGCATCAAGATCTCCGGCTTCCCGAGTATGATGAGACCAGGAGGTCCACCAAGAGCACTTAGACAAACTATATACAAAGGCGGATCTCTATGGTATGATGGACGCTTCCTGTCGTAAAGTGTCCGGACAAGACTGACCAAGCGCCACTAACAGGGTTGATGAGGTCCCAATTAGATCAATCACTAGGAGGGATAAACTCACTACTGCCTTCACACGATGATTCTCCATCAGAAGGAAGTATTCAGAGACCATGGCTCATCTTTTTCAACCGGAAGGAGAATTACTGCAAGACCTCATGAAGTGATTTGGGGGAAGCCGCCGGCTCCAAAGCCGAGAACACCAAGCAAGAAGGCAGATCGTTGAGAAGACATAAGAATAGACCCCTCCTTATGGAAGGAAGTATTCAGAGACCATGGCTCATCTTTTTCAACCTAGGAAGAAGAATTCGCAAGACCTAATGAAGTTATTTGGGGAAGCCGCAGCTCCAAAGCCGAGAACACCAAGCAAGAAGGCGGTCGTTGAGAAGACATAAGGATAGACCCCTCCTTCCATAAGGACGC
This sequence comes from Rehmannia glutinosa, assembly GCA_016081115.2. Classification (NCBI taxonomy): domain Eukaryota; kingdom Viridiplantae; phylum Streptophyta; class Magnoliopsida; order Lamiales; family Orobanchaceae; genus Rehmannia; species Rehmannia glutinosa. The sequence goes on along the minus strand of CM071928.1, from coordinate 31,061,793 downwards.
CATTCAACAACTCAAAGAGCTGAAGGAGGCGCCTTGGCCCAGCTGAACGCTCCGGGGAATGCCCCTGCCTGGCCAAAAGGGCGCCCTTCCGCAATTTTCTCCTCCTGAATGGCTCTGCTCACCAGATAAGTCCGTTGAACCCGGGAAACTCTCTAGCTCAATGAAACTACCCGGAACACTCTAAGACATCAATGCTCTTAGAAACACCGAAGGATATCCCCTGAGCTAATCCGGCTACATGAAGACCCCTCGTAAGGGCACTTAGCCATTGCAGGCCGCAACAACAGATGCATGAAGAATGAACCTCACTCAACTAGAATGGAAGAGAGGAACAATGGACTGGAGAGAAATTAGACACTAAAAAGCTATCACATTGTTAGAGGACAAACAAACTCAAGTCCAAAAAGGATAGGCATAAACTCCTCAGGCGCTCGAGTTGAGAATCCGGAGTCATCCAGGTGGTCAAGCTATTTCGAGAACAAGCAACCCTTACGAAAAGACGAACTCGCTAGACAATTTGTCGATGAACCATCCTCATTTGGAGGAAGAATCAGTAAAAACTTCATTTATTGGAGAGGTACACCCCAATACGAAATGAGAAAGAAATGCTCAACTCATTGTGGAAGACAAAGACTCCATAGATAGAGAGAGTTGAACCATGAAGGAATCAGCCTGAGAACCTATCGCACACGGAATAGGGAGCAACCAAGCGTTCGTTGAAGTGTTTTCACTTGGCATTTTGTCCGGACAAGGGACTCCCTCAAATTTCTTCTGATCTCTCAAGTTGTTGCTCAAGCTGCTCGAGAGAAATGGAGACAAGCCTTTTAGGACACTCAGAAGAGCCATTCAAAGTCTAAAGTCCCAAGCCTCCGAGAGTAGCACAATCCATTCAATTATAACGGTGAAAACTCTAGAGCAAAAGGAGGAATATCAAACTCCATGAACAAAGCGAGAAATGGAATGATTGAACCAGAAACTCAATGCCCGTAATGCCTCGACCTCCGGCGGGATGAAAGAAAGACCGAAATCTGAATCTAACTTGAAATATAAGAAAATTCTAAAGAAAATAGGGAAAAGCGCGAAGGAGAACATGCCAAGAGGCTTGGGATGCCCCAGGCGCCCTCCTCCACCCGGAGAGCGCTCGGGCGCACCTTATGGCCGCCTGAGAAGGGCGCCAAAAGGGCCCTTGCCCACTCTGGGGGAGGCATCGGGGGCGCCTCAACCACCTGTGGATCTCCCATATCTCTCTACTTGACACACTCCACTCATCACTCCAACACTCCCTAGGGAAGTCAACACTTCACATCTTCAAGAGCAATGGAGAAAAAGATTCTCGAGTAAATACTTGGACCATAATCCTCCCACTAAGCTCGTATCAAGAAAGACTTCCATATCATGGTGCCATTAATATCATTTTTAAGTCAAAGGCCATGGAGTACACTTCCAACATCGCAAGAAGCACAATGAAGCCAACATGGACGTCTACTTCCACGCTTGAAGACACCAAACTCCAACAGAGAAAAGAAGGCGCCCACAATGGTTGGGACATAAGACTCAGGAAGACTAAGTTTGAACCAACCAAAGGCTCACGCACCCGCGATTCGGCTAAAGGTTGAGTTATTAACAAAGACAAGAATCAATGAGCCACTGGAAATGCCCTCACAAAGACGCTACCCATATCGGGCGCCCCGGCACAGGCTACCCATGCGGGAGCTGCATAACAATATTAAAGAGGTCTTGAGGAAGAAGATCATTCGAATCAGTCATTAAGAAGCTCCACTAAAAGCTCTGTGCTACCACAAAAACCAAAAAAAGAAATATTTATTTGATTGGAGTCATTGGCATAACTTCTGGAGGCCTTGAACAAGAAGACGAGCTCTCCAGAATAGACGTAGCGATCAAGTCCTCGGGCAAGGTCAACATACCGCTCACATAGGTGATGGATGCCCACACCATACGCGAAGATAAGTCTGAAGTGGCACAACTGTTAAGGATATCAAGACTGCTTGGGAATGTTACGTTGGCGTATTAAAAATAAGCAAGCTCCCCCGACCAGACAGTGAAAGTGCCACACCACCTTAGGAGTCATGGATCTCTTGACTCCATCATTAAAAACCTATAGTGAGGTAGCTTGCAGCGCTATCCAGGTCCCAGGAGTTGCCCATAGTGAGGTAGCTTAGGGCTATCCAGGGTACCTGAGAAATGCCCAAAGTGAGGTAGCATTGCGCTATCCAGCGCTACAGAGGTCGCCATAGTGAGGTAGCTTCGCATTATCCAGGGCCCCTCCTTAAAAACCATAATGAGGTAGCTTAGTGCTATCCAAGGTTCTCGGGGGTTGCCCATAGTGAGGTAGCTTAGCGCTATCCAGGGTACCCGGGAAATGCCCAAAGTGAGGTAGCATTGCGCTATCTAGGGCTACAGAGGTCGCCCATATTGAAGTAGCTTCGCGCTATCCATGGCCCCTCATTAAAACCCATAGTGAGGTAGCTTAGCGCTATCCAGGGTTCCTAGGGGTTGTCCATAGTGAGGTAGCTTAGTGCTGTCTAGAGTTCCCAGGAAATGCCCATAGTGAGGTAAAGCATTGCGCTATCCGGGGATACATAAGTCGCCCGTAGTGAGGTAGACGCTATCCGGGGCCCCTCGTTAAAACCTATAGTAAGGTAGCTTAGCGCTATCTAAAGTTACAGGGAATGCCCATAGTGAGGTAGCATTACGCTATCCAGGGCCCCAACATATTAACCTCATCCAGCTAAGACCCTGGATGGGAAGACCTCATCCGGCTAAGACCCCGAATGAGAGGGGCCTCCTCATATAAGAGGTCCTGATAAATTTTCCTCATCTGGCTAACACGCCAGAGGAAGGGGCCTCCTCACAAAGATCCCCATAAATTCTCCTCTACGAGGAAAATGTGCAAAGAAACAGAAGAGCAAAAAAGAGCTAACACATGCGGAGAAGAGATCAAAGTGCTAAAGCAAAAATTATGAAGAAAGCTCTAGATGTGTGCCTCCAGACTCCGAAAAGGCACCGCATGATCTCCACGAGGGCGCCCACTCCGAGCTTCGGAAGGGTACCCCATGAAATATTCTTCTCCGGTGGACAAAAAAGGCAAAAGCTCTAACATCGGAAGGAAAGAGATCGATGCGATGGAGTAAGAACTAAAGAAAAGCTCAATAAGAGTGCCCCCCCGGGCTCCAAAAGGTCGCCCTCTCTGAACTCCATATGGGCGTCCTTTGAGCTTGTGAAGGGCGACCTCAGGTAGCTCCAGCACAAGTAATTCCAGCTATTCCGAAGAAATCAAGACTTCCCATGGAAAATGAACAAGTCTCTCACCAACAGGAAGTCACATACAAATACTACGGGTAAAACTTGATAAAAGAAAGCAGATAGACATAAGATATAGCATCCATATAACGTGAGTACAACGGAATAATATCGGCTTCATGGGGGCGAAGAAACATCTCAAGAAGAAAAGAGAAAATAAGAAATATCCAAGTGGATGAAGCAAACCCTAAACATGTTGGCATGAGTCGAGGGCCATCTAAAGTGAAAAATAACTATCATTTGCTCCGGAAGAATCTTTGTCTCCAAGCTCCGGAAGGGTGCTCCTCCGAGCTCCGGAAGGGATAAAGCAAAACACATGTATCTCTGTCCACTCTGGAAGAATTAAAGCTTCCTTCAAAAAGGGAAGATTTCACCTCTACGCAAATAAAGAACAAGTCCCCATGGACAAGGAATCATTAGCTAGACTATCGAGAAAGCGGAAAAGCGTGGAGATCAAGAAATGCCGTAACCCGAGATGCAACTTGAGATGGAAAAAACTCCCAGGAAGAGAAAGAAAATACAAGGAATAAATGACCGGGGGGGACTTAGGTCGCCCCCCGGGAGGGCGCCTAGGGGGCGCCCTTGCCCGCTCCGGGGAGGCGCCCCAGAGCGATCTCTCACCTTGTTGGACTCTCATCTCAAGTCTCACCTTAAGTCTCACCTCAACTTTCAAGAAATTTCCTAAGTCTTCTACAAAGCAAAAATTTCAAAGTTGAGGGGTAGAGAAAGAGATATCATTCTTGGAAGATATGGTCGAAGGCTCTCCTTTCAAGCGTACTCGTGCAAAAAGCAGTCAAAGATCCTCCGAAGGAAAGACAAGAGGCGCAAGCAGAACAAGCTAGATACAAGATCTTGGTCAGCTCCGCATTGCTTCATCCTCCGCAAAGAGGAGTGGGGGCTTATGTTGGGGACAAAAATGGTATTTCATTAATTAATATATAATTCATTTTATATATGTTTATTTAATATTAATTGCCTAATGAGCTCTTAATAAATAAACCGACCCAATGGTGTTCGGATCAGACCCATCGACCATTTTCTCCTACGCGGAGTGGCCCATAGGCCAAATTCTCCTATACGACCCATGGGGCCCATCTTACAGGTATAAAAAGATCCCATTCTATTACCCATAAGTAAATTAATTGATAATTCTCCTACGCATTTATTATACAGTATACATTTAGTGTTTATTCTCTCATTCACCATGCCTTGAAGCGTCGGAGGGCCTTCCCACAGGCACTCCTGGGACCCCTAACATTTGCATACGTGTGCAGGCAAGTTCCCATTCGAAGGATATTCCAGCTCTCAGAAAAGAAGACTTGAAGACTTCCCCCTGGAAAGAGAAAGACGAGAAGACTTCCCTTGGGAAGAGGAGTGACGTGAAGACTTCCCTCTCGGAAAGAAGATTTTGGTCAACCCCATTGATTTGGAACGATCTTCCTTAAAAAGCAGCATCAAATAATAATAATAATAATAATAATAATAATAATAATAATAATAATAATAATAAAATAATATTTGTATAAAATTGCCAATTTAGAAGTAAAATGAAGTGTAATGCCAAAATTTACCCATTTCAAAAGTTCCATTTCTGAAGCGCAAAACCAAGGGCGCGATTGGATATGATTTCATTTTGAATTTTTTTTTTTGCTAAAGAATAGTGGTGAAAAATATTTTGGAAGAAAAAAGATGAATTTATAAAGTGTGATTGAATGTGAGAAGAAAAAGTAATGATGAAAGTTGATTTGATTTAAAAATAGTAAAATAATGATTGAATATGATTAGTAGTTAGAAATGTGAAATGTGCGACTGAGTGAATAATGAATTTTGTGGGAGAATGTGTAATAATGATTAGTTTTTTTGTAAAAAAATGTGTAGATGTGATTGATAAGAGAAAAAAAATAAGAAAATAAAAGTGAGAGAATAAATTATTTTCTAAAAAATTTAATAAATAATCGCATATTTGATCAAAATAAATTCTCTAGAACAAAAATGGAATCTCCCTCACAGCCAATAGCGCCCAAACTATCGCGGGTACAAAAACTCAAAACTCCATCAAACCGCTCTCATTTCCCTCCGTTTCCATACATTTACCGACAACTTGACGTCATCAAATGGTCCCATCAAAACCACCAATAACCAGTCTGCCGGAGCGGAGCGGCGTCGAAAAGGCGGAGAGAGTGATCGTGGCTGTGAAAGCAGAGAAGGTGATCTCCAAGTCCGCCATAGCTTGGGCTCTCACCCACGTGGCCCGGCCCGGCGACTGCATTACGCTCCTCGCCATCTTCTCTGGAAAAAAAACCGGTAATTTGATAAATCCCCAAAACAAATATTCTATCACATGATTTTTCTTTTTCTTCGGAGCATGGGTATTGGTTTTTTCGTAATCCATGTATTTACTGCTGTCTGCTAGAACTAAAATTACGTATCACTAGACTAATTGTTTCGGTGAGTGTCCGTGAAAACATAGGTGGGAGGAGATTTTTGGGATTTCCAAGGTCGAAAGGGGATTGTCGGAGCGGTGACCCTACCAAGTTGCCGGAGCGGGTTTGTCAGATCTCGGAGTCTTGTTCGCAGATGGTTCTTCAAGTTCAGGATCAAATTCAGGTACCAAATTTATTTCAGGTGCCAATTCTATTATTTTCCATGCCGTTTTTTGCTAATTTACTGTTACTGCCTTTAATTGGTTGGGAATTCTTCTCTTTGACGTTGACTGTCCTGGTATATTGGAATGGCGAAAGTGATGACTAAAGTGAAATTGTATGCAAAACGACGTCGCTGTTTGGAGAGTGGTATTTATTGAGTTGTTTGTATTTAGAAAATTCTTTCGGTAACTTTTAATTTATATTATGAAGTCAATAAAAGAACCCATGTGCCTAGGAAAAGCTGATTTATTGATAATAATGGATTATTGAGTGTACAATTATATGTTTACTAACTTTTTGGTTGGCTAATAAGCTTTAGTGATTGACTGTTGATTGTATTCATGTATTGAAATACTTTTATTGAACATTTGATATTAGAGGCTTATCCTATGTATGATGAGAGGAAAGTATATAAATGTGCCAAAAAAAATTGAATATAAAGTTAGGTTAATTTTGTTTTTATTTTGGTGTGAAAAAGAAAATCTTAAATTATTATTATTATTATTATTATGATTTCAATTCAAACCCCAAACATAGTGTTGGGATATTCATCTATTGATGACAATTAGAATTTAATGTGTTAGATTATTCATAGGTGATATTATGACATCCTTTCCTCAAAGAGAAGAAACTCGAAAACATCACAATTGAAGTTCAAAACTTTAGTTGTTGATATAGCGTGGATTAACCCCTTTAGATTATACCGAATTTCTTGTTGAAGGAAAAATTCAACCCCATTTTATACACGTGGATAAAGTATTCAACAGTAATTGTATTATTATTTTGTCAATTTGATCAGCCCAAATCTCCCAAATTTGGTTTATTTTGCAAATGGATAGATTGGTTAGTCTCGTGCTGCTATCCAAATAGGACGACAAACTGTGTGAATTTAGTTAGTCTAACATAAGCATGCAATATTAGGGTATCTAAAGCTTAGTTATTTGTTGTTGGTCACAGTGAGAATTAAGGTTGTATCAGTTATCTCTGCTGGTGCCGTCGCAGCTGAGTCAAAGAGCAGCGGAGCAAACTGGGTCATATTGGACAAGTAATAAAACGTAAATATGTTTATGCTTTTTCCTTATATACTTTTTTCTTGACAGCTATCTTTTAAATATGCTTCCACATATATTAATATACCTTGTTGCTGAAGAATAAATATGAATACAAGCAGCTTCTGGCTATATGTATGTATGTGAATGCTAAATGGTTAATTCTTATACAAACATCTTATGCGTGTCAAAGGCATTTGTAAATTGATAGATCGGTGCAAAACAGTGAAAAGAGGCAAATTCTGGTAATACAATCTGTAATTAGATTATGCTCTATAATATGAGTATTTATAGCCCTCTTAGACTAATGAGTAAATCCTGAAACTCTTCAATCCAATAGCCTGCCACCAGTTGCTAGCCCTGTTATAGAGTCCAAACATTGCAAAGGGAAAATATTTAGACATATGAAACAAATAAGAGGGAGCACAGAAAAAAGATCAGCATAAGTTATTTTGATACTTAGCCCTTCAAATCCATGAAGCACTTAGTTTATTTTAGGAGAAAAGATTTGGTTTGAAAGTTGACATATGGTTGTCAGAAAACCCTAATATTTTTATGAATGACTCTTTTCCTTTTGTTAAGCATTGCACAAATCTCTGGATCTTTGTCCAAAAACCTCCCCTGAGGTTTTGTCACATTAAAATTACATCCCTTGGATTTATTTCATTCAGTGTTAGACCCATATGGTTTATCCTGATAATAATAAAACATCCAAACATGTAAACCTTTTTAACCATGAACCATTTTGATTGTTCAAATTTAAATTCAGGTCCATGATGCTATATTTAGATTTTAGTCATTCTCTCATCAATTGTCTCATTCTTACTTGCAAACATCATGTTCCCTAATTCATGTTAACTTTTAAAATTGTGATATTTGATTATTGTTCATATTGTAGCAGCAATAATATTGTTGTGCTCATTATTTTAATAAAGTTGAAGATTTGTTTTTTGAAAAAATAAAATGCTATGATATGTTTAATAAAATATTGCAAATACTAATATCGTGTGCATTTATTAAAATTATAGTATGTAATTTCAAAATCTTATCATAACCTAAATTATTATATTTCAAAAGGAAGTATAAATTGTTTAAATCTCAAAGGGATTAGCGTACATATGGACAATCTTTCGAGGATTATTTTTGGTAAAACATTGAATCGACATGATCAGGAGGTTTAAACTTATTATTTTTTTAAAGTTACGATTGCATGTATATAAGGTAAGGATAAGTTATATGCAAGATGATATCAAACTATAGAGTCGTTGTAACATGCCATGAACTAATTATTAGGGCAGATGGATGTAATTTTATGAATTTATAGGATCTACATTTATTTAAATGGAGATTGCTGTGATAATTCCTACGTGTAGTTTGGTCCAAAAAAATTTTTCAAACCCATGAATCAGTCAACAAGATGTCGAAATTGAGTTTCTGTTGATATATTTATTTTGCTGATATCATAATTTTCCATGAAATTTCCTAATGCTTGGATCTGTTTCTTAATTGCTGCAAATGTCAAGGGTAGTGAAGGCAAGTATCCAAATTTAATAGTGTGTACTTGTATTTACATCAAAGATTGAAACTGGTATTTGTAATTAAGGGAGAAAAATCGGCCAGCCGGGAAAATTTTGCCTCATGCACTGCACACATGATAGAATCTTGATGGAGTATTCTGCATGCGGGAAGTCACAGATGGTATGGTGTAAATCTCCTATAGCTGAGATGGTAAAATGCAAAAGGATAAAAGTTTAACTAGAAACCCAGAAATGCCGTAGTTCAGATGGCCATATTATCCATTAATTTTATTTAAATGCTACAATATTATTGTGGTTTAAGATAATTGGTATCATAACTCAGTCTGTTTTTACTATTGCCCCTCTCCCTCAATCTTATAGATACGACTTTTCAGGCGTTGTCTTTTGTTCACATGTTGTACAACTAGATTATGATATTCTAAGAGATTTTTAAGTATTGTCGTTAAATGTTACCAAATTAATCTATTGAAACATCTTGTTAGTAACATTATCACTCAATATCCTGTCCAACACTGGTAAATTGACAAAAGTACTTGTATCACGGTAGTACTGTTTTTATTATGACTCGTATCTTTTCAACTGGGCTTTGAGCCGATCTATGTAATTTGATTGTGAAAGCACTATATCATATTGATGTTATTCCCATAAGACAGGACACTGAAGCAAGAGCTAAAGCATTGCATGAATGAACTCCACTGTAATATCGTAGTCATGAAGGGTTCCCACCCGAAAGTTCTTCGGCTCAACTTATCCAGCTCAAATGATCTTCAAACGCCCTTTTATTCTGCTGCTTCTTCGCCTATTAAAGATAGTGAAAATCCGCACAGCTACAATATGAAACATACCACCCCTGTTAGCAGTCCTGAGGGTCAAAATACTTCCTACACAAGATCCTCTGGATATAATTCATTATCAAGTCCTGACACAGGAGCTTCTATATTTGTTGTGTACGAACAAAATCCTCTTTATGAAGGACTAAATAAAGGTAAAAATCCACCGTATACACAAAATTCATTTGAACACTTGAGGGAAAGAGCAATAGGTTTTTCGGCAACACCAGAGTCAACAACTTGTAGGAATCAAAGAGTCTTCTGGATTGCTCAAAATCACACTGTTGATGAGAAAGGTATGGCTAGTGGAAAGTGCAATAAAATCTCTGAAATAACATTTACCCCTACTAGAACCAAATCGGAAAATTTTACACACTATAAGGATGAAATCATGGTAAGAGCCATTGCATTTAATCAAAGTGATGATAGAGATTATGTGTTGGGCTCTAGCATTTGGGAGGCTGTGTCATTAAGTAAAACTTACTCAACTCCTCCTCCACTATGTTCACTCTGTCACTTCAAGGCTCCAGCATTTGGAAAACCCCCAAAACAATTTCATTATGGAGAGCTAGAGGAAGCTACAGATGGTTTTTCAGACACAAATTTTGTTGCAGAAGGTGGATTTTGTTTGGTTCACAGAGGAATTTTGAGGAATGGGTTAATTATTGCAGTGAAGCAACTCAAGCTTGTTGGGCCACAAAGAGATGCTGATTTCTGCCGGGAAGTGCGCGTACTGAGTTGTGCCCAGCACAGAAATGTTGTGTTGCTGATTGGTTTTTGCATTGAGGGGAAAAAGAGATTACTGGTCTATGAATATATATGCAATAGCTCCTTGGACTTTCATTTACATGGTATATTTTCTGTTTACTTCATGATGTTGTTAACTCTCATGGCACACTGTGTGCTTGTTCAAGCACTGATTGTGGCACCTCACAGCAATTCCAAATGAACCCTCATTTGCAGGTAATGAAATCCCAATATTGGATTGGCAAGCACGTTTAAAGATAGCTATTGGGACTGCAAGAGGATTACGGTACCTTCATGAAGATTGTAGAGTTGGATGTATAATTCACAGAAATTTGCGACCAGACAACATTCTCTTAACTCATGATTTTGAACCTCTGGTATATTCTGTTAATGTTCTAGGCAAGTAGTTGTCCAGTAGAGTACGTATAGGCATATTTGTAATCAATGTAGTCGAAAGAAAGTGCTGAGTCAGTCAACATAATTTGTTTTAAAATTATTTGTTATCCGGAAAGTAAATAGGTTAATGGAACTTCAGATTTTGAACCTCTGGCAAGTAGTTGTCCTGTAGAGTACATATAGGTTATATTTTTAAGCTATTAAGTCGCTATAAATTGCTGAGTCAGTCAACAAATATGTTTAAATTTATTTGTCTTCGGGAAAGTTGATATGTTAATAGAACTTCAAAGGCATTAATTAATCTGATCAATACTGGCCTTAGTCCAATTGCATTGTTATTTTTATTTTCAGGTTGCTGATTTTGGTCTGGCAAGATTGCACAATGAGTGGAAGTTCTTTGATACGAACCAAGTAGTTGGAACGTCAGGGTAAATTGCATACTTCAGAGTATTTTATTTGGCTGCGTGCATGACTATTTATTTGTTCTGTTTATTACTTTCTAATTCATGAGTTCAACAAGAGTACTATCTCAATTTTTCGAGATGCTTAATGATGTATGTAATTCATGTGTACTTTTTGCAGGCATCAATTCCCCGTATTGTTTATTTGTCAATGTACATTTGAATTGTATGTCTTCTTATGTTGGTAGGTATCTTGCACCAGAATATTTCAATGATGGGAATATGATGGAGAAAGTTGACATATATGCCTTTGGCCTGGTATTATTAGAGCTAATCACTGGCCAAAGAGCTCTTGATTTGCAATACGGCATGGAACATCAACGTTTGCTAGATAAAATTAATGCTTTAGCTACAATTGAGCCAATACACATTTTGGCTTACAAGCATCACCTGTTGGACCCCCGGTTGGCATCTTGCCAACCCTAAGGTTTACCCTATGAGCTTCATGCAATGGGATGTGCTGCCTCTTTGTGTCTACAGCAAGATCCTGTTATGAGACCGCCCACGTCAAAGGTTAACACTCCTCGTTTGCAGAATTCGTTTATTCTTCATCATTGTAGTTATGCCCTTCTTATTTTCATCCATGATTTTAAATTTAAAGTTGGTAGTGAAGATGGGTTTTACGAGTGAATTTCGATTTTTTATTTTTCTTGGAATGAATAGGTTGTTAAAATGCTAGAAGGAGGAAGTTCCGTTATACCTCTGGCTTTCGACTTGGATTCAGTTGGTTGTAGAAGTGGGCACATGCAAGGGCTCAATTCAAATGCACTACTTGAATCAAAAAGGAGGCACTCTCGTAGGCTTTCATACTGAAGAACCATCAACTCTCTGTGTTCTCCCTTGCTGAGTTTTCTGTGACAGGTTCCAGTAATTTTAAATCTACTTCTCACTATCTTCTCTTTTTTCTTTCACATTTAGATACCCGTTTGTTAATCTGTCCGCTGATTTTGGAAACGTTTCTGTTGTTGCCCTCAATATCAATTTGAATGGATAATTGTTTACTTTGTAAGTGTTTCCTCCCTACCATTCAATGTTTTCTGTACAATCAATACAAACTGAGTATTCTTTTATTTTTTTTAAGTTGGAGAAGATTGAAAATGTAAATAAATGATTGTTTACCGAGTGGCAAAAAGAATGAGGATATTTTTTTACCTCTCTATAGCTCAATGATTATGTTCTTGAGTGTTGTTATTTTGCGCCTTGCAAAGAATGAAGAATGAAATACGAGCGCTAACAAGTAACAAGATTACCAAGGGAAATCAGAATAGCTGATTTTATTTTAAGAATGCTTCTTCAAAGTCCAATCTGGTACTTTCTGAAGATCTAATAAACATGCAGTTTTTGTGGTGCTATCTGTTGTGCTGCTGCTGGTGGAATTGGTGTTTATTGCTTGAGAATTTGCCTTATATGTATAATAAACTTTATCCATCTTAATTTTCATGAGGATCTTGAGTCGTGCCGACTATCAAGATGGATAACGGAGCTGCATCAAATTGCATGTCCAGGTTAGTATGCATTTCTTGATATAGTACTTGTATTTTGCCCAATGTTGTAAAATGCGCTAGGCGCTCGCTAGGCGGCAGACTGGGGCCTAGCGCCTAGGCGGAGCCTAAGCGGGGTTAGGCGGGCCTAATCGGAAAAAAATTGTAGGCGGACAAGGGGGCCGCCTAGGCGGGGATTAAGCGGGGCTAGGCGAGGATTTTTACAACAGAGATTTTGACTAAGCCATGCATGTAAAGGAAACAGATGTAAGACACGTCGCAGAAAACATAATACACAATAGATGAGACGCAGAGTGAGCGAGTGATCGCCCAAGAGAGAGAGAGAAAATAGAAAAAGAAAAGTGATTTCCCCAACGTGGTTGATTTGATAGAGGCCTGAGAAAGAGTTTTCTTATCCATAAGTTGAACAGGCAAGTAATCTCTTTAGGTTTCACGTATATTTAGGTTTGGATTATTGTTATGTATGTGATTTTTATTACGCTGATCTCAGTTCTTGTCCTCTTACCATGTTTGACTATGTTATATATGTGATTTTCATTATGTTGATTTCAAGGCTTGTTGTCTTATCATGTTTGACTATAAGGCTTGTTGTCTTATATGTTCTAAAAATTCATGGATTGGGATTGCGACCAACCATGTATACTTGAGTGTATGCTTTTCCTAATTAGTTGAATGTATGGTTATCCCTAACTAATTGAACGTAGGGTTTTTACTAATTAGTTGAACATGAACATAAGGTTTATCCCCAATTAATTGAATGTTTGATTTTCTTATATTAGTTGAACATAAGGTTTATCCCAATTAATTGAATGTTTGATTTTCCTAAATTAGTTGAACATGGGGTTTATCCCTCATTATAAGATTTTCTCCTAACTAATTGAACTAATTGAATATATGGTTTTTCCTTAACTAACTGAATGTAGGATTTTCCCTAAATTGCTTTAAATAATTGAATGTAGGGCTTTTCTTTAACACAAAAACTTATATGAGACCGTCTCACGGGTCTAAATCCGTGAGACGGATCCTCACATGTCATCCTCCCTATTTTCTAGTCCTCCTATTTTTTCCTATTCTCTCACTGGTTCCCCTCTCCTCCTCCTCATCTCCCTCTCTCACACACGTGCTTCTTTGATGTCCACTTATTTCTCTCTCATCTAATTGGTCCTACCTCCATCTCTCTTCACTTAGTCTCTCTTTCTCCTCATGTCCTCTCTCTCTCTCTATATACACACACATTTTACATATAAAAATCTCACAAAATCCAAAATTTTCGGAAAATAAATACCCAAAGAAAAAGAAATGATACTTTATAAACGTATACTTTTCATGGTATAATTGATATTTTTCTTAATAAAGTGATATTTTTTAAATAATGAAGTGATATTTGTTTTAATAATACGATACTTTTTAATACGAAATGATATTTTTTAATATGTGATACTTATTTTTTAAAAAAACCGATAATTTATTAATAATGAAGTGATATTTGTTTTAATAATAAGTGATACTTGTTTAATTTAAATGATACTTTTTAATTAAAAGGTGATACTTTTTTAACACGAAATGATACTTTTTTAATAATATGTGAATTTTTTAATAAAAGGTGATACTTTTTTAAATAAAAATAAATTTTGCTTGTGAAGAAGTGATATTTTTAATAAGAAGTGATACTTTTTCTATAAACATCGATACTTTGTTTTAATAAAAAATGATGTTTTTTTTAATTAAAAGTGATAACTTTTTAATAAATAGTAATACTTTTTAATAAATAGTAATATTTTTTTAATAAATAGTGATACTTTTTTTATAAGAAGTGATACTTTTTCCATAATAAGTGATATTGTTTTTAATATAAAGTGAAATTTTTTCCATAAGAAGTGATACTTTTTCCATAAGAAGTGATACTTTATTTTAATATAAAAATGATACTTTTAAGCCTAATGTGATACTTTTTTTTTCATAAAAAGTGATAATTTATTTTCTCCATGTTTTTCATTTGTTTCATGCATGTAAGAGAAAAAGAATGATGATAGACTTGAGGGGAGAGGGAGAAAGGGACCACAAGAATAGTTGGATGATGAGAGAGAGAGAGTGGGGGACCATGAGAGGAGTAAGGTGTAAGGAGAGAGAGAAAAAGGGGGACCATGGGGGTAGTGAGAGAGGGACACGTGAGTGAGAGAGAGAGAGAACGTGAATGTGAATTTTAGGTAATGGGGCTCCGTCTCACGGATTTAGATCCGTGAGACGGTCTCACAAGAGACCTCCCCTTCCTTTAATTATACGAATGTTGGGTTTTTCCCTAAAGATGTTTGATTAATTGAATATATGGTTTTTTCTTAATTAAATGAATATAGGGTATTCCCCTAACTACGTGAATGTATGACTTTTACCTAAGTATATTTGAATCTAGAATCTAGAGTTCACTAATTAATTGAACATGAGGTTTTCCTGATTAGTTGAGCTTATAGTTTATCTCTGATTAATTGAATGTAGGATTTTCAATGATTAGTTGAACATAGAGCTTATCCCTGATTAATTGAATATAGGATTTTCAATGATTAGTTGAACATAGGGTTTATCCCTAATTAATTAAATGTAGAGTTATTCCTAATTGATTGAACGTAGGGTTTTCCTAATCAGTAGAATGCATGGTTTGTTTTCAAATTGTCTCAGCTAATGTGATTTAATTATTATGATATGTGCTTATGTTTATTCTCGTATTTAATGATAAGTTGCATCACTTAAGTTCATGCATCATGTTAATGTATGTTCAAAGCATTTCACGGGCATCGCAACATTAAGTAAAGTCAAGTATTAATAATGTTTTTTTCAAAGAAATGGGTGCACATTGTTCTAGGATGCTGGAGTGAGTGGGAAATGGGCGCGGGGGACCGTCGTTCCGACCATGTAATGTTAATGTGAAAGGAAAAGGGCCCCGGACAAAACAAATGGAAATGGGCCTTCGGCAAAACGAATGGAAATGGGCCCTTCGCAAAACGAATGGAAATGGGCCTTCGGGCAAAATGTTCACAGGTTCCAAATAAAAGGCCCACTGCGACCCGATTAGAACAATGTGTTACCAAGTGGAGCGGCCTAACAATGTTTCATGCAACGAAGGTCAAACTTTTATGCAAAAGAAAGTCTTAAGCAATGAAAGGAAGGTTTTTAAGCAAGGAAAACGTAAAGTCTTTTTAATTTATAAAGTTAAGATATTGCACTAGGCATGCATTCATGCATGAGATTACTTGTTGAGCTCATTTAGCTCATTCCACGAATGTTAAATTTATGCGAGAAGAGGAAGGAGATGGCGGGCAGTGATTACTCGGGGAACATATGTCAATGGAATTATTTTATTTTTAAAGTTTGACTTTTAGTTTATTAAATGTCGAATGTCATTTTATTTTGATATAAATATATTTGGACAAATAATTATTTCGATTATTAGCATTTAATTTTGCAAAGTTTCGACGATGTAAAAGTTTTACTATTTCATAATTTAGATATTTTTAAAGTGTTTCTCTTTATTTCTTATTTTCCGCATTAAAATTCAAGTAAGCTAGAAAAAGGCGCTACATTTAGTGGTATCGAGCCCATGCTTTCTAAAATCGGTTCGTAGACTTTAAAATGATTTAAATTATGACAAGTTTAAAGTCAACTATTTATGGGTTTGAGTCGCGCTTCAAGCATCTCCTCCGCAATATGGTAAGCTTTCCATTCGATATGATTATGCCAAAAGATACAATTTTGTGTTTATGATATAGCTTTTTTCGCAATTGTGAATATGCTTGAGATAGTATTGATTATTTGATACACATGTTTTGTGCTTTATTCCGATTTAATTGTACCTTTAATGCCTAAGCTCCATCGAATATATGAGTTGTTTTCACGCTTTGACATATTATGTTTCTTACATTTGACAAGTTTCGAGGACGAAACTTTTTAAGGTGGGGAGAATGTAACGACCCGTATTTTTATGCCTTAATAAGAATTTCATTGATTATGTTATTAGTTTATTTCATGGAATAATAATGGAGAATTGGAAATATATTAAGGATTTTACTAGATAGTTAATTTATTAAATTATGGATAATAAAAGAGGCTTCTTAATTGGCCTTATAATGAATAATTGGACTTTTAATTAGCATAGAGTATTAAATCAGGCCCACATTGTTAGTAAGTTAATTATAAGCCCATGTACCCAAAACCTAGTCTAATTTGGAGTAGGTTAAAACATAGATATAAGACACGTCACAGAGTAAACATAATACACGATAAATGAGACGCAGAGGGAGCAGAGTGATTGCCCAAGAGAGAGAGAGAGAAAATAGAAGAAAGAAAAGTGATTTCCCCAACGTGGTTGATTTGATAGAGGCCTGAGAAGAGTTTTGTTATCCATAAGATGAAGATGCAAGTAATCTCTTTAGGTTTCACGTAGATTTAGGTTTGGATTATTGTTATGTATGTGATTTTTATTACGCTGATCTCAGTTCTCATCCTCTTACCATGTTTGACTATGTTATATATGTGATTTTCATTATGTTGATTTCAAGGCTTGTTGTCTTATCATGTTTGACTATAAGGCTTGTTGTCTTAAATGTTCTAAAAATTCATGTATTGGGCTTGCCGCCAACCATGTATGGCTTGAGTGTATGCTTTTCCTAATTAGTTGAATGTATGGTTATCGCTAACTAATTGAACGTAGAGTTTTTACTAATTAGTTGAACATAAGGTTTATCCCCAATTAATTGAATGTTTGATTTTTTTTATATTAGTTGAACCTAAAGTTTATCCTAATTAATTGAATGTTTGATTTTCCTAAATTAGTTGAACATGGGGTTTATTCCTCATTAATTGAATGTAAGATTTTCTCCTAACTAATTAAACTAATTGAATATATGGTTTTCCCTCAACTAACTGAATGTAGGATTTTCCCTAAATTGCTTTAAATAATTGAATGTAAGACTTTCCTTTAATTATATGAATGTAGGGTTTTTTTTTCCTAAAGAGGTTTGATTAATTGAATATAGGGTTTTTCCTTAATTAAATGAATGTAGGGTATTCCCCTAACTACGTGAATGTATGACTTCTACCTAAGTATATTTGAGTCTAGACTCTAGAGTTCACTAATTAATTGAACATGAGGTTTTCCTGATTAGTTAAGCTTATAGCTTATCCCTGATTAATTGAATGTAGGATTTTCAATGATTAGTTGAGCATAGAGTTTATCCCTGATTAATTGAATGTAGGATTTTCAATGATTAGTTGAACATAGGAATCTACGTTTTGCAGAGTGGCTTGGTCATGACTCGGTGATATGTGAGAGTAACTTGACTTATGAGTGATATGTTCGATTTATCCAAGTGCCAACCATATGGCATGATTCATGCAGTTGAGTGTTAATTGTAGGTTACTGTACATGCTGGTGTTGATGCCACAGTCAAAGTGTTGAGTTAGTCCTTAATATTGGTGGGGCGCGATTGAGCCGACCCAATCATCAAATTGGCATAGATCCATGGTCAAGAGTTATGAATTTTAGTGAGGGATACAATCTGAACTTTTAGATTGCACCAATATCTTAAAAGATGTGATCTGATACTCAAGATTGATCCTACTTAACGAACACAAGTAATCTTAAAACAACATTGCTATAAGGAGATCTAAGCATTTAGTGCTTAGAGAATCCACAATGGAGATATTTGGAGGAGACATTTCTCCAAATTTCCCCATAAAATTGTTGGAAAATTTGAAGTAAAAATTCTTATTTGACCTTTTTAATAGTAAAGGGTAGATTTATTTTTGACCTTTTAAATAGTAAAAGACAAATTTATTTTGACCTTTTCAATAGTAAAGGACAAATATTTTATTTTAATTAAAAGTCATATTTATGCCTATAAATATGGCTTATTTCTCACATTTGAAAAACCCACAAAAACCTACAAAATTTCCATATATCTCATAAAACTCTTGCAATTTAATTTTTGGTGATAATTTTCAGGCATAATTTTCAATTAACCGGAATAGGTAATCCAATTTTCTCGTCTTATTTTGGGAAACAAATGTCCAGAATATAGGGGATGAATCTATTTTAAGGATAGTGTGTTGAACACACGATTCGAGCTATTTTTATTTTTATTTCTTTGCTAATTTTACAGATTCGGTTTTTTTTCCCGATTCATATAAATTGTACTTGCAGAAATACTAATATTTTTCTACAAACTTGAAACAGATTATTTTTAAACGACTAGTACAGTTTATTTGGTATCTAATTTAGGATTTTAATCTCTAGTACATTACAATTTGGACTTCAAATTCATTAAGTTGTTACCTGCAAGTTTTTTGTTTTAAATTTCTGGCTAATGTTAGTTTAACAATTTTGTTTCGTTGTAATCAATAACAATTGTTAGCAATTTTTCAAATCTATTGCCGAGAATACAAATGTTTTGCTTGCTATTGACGATTGCAAATTGAATATCTTATTCGCACTGTTGGCGTCAAACGTTGTATTATTCCAACTTTAAACATCGGTTTTGCTATTGTTTAGTTAAACTTCCAAATTAATTGTTTAACTAGTTGGAAAGGTTGATTTAAAAAAAATGGCTTGTTAACTATTCAGTTGGTTACTAAATTATATGATGCTAAATTTGTGGTCCATGTTTTATTCAAGAATTTTGTTTAGTTCCTTGCCATATCTTACCTCTGCAATTGGACTGATAATTGGACTGTTTGGACTAATTGGATTATCCTTCATGTATTTAGCAGTTGAAATTGTTGATTCGATCAGTTTCAATTTTATTAATTTGGACTAAGTAGATCAATATCCATGCTATTTGGAGTGGAAGGAAATTGCAATTTGGACTACTTGGACTCAACTTTGAACGGTTGGCCTGAATTTTATGAATTTGGACTAATATATTAACACCTATGCAAAATTGAAGTGGAAGAAAATTGCAAGGACCCTATAATAAAAACTTGAATTTTTTTAATAAAATAGTTCTTATTGGTTTTGTTCTGATCGATTGATTGATCGAAGTGCTAAACTTCTTATTTTTTTTATTTCATAAATGGCATCTGAATCAAATAGTGGCGGGTCTAACCCAGTTGTGCCAATATCGGCTTTTGTAGCCAAACCCTCGCTTAATGTGTTGGTTAACCATGGTGAAAAATCGTAAAAATTTAATGGCTTGAATTTTAAGCGGTGACAACAGAAAATGTTTCTCTACTTGACCACCTTGAACTTTGCACGATTCTTGACTGAAGATCTTCCACTGCTTAGTGAGGATAAGACTGATGCTCAAACCGATCATGTTGTGGACGCTTGGAATCATGTAAACTTCCTTCCCAGGAATTATGTCATGAATGGATTAGCAGGTTCGTTGTACAACGTGTATAGCTCTAAACGAACTGCTAAAGAATTGTGGGTGTCTCTTGACCATTAATATAAGTCTGAGGATGCAAGGGCTAAAAAATTTATTGTTGGTCGTTTCTTGGACTTTAAAATGGTTGATTCCAAACTTGTGATAAGTCAAATCCAAGAACTTCGGTGATCTTGCATGAAATTCATGCGAAGGGGATGGTATTGAGTGAAATTTTCCAAGTAGCCACAATAATTGCAAAATTGCCACGATCTTGGATAGATTTCAAGAACTATCTGAAGCATCAAAGAAATGAGATGAATGTTGAAGGACTTGTTGTTAGGCTTCGCATAGAGGAAGATAATAGAAGTTCTGAAAGAAAGTTGCTCAATCCTGTGGCCTCTAAAGCTAATGTTGTGGAGCATGGCCAAAGCTCCAAAGGCAAAAAGAAATTCGGGAAAACTGGTAAAGAGTTCAATAATATGGGATCGAAAGGAGGCGTTTCCAAGAAGAAATTTGAAGAAAATTGCTTTAATTGTGGCGGCAAGGGTCACAAGGCTTCAGACTATAAAAATCCAAAGAGGAACCGGGAGGTTAACATGATTGATGATATTTTGAAAGAGGTGTCCGAGATGAATCTTGTTGTTGTGATTTCTGAAGTGAATCTGGCGGGTTCAAACCCAAATTGGTGGTGGATTGACACTGGTGCTACCAGGCATGTGTGCTCCAATAAGGAGATGTTCAGTAACATTGAGGTTGTTGAGAATGGCGAAAAATTGTATATGGGGAATTCATCTACCTCCGAGGCAAAAGGTATAGGAAAAATGGTCTTGAAGATGATATCCGGAAAGGAACTGACTCTCAACAATGTGTTATTTGTGTCAGACATTCTCAAGAATTTGGTGTTTGGATCGCTTTTTCGTGTTGTTTCTGAGTTAGGTGTTGTAATTTTGTTGAAAAATGGAGTGCTTGTTGGTAAGGGTTATGCAACTGGTGGGCTGTTTAAAGTCAATGTAATAGTTGTTAAATAAAAAATGAATGAAATGAATAATTCTTCCATTTACTTGCTTGAGTCTTCCAATTTATGGCATGGTAGACTAGGACATATTAATTATGATACTCTACGTAGATTAATTAACTTGATTATATACGAACATTCTATATTGATTCCAAGCATAAGTGTGAAACTTCTGTTGAGGCAAAGTTAACAAGGACATCATTTAATAATACTGAAAGAAATAATGAACCACTTGATATAATTCACACTGATGTGTGTGACTTGAAATCGATCCAAACACGTGGTGACAATAAGCACTTTATTACTTTTATTGATGATAGCACAAAGTTTTGCTATGTTTATCTTCTTAAAAGAAAAAATGAATCTATAGATAAATTTATTCTTTATAAAAATGAAGTTGAGAATCAAATCAACAAGAAAATAAAGGTATTAAGAAGTGATCGTGGAGGTGAATACGAATCACCATTTGATGAATTATGTGTCGAACATGGAATTAGACATGAAACAATAACACCTTATTTACCTCAACAAAATGGCATTGCAGAACGTAAAAACCGAACACTTAAAGAAACGATGAACGCCATATTATTAAGTTTTAGTTTACCTCAAAACATGTGGTGGGAAGCCGTTTTAATGGCTAATTATCTTTTAAACAAAGTACCCCGAAAGAAGAAGACAAAAGCCCATATGAATTGTAGAAAGGAAGAAAGCCTTCCTATAAATATTTACGAGTGTGAGGGTGTCTTGCAAAAGTAATTGCACCTACATCAAAGAAGGTGAAAATAGGTCTCAAGACTGTTGATTGCATATTCATAGAATATGCACATAACAGTAGTGCTTATCGGTTTCTAATGCATGAATCTAAAATTGAAGATATACACAAGAACACGATAATTGAATCGAGAAATGTCTCGTTCTTTGAAAATATATATCCGTATAGGTCAAAAGAAGAAGCAAGCCCATCTAAATGGATGCATTACTGAATAGAATACGAGCAAGACAATAAAAAATAAGAGGTGAACTTAGACGCAACAAACAAGCTAGGATAGAAAAATCATTTGGTCCAAATTTTCTAACCTACATGCTGGAAAGTGAACATCAAAGCTAAAAAGAAGCTATTAATTCTTCTGATGGACCATTATGGAAAGAGACCATAAAAAGTGAAATTGATTCTATCGATCTTGCAAAACCAAACATGAGAACTAGTGGATCTTCCTGAAGGTAGTAAACCACTGGTATATAAATGGATTTTCAAGAAAAAAATAAAGGCAGATAGAACAATTGATAAGTACAAGGCTAGACTTGTAATTAAATATTATAGACAACAAGAGGGCCTTGATTACTTTGATACATATTCTCCAGTTAGGAGAAAAACCTCCATCGGGTTGGTACTTTCAATTCTTCGCTTGCGGAATCTTGAAGTACATCAAATGGATATAAAAACTACTTTTCGAATGGAGACTTAGAGGAGGAGATTTACATGGAATAATGTAGGTCCCAAGGGGTGTGAGTGTAAGGTTTAGAAGGGGTTGAATAAACCTTACCAACTTTTCGATTTAGTCATTTTAAAGATGTTGAGTTAATACTTCACAATTTGAGTCCTTGATGGACAGCTAAGTTAGTTAATCAACAGAGTTAGTCACTCAATTCATTTGAATTCATTTTGTTGATAGAATAACTCATTGTTTTGACTAAAGACTTAACTTTCTTGTGATATGTTTTTATTGGAAGACTTAACACCCTTGAATTTGATTAAGTTTATTTTAATACTTGATTTTAGCACTCGATTGATTATCAATTGGATAGCAAATTTATCGCCAGATTACAAAAATAAGATGCGAGTAAATTAAAGTGTTGAAATGTAAATGACACAATAAGTTTTTATAGAGGTTCGAATATGGGGTAATTCTTCTACTCTCTCTCTTCTCCAACTCCTGGAGGAATCCACTAAGTATTAATCAATATACAGAGTGGTTAATGACCCAGATACAAGTCTTGATCATACGGTGACTTGATCCTTTGGGACTCGGGCCCTGGAGATGCCTTGGTCACACATGGTTGGCTTCTAAACGACTCGGCCTTTCTTCACAGGCAATTGCGCTTTGCTACTACATCCCACTTGCTTAAGTTCCTTGGATTTGATCACGAAGCCCTCCAAAGAGCTTAAGCCTGGTTCGACCTTGAACCTTTCTACAATCCTTCGTGGAATGTAGACCCCTTGATTCTTCAAATGTTTCCTCTTCAACTGATTGAAGTTGTCTTTCCTTCACAGGTGAGTGTTGGATTGATTTCCTTCGTAATGTAGGCTTGAGGATTGATCTTGAATGACTTGAGAGTATTCTTGGTTACAGTTCAAATGTTAGCTTGAATGTTCGTGGTTCAGGTCGGTTACCTTCTCTCAGAGTGATTCCTCAGCCTTTTATAGTGATCTTTCAAAAATCTGTCCGTTGAAGAGATAGGCTTATTTTTGAAAGTCACTTGTGGTCGTTGGCTTGTCTTGTTGCCGTCCTTGGAATTTACGTTTCCTCGTATGAACGATTCTTCAGCTTTTCAGAGTTCTAACACGGTGTAGTGCTTCCCATTGGTTTACTCCTTTTGCATGCTTCTGGGACTGAGCACTTCAAGAAAGGTAGTATGGAAGTATTACTTGTTTAAGTAATTCTCTTGATTTCTGTGCAACGGATCTCTTTCAGTTATCTCGACTTGACTGCATTTCCTTGCTTTCCCCAGGTGACTTAGAGTCAGCTTCTAATCATTGGATGACTCTTTTGTCACTTCAACTTGAGACTTGGCTATCTTGACTTGACTTGACTGATACTTCACTCAGCTACATCTTAGCTGCACCTTCAGTCGAGTTCCTTTCTTCTCTTCTTTGCCACACTCACCGCCTCACAAATGAGTCTTCCTTTTAGTCTCCGGTTGTCTTCTTGCATGTGAGGCATAATCGACTTGACTCGGCTCTACCAGCCCTATTTATTACAATGCAATTTATAACAAGAATGGGATGCCAACTTCCTATTCTAAGTTTTACATGGCATTCATCAAAATCTACAAAATAATTTCCCAACAATTTCCCTTTTTTTGATGATGCCAAAACTTAAAACATTCATACAATAATTAAACAGCAAAGATACATACAGACAAATGTAGAATCATAGAATGTATGCTTAGAATCGATCTTTTATTGATCATAACATTCTTGTTCTTTACATAGCTGTTTACAAAGTGTATCAGAGCTTGAACCAAAAGAAAATGTATCAGAGCTTAAATGGAACTTAAAGTTACCATGCTGATCTATATCTACACAAGTATAGAAATTGTACAATTTTATTCGATGTACAGAAGACTTACATAGAATGTATTTACATAGTAAAATACATGAAGGGGTGGACAGCAACACTTCATCTCCTTCGATGCTTCCTTCTTTCATCTCCTTCAGCTCTGTCATCTTCTGACTTCTTTATCTTCTTCTCATCTTCAGCTGCCTTCTTTTTCTCATACGCCTTCTGGGCAGCTTCATCTCTTCTCAGTCTTTCTTGTCTTTCCTCCCATAGCTGAGTTTGTCTCTTATTTTCCTCTTCAATTCTCTTCACATACTCAAAGATTATTCTTAGCCACTTGCAGGTTGGCTATTTCGTCAAATCCAGCCCAATAGATCCCTCTTTCTTTCCGGATCTATATATGAATGTTTTTGGGCGAGATCAGGTCAAACCTCTTCCTCCACCATCGCTTCTTCCTCCGCCTCGGGCGTGTATTGTATCTTGGGGTCTTCTTTTTCCCAGTGAGTGACTAGCAGAGTGACCAGCAGCAGAGCGACCGCGAGTCCGTCGCTGCCGTCGCCTTCTTCACATAGTTTGAGACCCTTTTCCCAAGACAAATCCCAGTGCTTGAGCCATGGACATGTTTGCGAAGTAATCTTCGAGATGCGAGCGTCTTGAATTCATCAACAGATCTTGGCTCGGCCCGACATCCGAAATGGCATAGGTGTCTCTGTCTGTTGGAATGCCTCCATGTTGTTTGTTTGAGAATATCCATAACTCGGGCATTCATCTTTCCTTCCACTTCCTTCATCCCTCGCTTCAATCGCTTTTCTCTTTTCGGCCATAGGTACTGCAGAGTGTTGGAGTGGCGAGTCATCGAAGTTCTTTGATGATATCACCGTGTGACAAGACCTTGTTGGGGGTTTTAGCAATCATCAAGGTCACATCTTTCGAACCTTCCCCTCAACAGATTTTCCTTTCTTCTCTCTTATTACTTCCTTTTGTCTTTCCCTTCACAAATGTGTCCTCCTTCTCGATTTGAGATCCCTTCAGCGCCTTTAGGTATTTCTCTTCCCCCCTTTTTGGCATCATCAAAGGAGAGATGAACCCCTGGAAACAAGCTAGCAAGTAAGAAGTCTAGTCCGCTAGTAGCCGAAGTTCGTCGAATCTCTTTGTGGAGTATCTTTGCACGGAACTCGTAGCGGGTGGTGTTAGATTCATTTGCTACCAACTTCATCTCATCTCGGCCATGAGAAGATCGAATTTTTGATCCATGTTCTCTTCCACGCGCAGCAGAGCTCGTTCTTATTATGTTCACGCAGCAGCCTTTATCTCTCGAGGTGTGAGATTCATGCATTTGTTCGATGTGCTCTTGCAATTTTGTTTTTGCATCAAGCATTCTCGGCCCCGCCAGACTAGCAACTTGTTGAACAATGTCCGAAATATCAAGCTTGTTCCACACGCATTGTCCGCTCTTCTTTGTTGCCACCATTCCCGGATCCCGACTATTATGCCTCGCAAATCGCCAGTAGGTTGGCGTCTCGTTATCCACCTCATGTCCGGTGAGGCTGGTGCCTCTCCATCTTAACTAACACGGCAAATAAGGCTTTGAAGGCTTCCCGAACTTCAGTTGTCACCTCTTTGGTGATGGCGGCGGCGTCAAAGTCATAGTCATTGGAACAATGGTGTACGATGGAAAACAGGATCAGTCGTGGAAGCGCCGCGATCTCTAGTTGATTCTTCAGGGAGGTCGGTACCTCTAGAGAGAAGGGAAATGATTCTACAAAAGGATCATCACGGGCAATCGGAATATGTTCAATGATAATTGTTGCTCGTGAAGTCCTTGTGGAGTCGAACCCGCCGACTTGGGAGCCCGCGCAGATGGACTCTGTTTCATTTGTGGTCTTTGGTGAAGTCGACCCGACTTTTGCCGAGCCTCACTGCCTTAATGACTTCATCGGTCTCGGTGGTTTTTCCAAATGAGTTGAGTGGTCCTCGGCCATATCGAGCGTCATCGGACGATGATGAGATTTCCATGGGTGGCTCATCATCAAAGTTGAATGTTTGGCGAGTAGTCTTGAGGTCGACTTACTCGTGGTTGGAACATCCTGGCCGAGTCTTTTGGATCCGCAATAGGGGATGACTCGCCTTCATCTTCACATTCGGATCCGAGAAAAGTTACATCGAGGATTATCCTGGGAATCGTGAAGAGCACTTATCTCCTTTTCTCGATGGATCAATGATAGCGGGAGGGATGTTCTCGTGCTCCAGTCTCTTTACCCCGGGAAGTCTCAACCTCCCGTTGGCCTTCATTACCTCCCCGGTCTCAACTGCAGCGAGGCTCGGGACGATCCCCTTCGACGGTGTCGCCATTTGTCTTGGGGTCTTCTAAGGTGGCATCCACTGGAGTCTCAACTCCGTGGATTGCACATTCATTGCCCAGAGTGTTAACTCCGGGCGTTCCTTCCTCGTGCCTCGACCGCATCGCAGATGTCATTGGTCTGGCAGAGCGATTGGCACCTTAGCCGAGACAGTCTCAATCTGCGCCTCATTGATGACAACTTGTTGTGTATTCTATTGTTGTTCCTTCTCCACTTCGTCTCCGAGATTCGTTGTGGAGTCACCGCAAGATCCTCCGACCTTTGCCGCAGTGGAGGAGTTTCCCCACGGTGGCACACACCGGTGAGTGACTTGGAATGGGGTCACTCGTCTCCGGACTCCTACTGTTCCCATTGAGTATTCACCATTGGGGCGGTGGTAAGACACCTTCATTAGTGGTTGGCTCGATTTGGGGTCCCCACAATCCCGTTTCATCGCCAATTCCTTAACACCTTCCTCTCGAATGAGCCGGGAAGTGGTGGCGGCGATAACAAATGGCAATATCGCACCACTCCCATAGGATCTATCTCCCATTTGTGATTTGGATGACTCCCTGGTCCCTCCATCATTCTTTGCTCATGTAGAATTCTCGGATTCTTGCATTGCTTCTTTGCATTTGCAACTCGTCTCTGGCAAAGAATAGGTCCAGATCCTCATCACTTTCTCGATAGAATATCGAGGTGAGGATGTGTATGTTCTGCGGGTGCGGTGAGAGAGGGAGATCTTTGGTCTTCTCACGTGCCTCAAACCTTCTTCCTCGCCAATCTTTCTTTCTCCTTCTCTTTAAAGATATTTAGAATGTCCAAACAGTTTTCTTCATCAAGAGCTTGCACCACATTGGTCAATCCGAGGAAGTTCATCGATTCGTCTTCTTCTTCAATGAATTATGGTCTTTGGAACTGTTTCCTGGATCGACTCACCTTCCATTTCCTCCATTCTTGTAGACGATTTTAAATGTCCGGGTATGGTGGGGATAGGATCATCACATCATTATCCTTGTCATCATCTCCCCTTTGTCCCTCGAGCTCGGGGGATTGAGGGTGGTAGCAAACTTTGCCGCCGACATCTTGAGTAGCCTCCGTTACAAAGTGAGACACAACCCTATCAATAGGTGATTCGGTTGTCTCGGCTATTCCTTGTTCCTCGGTTGCTTGTTCTGCTTCATCACTGGTCTTCGAGTTGCCTCTTTGATCGGCCTCGCAGACTTAGCCGTTTCATTGATAACTTAGGAGACTCTACTTCTCCCAGTCTCGAGTATTTTTTCGGTGAGTGGCGGACTCGGCCCATCTTCTCAAGCTCGGAGAGCTTGAAATTCTTCTTCTTCTTTTTGTTTTTACCAGAGGAACATCCGGTTCCACTTTCTCCGGTTCATTGAAGGTAAATGCCTTCACATTGTCTTTAAATTTTGCGCTTCCTTGTTGTGGCGATCATCTTCTTCTTGATAATGGAGAAGGGATTAATGGTTCCTTCTCCATCATGGGTGCAGGGCGGGAGACACGATCTGCGGGGGCGGTGACTCGGCTGCAGGGGCAAGTGTAGATTTCGTTTTCTTTTCTTTGCCGGGGCAACAGTTTTCTTAGCTTAGCTTCTTCTTGGGAGGTGAGGAGGCGGTGAATCTTCGTGGTCGGTGATTCCCCTCACTCGTATCGACCCTCTTGGCATAAGCTCTCTTCTCGTGCGCCGAGAGGTTTGATCGAAACATCCTCTTGTTGATCACTCAGAGGCTTTGCTTTTTCACCGAGTATCCTAAGAAGATACCTTCATCGACTTTAGCATCAAAAGCTTTTAAATTATCTTTGCCATGGTTATGGATGAAGCATTTGCATCCAAATATTTTGAAGTATGCAACATTTGGCTTTCTCCCGTCCAAATCTCATAGAGAGTCTTTGTCACCGTCTGCATTTTATCATGCATCTATTTTGAGTATATCATCTTGTGTTTATTGCTTGACCCAAAATCGTTCAAAATCGCTTAGCCTGCTTGATTAACATGGTCCTTGCCGCTTCTTTGAGAGTTCTATTCCTTCTTTCGCAACTCCATTTTCTTTGTGGAGTCCTTGCCTGCAGATAATTCATGACCAATGCCATTTTCAATACAAGATCGAAGTTATTATACCATTGACAAACTCAATTCCTTTGTCGATCTTATTTTGATAATGGTTTGTCTCTTCTTGTTTTGTATTCTCTTCATCACCGTGGGTAGTTTCGCAGAGTTTCTTTCTTTTTACCCATGAATATTGTCCATGTATATCTTGAGTAGTCATCTACTACCACCAAGGTGTATTTCTTCCCACTTATGCTAGCTGGTTCCACTGGACCAAAAGATCCATATATAGCAGGTGCAATATTCTTGTTGAAGATGGACATGTCTTTTCTTTGAATGATGATTTGATTTGCTTTCCCATCGGCATGCATCACATATACTCTCCTTCTTGTATACTTAGTCCGGAAGTCCTTCTACAAGATTACTCTTGGCAAGTTTGTTAATTATTTTGAAGTTCGGGTGACTCGGCTTCTTATGCCACGGCCAACTTGATTCAAATTGTGCTTTTAAGCTATGAGACAGTGCTTGGTGTTGCGATTGACCAATCTACCACATACATGTTCTTTTGTCCGAATCCTTGCAAAGACAACTTCATTGGATTGATGTCTTTGATTTGACATATACCCATGTTAAATCCAAAGATTGTAACCTTTGTCACGAGTTGACTTATGCTTAGCGAGGTTGAAGTTGAGTCCTTCAACATATGCAACATCTCGTGATTTCTAATCCATTTTTCTTGATAGATCCAATGCCTCTTATTTCTCCCGAGCTTCGTTCCCTCCAAATATGACTTTTGCACCTTTGACTTCCTTGAATTTTGATAGATTTTTCTTGTTTCTGTCGTCATGTGTCCGGGAACAAAGAACTATCCATGTACCAGGTTCCCGCACTCAATCGCTCCCGAACCTCGCAATCAAGGAAGTTAGGTTTTAGGTACCCATACTTGCCTGGGTCCCGAGGGGTTAGTATTGTAAGATGATCCAACCAACCTATAGCCAAATGATTTTACTCTAAGGGGTTGCCATCTATCGATTGCCATAATCATAATTAATTTTGGCAAATTGCTTGGGGTTCTAGGTTCATACAACTGTCTCTTTTGTCTGTATGCCTGTGTATGTGTTTTAGCAATTGCCTTCTTTAGGTAGTTGTGATATCTCTGAGTGTAGTGCCTAGGTCCATATGTGTGCTGATGATAGCTCTTATGCCTTTGGAATGGCCTTTCTTGAGTTCTAGGCCTTTTCCACTTAAAGCTTATATTCCATAGGTCTTCTTTGCCGATAGTTCACATTATTCCAATCAGCTTGGCTTGGGTATTTTCTACCATTCCCATTGTAGGTCCCAAGGGGTGTAAGTGTAAGGTTTAGAAGGGGGGTTGAATAAACCTTACCAAATTTTCGATTTAGTCCTTTTTAAATATTCGAGTTGATACTACAGTGTGTCTCTTGATGGACAATCAATTTAGTCACTCAAGAGAGTTAATCTCTCAATGAGACTCAATTGTTTGTTGATGGAATAACTCATTTGTTGGCCCTAAATTAACTCATTGTGGTTTTGTTTTCAACGGAAGACTTAACACCCTTAAGTTTGATTAAGCAAGAGTTTAGTGCTTGGTTTAGTACTTAAAAATTATCAAGTGGATAGCAAATTTATCGCCAGATATAAGCGAGTTAAAAATGCAGGAATTAAAATGCTTTGAAATGTAAATGACACAAGTAAAATTTTTATAGAGGTTTGAAGATGGGGTAATTCTTCTACTCCTCTCTTCTCCAACTCCTGGAGGAATCCACTAGGTAATGATCGGTTTACAAAGTGGTAACAGTCCGGATACAAGTCTTGATCACACAGCCTAACTTGATCCTTTGGGACTCGGTCCGAGACGCCTTGATCACTCGTGGCTTCTCGACGACTCGGCTTCTTCACAGGCGTTTGCCTTGCTACTACTGACTCACTTGCTCAAGCTCTTTGGATTTGATCACGAAGCCCTCCAAAAGCTTAAGACTTGGTTCGACCTTGAACCTTCCTACAATCCTTCGTGGAATGTAGACCCCTTTTCTTCAAAAGTTTCCTCTTCAACTGATTGAAGTTCTCTTTCCTTCACAGTTAGTGTTGGATTGATGTACTTCGTAATGTAGGCTTGAGGATTAATCTAGAATGATTTGAGAGTATTTCGGTTATAATTTTAATTGATTTCTTGAATGTTCGTGGGTTCGGGTAACCTTCTCTCGTAGTCACTCCTCGGCCTTTATAGTGATCTTTCAAAAATTTGCCCGTTGAAGAGATAGCTTATTTTTTAAAGTCACTTGCAATCGTTGGCTTGTCTTGTTGCGATCCTTGGAATTGCCATTTCCTCGTATGAATTGTTCTTTCACCTTTTTAGAGTTCGACACGGTGTAGTGCTTCCCATTGGTTCATTCCTTTTGCACGCTTCGGGATGAGCACTCCGAGAAAGGTGGTATGGAGATATTTCTTGTTTAAGTAAATCTCTTGATTTCGTGGCAACGGATCTTTTACGATTATCTCGACTTGATTGCGTTTCCTTGCTTTCCCAGGTGACTTAGAGTCGCCTTCCAATCATGGATGACTCTTTGTCACTTCAACTTGAGACTTGGCTTTTCTCGAGTTGACTTGATCGATACTCCACTCACCGTATCTCACCGCTTCTTGATAGAGTTCCGTCTACTCTTCTTTGCCATACTCATTGTCTTGCAATGAGTCTTCCTTCTAGTCTTGATTGTCTTCTTGCATGTTAGGTCGTAGCTGACTTAACTCAGCTTGGCTAGCTCTAATTTGTTACAATGCATTTTACAACAAGAATTGGGGTGCCAACTTTCTATTCTAAGTTTTACATGGCATTCATCAAAATCTAAACAATAAAATTCCTAACAATTTCCCCCTTTTTGATGATGCCAAAACTTAAACCATTCAAAAATGCAAATAACAAAGATACATACGAGATAGTGTATTGACATAGAATGTATGCGCAGAATCAATTCTTTTATTGATCATATCATTCTTGTTCTTTTACACAACTGTTTACAAGGTGTATCAGAGTACATATTTGCCTACAAAAAAATAAAGAATTTGCAGCTTTGTTTCATAAGACTTACATGGTATGTATTTACATTATAAAATACACGAAGGGTGGACAAAGAACACTTCATCTCCTTTTTTGCCTCTCCTTCTTCCATCTTGTTCAAAGATCTTCTTCTCTTCTTTCTCTTTTTCTCATCGTCGATGCCTTTTTTTTTCTTTTTCTTTTCATATGCCTTCCTGGCGGCTTCATCTCTCTTCTTATTCTTTCCTGTCTTTCCTCCCATAGCCGAGTTTGTCTCTTGTTTTCTTCTTCTAATCTTTTTGCATACTCGGCGTTACATTTTTAGCCACTTGCAAATTTGCCACTTGGTCAAGCCAAAGAAGAGATCCCTCATTTCTTTCCGGATCTACATATTCAATATTCTTAGGTAGAGGCCCAGTCCAAGCTTCTTCCTCCACCACCGCTTCTTCCTCTACGGGTGTGTATTGTCTTGGGTCTTCTTCTTTCCGGTGAGTGACTACGGAGTGACCAGCAGAGGATCGCGCAGTGGTCTCTTTGCTGTCGCCTTCTTCACATAACGTGAGACCCTTTTCCCAAAGATAAGTCCCAAACTTGAGCCATAGACATATTTGCAAAGTATCCCCGATTCGAGCGTTTTAAATTCATCAATGATCATGGCTGGCTCTCCGACATCCGAGATGGCATAAGTGTCTCGCTTCTCTTTGGAATGCCTCCGTGTTCTTTCAAGATGTTCATAACTCGGGCATCCATTCTTCCTTCCACTTCCTTCATCCCCGCTTCAATTCTTTTTCTCTTTTCACCATAGATACAAAGCAGAGTGTTGGAGTGGCGAGTCACGGGAGTTTGTGCCGATAATGTCACCATGTGAGGACAGACCCTGTTGAGGGGTTTGTGCAATCATCAAGGTCATATCTTTTGATCCTTACCCTCAAAGATTTTCCTTTCTTCTCGTTTTAACACTTCCTCAAATTTGATTTTCCCTTCACGCTGCTCCTTCCTTTTCAACTTCGAGATCCCCTCTTGCGCTTTAGGTATTCCTCTTCCCCTTTTTGGCATCATCAAAGGAGAGAGGAACGCCTCGAAATAGACTTGCAAGCGGGAAGTCAAGCTCACGATAGTTGAGTTTTGTCTCGAGTCTGCTGCAGAGTATGCAAGACGAAATTCAGACCGAGTAGCGTTGGACTCTCTTTGAAATCGGCTTCATCTCGGCCATGAGAAGGCTGAATTTTGTATTCATGGTCTCTTCCAAACGCTGTAGATCACTTTTGTTTTGCTCACGCAGTTAGGTTTAACCTCGGCAATGTGAGCTTCATGCATGTGCTCAATATGTTCTCTCAACTTCGTTTTGCATCGCATTTTCACTCTCTCCACACCGGCTGCCTTGTTGAACAATGTCCTCAAGTATCTCACTTGTTCCACACGCATTGTTTCTTCTTTGTTGCCACCATTCTCGATCAGGACTTTTATGCCTCTTAAATCGCCAGTGAGATTGGCATCTCTGTTGTCCGCCGCATATCCATAGAGGCCTCGATGCCTCTCCATTCGCTCAATCTCGTGAATAATGCCTTGAACACTTCGCGGACTTGGTGATTCTTCCGTTGCGGTGATGGCCATGCGTCACAAAATCGTGAATCACCGAACAATGGTGCTCGATTGAAAAATGGAGCTGGTCTGTGGTAGCGTGCTTGTTCGTTTTTTCGACTCTTCATGGAGTTCCGGTATCTCCAGGGAAAAAGGAAAAGATTCTACAAAGGATTCATCACCGCCAACCGGGATCTGTTCGATGATGAGCGGTGCGCGTGAAGTTCTTTTGGGAATCGATCCTGCTGCAGCCTTGAGGAGCTTGCGCATGGACTTTGGTTGTTGGGTTTTGTTGTGAAGTGGTCCCGGTTTGTTTGAGCCTCGTTGTCTCAACAACTTCGTTGGTCTCGTTGATTTTTCCAATTGAGTAGACTGGTCCTCGGCCTTATCGATAGCGTCCTCGGATGATGATGAGATTTCCATTGGTGGCTCGTCATCAAAATTAAAGGTTTGATGAGTAGTCTTGGGATCGACTTGCTCGTGCTTGGAACATCCGCACTGTGAGTCTTTTGGATCGTCACGGGGGATGACTCAGCCTTCTTCTTCGCCTTCCGATCCCGAGAAAGGTGACATCGTGGATTATCCTGGGAATCATGAAGTGCGCTTATCTCCTTCTCGGATGGGTCGATGATAACAGGAGAGATGTTCTCTACTTAGCTACCTTACCCAGGGAAGTCTCAACCTCCCGTGGCCTTCATTACCTCCAGCTATCTCTCTTTGCCGCGAGGCTTGGTCCTCCCTTTCGACAAAGGTGTCACTGTCTTAGGGTCTTCTGCGGTGGCATCCATTGGAGTCTCAACCCCATGGATTGCACTTTCATCGCCCAGTGTTAACTCCGTGGCCGTTCCATCTCAGTGCCTCGATCGCCTCGTGGCGTCATTAGCCTTCAGAGCAATTGGCACCTCGGTGAGACAGTCTCAATCGTCTCGAGCTTCGTTGATGGAAACTTGTCTTTTCTTCTTGTGTTTGTATTTTCTCTACTTCGCCTCCTTAATTCGCTAGGAGTCATCGGCAGATTCTCCAACCTTGCCGTGGAGGAGTTTCCCACTCGGGCGCACCACCGGTGAGTGACTTGGAATGGGGTCACTCGTCTCCAAACTCCCATTGTTTCGATTGAATGTTCAGTTGGGGCGGTGGTAAAACACCTTCAATAGGGGTTGGCTCGACCGGGGTCCCCACTCTCCCGGTTTCATCGCAGGTCCCTTATTGCCTTCTTCCGAGTGAGGGGAAGTGGTAGAAGAATAACAAGTGGCGATTTGTCGAACCACTCCCATTGGATCAATTTCACCGTGTTCGAGGACTCTCTTGGTCCCTCCATCGTCTTTGCTCGTGAAGGATTCTTGATTCGTGCAATGCTTGCCTTTGCATTTGCAATTCTTCTCGCGGGCGGCATTTTCCGATCCTCATCACATCGCCGCTGAGAAGACATCAAGGAGAGGATGTTTGTGTTCTGCGGTAGGAGATAGGGAGATCTTTGGCCTTCTCACGTGCCTCGGCCTTCCTCTCGCATGCTTTTCTTTCTCCTTGTCCTTGTAGATCTGCGGCAGATGTCTATGCGCTTGTCTTCATCCCAGGCCGGGAGTACAGCAAAGTGGTCGAGGAAGCCAGGAAGCTCAACAGCTTCCTCTTCTTCTTCTATGAACTCGGGCCGTTGGAACTTCCCCTGGATCGACTCAATTTCCATTTCCTCCACTCTCGCACGATTTTGGATGTCCGGGTAAAGTGGGGATAGGATCATCACATCACTATCCGCTTTATCGCCTTCTTGTGTTTCAACCGTGTGGACTACAATCGTGTCTTCGGTTGCCTCTGCTGACGCTTCACACAGACTTGGTGTTTCATCAATTACATCCGGAGACTCTACTTCTCCCAGCCTCTCAGATATCTGCTCGGTGAGTGGTCGACGGCCGATTTCTCAAGCTCGGAGTGCTTGACAATTCTTCTTCGTCTCCTAGTTTGTACCGGAGGGATTTTCGGTTCGAGACGGTTTCTTCGAAGTCTTGGGCGGCGGGGGTCTTTGGTGTCTTTTCGAGGAGTGGCCATCTTGGTTTCTCGTTCTCCTCCTTTTGACGATCGGAGAAGGTATTTGGGAGTCCTTCTCGACCACGCTGCAGGGGTAGGAGACACGGCCTGGCCGGGCGGGTGACTCTGCTGCGGGCAGGGGAGCATGTTTGGTTTTCTTTCTTTGCAGGGGCATCGGTCTTCTTAGAGCCGCAGGGGCGCCTTTCTTCTTGGGTGGGAGGAAGCAACAGTATCTTCGTGGTCGGTGATTCCCCCTCACTCGTGTCGCCTCTCTTGGCGTAAGCTCTCTTCTTCGTGCGCCTGGAGAGATTTGCTCGAACATCCTCTTGTTAACATGGAATGCTTTCCCATGTCTAAGAGGGACTCCTTTCACCTCCATTAGCCGGCCAATCACTAGGCCATATCCTAGGATCCTCCAAATGAGCCATCTTCCTTGAAGGATTTGTTCCCCACGTTCGCAGACCACTTTGTGGACAAACTCAAATTTGATTTATCTTCTTTCTCGCGATGATTGCGGCCATAACAATCGGCTTTGCCTTTTGATTGGTCAAAGCCGCCAAATTTGATGTCGATACATTTGGCAACTATGTCCAATGACTTGTGATAATCCTCCTTCGAGCAGCTCTCTTGTTTGTATATACTATTTTATCAAAGAAAGTCGGGCTTGGCTATTTCTTTCCAAGCATCGCCCAGGTTTACATCAACCGTTAATCTCTCGATGCTCCTCTGCGGTAGTGAGCAATGTTCGCCAAATCCTTCGCGAGATAGTCACCGCTTCCGTGAGAATGGATGACTTTATTCCTTCATCGTGAATCTCAAAGCATTCACGTAGAATTGTGCGACCTCCTCCACATATGTCATCGGTATTCTAACGCCGAAATGGTTTGCATCGGATGTTTCTAACTTTTCAGCGATTTTCTTCACTAGGGTGTCGTCGGACCCTGTTTCACCATCCCGTCGAAATCCACCGTAGAGCCAGTGTGGATTTGCTTTCCTAACTTGGTAAAGTCATAAGTTGGTGCCATATTTCAGGATTATATAGAAGAAACACTTAAATTGATTTGAAGATAGATAGGGTTTCGAGAGAATTTTGCCTTTGCTTTTGAGAGAAAGAAATGAACAGTTTTAGAAGTGTGAGAGAGAAACGGACGAAAATGGTTTAAATATGGTTTATGAAAGGGCGTGCGGGTGGTTTTGAAATGTGATTGAAATCAACGGCTTGGATTTTGCACGCCTATTTAGCATTTAATGTCTCGTATTTAATGCGACATCATTTATATCCAATCATAAGCTTGGTGTGCGGCTTTATGTCCGTACACATCATCATTATCCGACGTATACCTTAAAACATTCCCGCTTTGTCAAAACGATCGCGTTTTTGTCACTTTGCTCATAAGTGACTCAAACCTTATCCCTTAGCCGATTTAACTCTACTTCTCACAGTTCTCTTAGTGACTCGGCTATCACCGACTCGGTAGTCATTGTCTTTTCCGTCTGGTGATTTTCGAGGTGATTTCGTGTTCAACTCTTTTTCACCTCCTTTTCGTTCCATTTCTTTTTCTTTGATTCTTCGTGTGTCACTCAGTTCAATTAACCCCAACTCATGTTTGAGTTCTTAAAATCTTGACTCACATAATGGTTTTGTGAAGATGTCGCCTAATTGTTTATCGGTTGAGATATATTCCAGGATGATGTCCTTCTTTTCAACATGATCTCTTATGAAGTGATATCTCGACATCAATGTGCTTTGTTCTTGAATGCAACACATGATTTTGAGTGATTGCAATTGCACTTGTGTTATCACACATGATTGGAATTTCTTTTTCCTCAACTTCATAGTCTCTCATTTCTTTGTCTCATCCATAGGACTTGGGCACTTGTTTGCCCGCAACTATGTATTCTCGCCTCATTTTGTAGAGGTGGCTATTGAATTTTGCTTCTTGCTAAACCAGAAATCACCTGCTTTCCTAGCATTTGACATGTGCCGAAGTGCTCTTCTGTCCACTCTACATCCAAAGATAGTCGAGAATCGAATAGCCAATTAGCTTGAATCCACCTTCCTTTGGATACCATAAGCTACTTCTTGGCTTCCTTTCAAGTATCTCAATATTCTCTTAGTCTTTGTCATATGGCTCTCTTTTGGAGCAGATTGAAATCTTGCACATACACCTACAAAGAAAGGTGATGTCCGGCCCGCTGCTTTGTGAGATAGAGCAATGATCCAATAAGTGCTCAGATCTTGTTTGATCTACTGTGCTTGCCATCCGCATCCATGTCCATTTTGACGATGTGTTCATTGGTATTTTTACGAAGACTTCTCCTCCATACCAAACTTCTTCATTAAATCTGGTGTATTTTGTTTGACTTATGAAGGTTCCATCCTTCACTGTTTCACTTGAAGTCCAAGGAAGAATGTCGGCTCTCCCATCATGCTCATTTCAAATTTACTTTGCATGAGGTTTGAAAACTTTTCACACGGCTCTTTGTTTGTGGATCCAAAAATGATGTCATCCACATATATTTGAACAAGCAAAGATACTCTTTTTGTCTTGAATTCTGAATAGTGTTCTATCTACTTTTCCTTTTGTGAATCCATTTTCGGTTAGGAATTGTGACAAAGTATCATACCATGCCGGGTGCCTGTTTCAATCCATATAGAGCTTTCTTGAGTTTGTATACCTTATCTCCAAGAGTCTTCTCGCTCAAATCCTGGAGGTTGTTCAACATACACTTCTTCTTCCAATAAACCATTTAGGAATGCACTTTTACATCCATCGATATACAATGAAATCCTTGTGAGCAAAGATAGGCAAGAAACATCCTTATAGCTTCCAATCTTGCTACGGGGCAAATGTTTCAACAAAATCTATCCCTTCTTCTTGGCAATATCCTTTGGCTACTAGTCTTGCTTTGTTTCTTACCACGTAACCTTCCTCGTTCATCTTATTTCGAACACCCAATTGGTGCCAATAACATTTTGATGTATGGGTCTTTGCACTAATTCCCATACTTTATTTCTTTCAAACCGATTGACTCTTCTTCTTGCATAGCTTGAATCCGTGTGTGTCGTCCAAGGCTTGTGACACGTCTTTGGGCTCTATTTGTGAGATGAAGCATGTGAACATGGCTTCTTGTTGAGTTCGATCTTGTTTTAACACCTTCTCTTATATCTCCAATGACAAGTTCGTGGATGATTTCTCACCATCTTACATCGGTTGGAGTAAGTTAGCTGGATTGATCGACTTGCGGTACGTGTGTGTTCCGTGGTTAGCTCTCTCGTAATCACTTAGCCGCAAATTCTCCAAATTGTTTTTGAGATTCAAGCAATCTCATCTTCTTCAATTGATAATTCCGACCTTGACTTCAACATAGGGATTCTTCGTATGGTTGGATGATTCACTTATCGGTGACTCTTCAATGTCTTCTCCATTTACATTTGGCTCATCGAAATCTTTCGCATGAATGGATTCTTTCAGTAACCATAGTTCTTTTGTTGAGTATCTGTAGGCCTTGCTTTGGTGAGTATCCTAAGAAGATACCTTCATCGACTTTAGCATCAAAAGCCTTTAGGTTGTCTTTGCCATTGTTGTGGATTAAGCATTTACATCCAAATATTCGAAATATGCAACATTTGGTTTTCTTCCATCCAGATCTCATAGAGTCTTTGTCATTTGTCTATTTATCATACATCCTGTTTTGGGTGTAGCAAGTGTGTTGATTGCTTCACCCAAAATCTTTTTGGTAACCCCGTTGCCTAACATGGTCCTTCCGCTTCTTTGAGGTTCTATTCTTCTTTCTCGCAACTCCATTCTCTTTGTGGAGTTCTTGTCCGATAGTTCATGACCAATACCATTTTCAACACAACATCGAGTTATTATTCCATTGACAAATTCGGTTCCTCTCGTCGATCTTATTTTGATAATGGTTTGACTCTTCTCGT
The DNA here is from genome assembly GCA_016081115.2 of Rehmannia glutinosa. Lineage (NCBI taxonomy): Eukaryota > Viridiplantae > Streptophyta > Magnoliopsida > Lamiales > Orobanchaceae > Rehmannia > Rehmannia glutinosa. The sequence goes on along the minus strand of CM071928.1, from coordinate 31,022,654 downwards.
TTTGAATCCTCTTCATCACCAATTTGTGGTAGTTTTTGTAGAGTTTCTTTCTTCTTACACATGAATATTGTCCATGTATATCTTGAGTAGTCATCTACTACCACCAAGGTGTATTTCTTTCCACTTATCCGGCTGGTTCCACTTTGGGCCAAATAGATCCATATGAAGCAGATGCAATATTCTTGTTGAGGATGGGCATGTCTTTTCTTTGAATGACGACTTGATTTGTTTTCCTTCCGACATGCATCACATATACTCTCCTTCTTGTATATCGAGTCTGGAAGTCCTTCTACAAGATTACTCCTCGGCAAGCTTGTTAATCGTTTTGAAATTGGATGACTCAGCTTTTTGTGCCACAGCCAACTTGATTCAATTTGTGCTCTTTGCTAAGAGAGTGCAGTCTTGGGTGTTGCGGTTGACCAATCCACTACATACATATTTTTTGTCTACATCCTTGCAAAGACAACTTCATTTGATTTAATATCTTTGATTTGGCATATTACCATGTTGAATCCAACATTGTAACCCTTGTCACAGAGTTGTGATGCTTAGCAGTTGAAGTTGAGTCCTTCAACATATGCAACGCCTGTGATTTCTAATCCATTCCTCTTGATGGTTCCAATGCCTCTTATTTCACCAGGAGCTTCATTTCCTCCAAATATGACTTTTGCTCCTTTAACTTCCTTGAATTTTGACAGATTTTTCTTGTTTCTGTCATGTGTCTAGAACAACCACTATCCATGTACCAGGTTCCTTGGCACTCACTGTTTCTTGAACCTCCGCAATCAAGGAAATTAAGTTTTAGGTACCCATACTTGTCCGGGTCCCGAGGGGTTAGAATTGTAAGATGATCCAACCAACTTATAGCCAAATGATTTGACTCTAAGGGGTTGCCATCTATCGTGCCATAATCATAATTAATCCTGGCAAATTGCTTGGGAATTCTAGGTTCATACAACTGTCTCTTTTGTCCGTATGCCTGCATATGTGTTTTAGCAATTGCCTTTCTTGGGTAATTGTGGTGTCTTTGAGTGTAGTGCCTAGGTGAATATGTGTCTTTGATGAATGTACTTTTGGAATGGCCTTTGCCGAGTTCTAGGCCTTTGCCATTTGGGCTTATATTCCATAAGTTTATCTTTGATAGTTTACATTATTCCAATCAACTTGGCTTGGATATTTTCTACCATTCCCATCATATATATTTCTCTTATAGATTTTATGGGATTTTTGGTAGCTCGCTTCTTCTTTACTGAGTAATTTTTGTTTGGAGTTTCTTTGAGGAACTCGGTGAATCTCTTCTCATTTGTCCTTTCAGCGCTCTCTCAACTCGGTTTGTTTTCCTTTTCCTTTATAACCAAGGCCAGTTTTCTTGTTATGGTGCTTTGGATTGAATGTGTGTACAACATTTAGAGTTTTGGATTTTTGATTCTTCATAGCTTGAAGATCCTTTTTCCAAAATTACTTTTGAGGTTTGACATAGCATAGAGGAATTAAATCCTAAGCCTGTCTTGTCTCCACATTCTCTTTGACTCATAATAAGATCATCCAATGATTTAGATGCCTTAGTGAATGAGGCAATAACATTCTTGAGGTCATTCTCCTCTTTTCTATAAGCAAAGCAATCTCGCTTTATTAATTTAGCATTTTCCTTTTAAACTTTCATTCTCATGACTATTCGATTTAGAGTACTCGGCTCCTTAGTCGACTTTGAGTTTTGATTCTCGAGTAGGCTTTGTTTTCCTCATTCAATAGTGTGTGTGAGGATTTAATGTGTTCAAAATCTTTCATCGGTTTGCCTAATGAATCATAAAGATCGAGTGGGTGATGAAGTGTGTGTGTCACGATCACTATCACTAGTGTCCGAGTTTGATGAGTTAGATTGTACCTCATCTTCTTGGTCGTTGATCTTGTTCTTTGGCCATCAAGCATATCGGGCTTCTTCTTGAGAATCACTTGAGTAGTCACTTCTTTGCTCTCAATCGCCTATCTCTCTTGACTTGGGTTGTTTCAGATCTCTGCAGACCATCATTGCCTTTTTCCTTTCTTGTCTTCTTTCTCTCAAGACCTTCCTTTCTTCTTCATCCTTGTATTTGTTGACTACGAGGATATGGACGATCAATGGGATAGTGACCTGGTTGTCTACAGTTCAAAGATAGATATTCAACCTTTTGATCAGCTCTTTCCATTCTTAGATTGTCACCCTTTGATACTCAACTTTTTGATGATCTGTTCTCTTGGTTGGCCTATCTTCCCTTGATTTGGAGGAGCCGAGTGTCTTCGGAAGATTCACCCTTTCTCTCTTGTAGTTCTTATTGAAGAACTTGTTGAACCTCTTAACCATCAGGGCTATTTCTTTCGGGTCAATGACTTCTTTGACCTCGACTCTCTTCACATCTTTAACAATTAGAGCATTTGTTTTGGGTACAACTGTCTCTTCCTGGTCTTTTCTTCTCGGCTCAAACTCGTAGGCTTTGAGGTCCGAAAATAACTCATGGTTGGATGTCTTTGATAGGTCCATGGAATGTCTCAAAGTGCCATGACCTTCATTTCCCATTGAGTGGAAGACTTTTTAGGATCTTCATACACATTTCTTCTGTGTATATTCCTTTCCAAGTGCATGTGGCTCATTTGTGATTTCGTGAACCGAGCATCTAGTTGATCCAGGTTTTCTCCGAGATCATTTTGAAGTTCTCAAATTTTACTGACAGCCCACCGATAATTTGTTTTCTTTGATTTGCTCGAGCCTTCACAAATCAATGTCACTTGTCCTAGATTTCTTTAGCCGTTTTGCATGATTTGACTTTATTGAACATGGCTTTGTCCAAGGTTTTGTAAAGGATGTCCTTGGCTACATTGTCCAGGTTGTATCTTTTTTGTCATCATTTGTCCACTCAGTTCTTGGTTTTCAACCATGACCGTCCGTGCAACATCTTCTTCTCCTTCACCGCAACTCTTCGCATATTTTGTGTTCACCTTTAAGATTTGCGCAGAGGCCCATCTTCTATCACTATCCACATCTCATCATGTAATCTTTGATAGATGAGCTCGCATACGAATTTTCCAATCATCAAATTCTTCAATAGTAAACATAGGGATGCGTGTCAAATTTGCTTCCATTATAATAACTTTTAATGATAAAAAGAGTTTTGAAAGTTTAAGTACTAAAGCGGACTTTGAAAAGTTTGAAGATCTAGTTCAAGAACTGGTGCGGAGGGTTCAATGGACCAACCGCTCGATACCACTTGTAGGTCCCAAGGGGTGTAAGTGTAAGGTTTAGAAGGGGGGGTTGAATAAACCTTACCAAATTTTCGATTTAGTCCTTTTTAAATATTCAGAGTTGATACTACACAGCTGTGTCCTTGATGGACAGTCAATTTAGTCACTCAGTAGAGTTAATCTCTCAAGACTCAACCGAGCCGTTGATGGAATAACTTTTGTTGGCACTAAATTAACTCGACTGTGGTTTTGTTTTCAGCGGAAGACTTAACACCCTTAAGTTTGATTAAGCAAGAGTTTAGTGCTTGGTTTAGTACTTATAAATTATCAAGTGGATAGCAAATTTATCAGCAGATATAAGCAGTTAAAAATGCAGGAATTAAAATGCTGAAATGTAAATGACACAAAGAAAAATTTTTATAGAGGTTTGAAGATGGGGTAATTCTTCAACTCCTCTCTTCTCCAACTCCCGGAGGAATCCACTAGGTAATGATCGGTTTACAAAGTGGTAACAGATCCGGATACAAGTCTTGATCACACAAACTAACTTGATCCTTTGGGACTCGATCTGAGACGCCTTGATCACTCGGTGGCTTCTCGTCAGACGACTCGAACTTCTTCAAAGGGCTGCTTTGCCTTTACTACTACTGACTCACTTGCTCAAGCTCTTTGGATTTGATCACGAAGCCCTCCAAAAGCTTAAGACTTGGTTCGACCTTGAACCTTCCTACAATCCTTCGTGGAATGTAGACCCCTTTTCTTCAAAAGTTTCCTCTTCTTCCGATTGAAGTTCTCTTTCCTTCACAAAGGTTAGTGTTGGATTGATGTACTTCGTAATGTAGGCTTGAGGATTAATCTAGAATCATTTGAGAGTATTTCAAGGTTATAATTTTAATTGATTTCTTGAATGTTCGTGGTTCGTGTAACATTCTCTCGAGTCACTCCTCGGCCTTTTATAGTGATCTTTCAAAAATTTGCCCGTTGAAGAGATAGGCTTATTTTTGAAAGTCATTTGCGATCGTTGGCTTGTCTTGTTGCGATCCTTGGAATTGCCATTTCCTCGTATGAATTGTTCTTTCACCTTTTCGGAGTTCGACACGGTGTAGTGCTTCCCATTCGTTCATTCCTTTTGCACGCTTCGACCGAGCACTCCGAGAAAGGTGGTATGGAGATATTCCTTGTTTAAGTAAATCTCTTGATTTTCGGCAACGGATCTTTTATAGTAATCTCGACTTGATGCGCGTTTCCTTGCTTTTCCCCAGGTGACTTAGAGTCGACTTCCAATCATGGATGACTCTTGTCACTTCAACTTGAGACTTGGCTTTTCTTGAGTTGACTTGGTCGATACTCCACTCAAGTATCTCACCGCTTCTTCTTGATAGTGTTCCGTCTACTCTTCTTTGCCATACTCATTTGTCTTGCAATGAGTATTCCTTCTAGTCTTGATTTGTCTTCTTGCATATTAGGTCGTGGTGACTTAACTCGGCTTGGCTAGCTCTAATTTGTTACAATGCATTTTACAACAAGAATTGGGGTGCCAACTTTCTATTCTAAGTTTTACATGGCATTCATCAAAATCTAAACAATAAAATTCCTAACACCCATCATATGTGTTTCTTTTATAGAATTTCGGGGTTTTTGTTAGCTCTGTTTCTTCTTTACTGAGTATCTCATGTTTGGAGTTTTTGAGGAACTCTATTTGGATTTCTTCTCGATTGTTCTCTCAAGTATACTCAATCGGTCAATTTTCCTTTTCCTTTATAACCAAGGCCGGTTTGCTTGTGATTGTGCTTTGGAATAAATGTGTGTGCATCATTTGGAGTTTTGGATTTTAGAGATACTTCATTTCTTGAAGATCCTTTTTCCAAAATCACTTTTGGAACTTGACATAGCATAGAAGAATTAAATCCTAAGCTTTGTCTTGTCTCCACATTCTCTTTGACTCATAATAAGATCATCCAATGATTTGGATGCCTTAGTGAATGAGGCTATCACATTTTTGAGATCATTCTCCCTCTTTTCTATAGCGCTATCTCTGCTTTATTAGCTTAGCATTTTCAACCTTTAGACTTTTATTCTCATCGACTATTTGACTTAGAGTACTCGGCTCCTTAGTCACCGTGAGCTTTGGCTCTTAAGTAGGTCAGTTTCTCCTCATTTAGTAGTGTGTGTGAGGATTTAATGTGTTCAAAATCTTTCATCATTTTGCCTAATGAATCATAAAGATCAGTGGGTGATGAAGTGTGTGTGTCACAATCACTATCACTGGAATGTGAGTGTGATGAGTTAGAGTGTACCTCATCTTCTTGGTCAGGTTGGTTTTGTTCTTTAGCCATTAGACGGATCAAGGCTTCTTCATCGTGAGTCACTTGAGTAGTCGGCTTCACTACTCTCTCGAGTCGGTGTGTCTTTTGACTTGATCAGATCGTGAGCTTCTCTCTGCAGCCAACATTGCCTTTCTCTTTTCCTGTCTTCTTTCTCTGAAGACTTTTCTTTCCTCTTCATTCCTGTATTTGTTGACTACAAGATATGGGCATTCAATGGCATAGTGACCAGGTTGCCTGCAGTTCCAGCACAGATTTTCAACTTTTTGATCAGTTCTTTCCATCCTTGGATTGTCAGCTCTTTGATATTCAACTTTGTGATGCTCTGCTCTCTTGAGTTGTCTTTCTTCCCTTGACTTGGAGGGAGCTGAGTGTCTTCTGGAGGATTCACCATTGCTTCTTTTGTAGTTCTTATTGAAGAACTTGTTGAACCTTTTAACCATCAGGGTAATCTCCTCTTGGTCAATGACTTCTTTGACCTCAGCTCTCTTTCCATCCTTAACAATTAGAGCAGCTGTTTTGGGCACAGCTGTCTCCTCTTGGTCTTTTCTTCTCAGCTCAAATTCGTAGGCTTTGAGATCTGAGAATAGCTCATGGTTGGATGTTTTTGATAGGTCCATGGAATGTCTCATGGCCATGACTTTCATATCCCACTCAGTTGGGAGACTTCTTAGAATCTTCATACACATTTCCTTCTGTGTATATTCCTTTCCAAGTGCAGACAGTTCATTGGTGATTTTACATTAATCGAGCATCCGGTGATCCAAGGTTTCTCTGCAAGCATCTTAAAGTTTTCAAATTTTTGTACAACCACAGATAGTTTATTTTCTTTGATTTGCTCTGATCCTTCGCAAATCAAGGTTAGCTTGTCCCATATTTCTTTTGGCGTTTTGCATGATTTGACTTTGTTGAACATGGCTTTGTCTAAAGTTTTGTAAAGAATGTCCTTGGCCACATTGTCCAAGTTATATCTTTTCTGTCATCATTTGTCCATTCACTCCATCGTGTCCGGGAGCAACATCTTCTTCTCCTTCACCGCAGCTCTCCTTGGTACAGTGTGTTCACTTTTAAGATTTGGAGTGGCCCATCCTCTATCACTATCCACATCTCATCATCGTAATCTTTGATAGATGAGCGCATACGATTTTTCCAATCATCAAATTCTTCAATTGTGAACATAGGGATGCGTGTCAAATTTGCTTCCATGATAATAACTTTCTTTGAATAAAAGAGTTTTGAAAGGTTGAGTACTAAAACAAGCTTTGAAAAATTTGGAGATCTAGTTCAAGAACGAGTGTGGAAGGCTCAATGAACCAACCGCTCCGATACCACTTGTATGTCCAAGGGTGTGAGTGTAAGGTTTAGAAGGGGGGATTGAATAAACCTTACCAACTTTTCGATTTAGTCCTTTTAAAAATGTTAAGAGTTAATACTTCACAAAGTGAGTCCTTGATGGACAGCTAAGTTAGTTAATCGCCAGAGTTAGTCACTCAGCGGACTGACCGAATTTGTTGATAGAATAACTCACTATTTTGACTAAAGACTTAACATTTGTGATATGTTTTTATTGGAAGACTTAACACCCTTGAATTTGGTTAACTTTGTTTTAATACTTGGTTTTAGCACTCGAGTTGATTATCAATTGGATAGCAAATTTATCAGCAATTATAAAAATAAGATGAAGAAATTAAAGTCTTTGAAATATAAATGACACAATAAGTTTTTATAGAGGTTCGAAGATGGGGTAATTCTTCTACTCCTCTCTTCTCCAACTCCTGGAGGAATCCACTAAGTATTGATCAATATACGAGTGGTTAACGGTCCCAGATACAAGTCTTGATCACACTGAGATGACTTGATCCTTTGGGACTCGATCGGAGATGCCTTGGTCACACAAACGGGCTTCTCGTACGACTCGGCTTCTTCACAGGGCAGTTGCCTTGCTACTACATCCCACTTGCTTATGTTCCTTGGATTTGATCACGAAGCCCTCCAAACAGCTTAAGCCTGGTTCGACCTTGAACCTTTCTACAATCCTTCGTGGAATGTAGACCCCTTGATTCTTCAAATGTTTCCTCTTCAACCGATTGAAGTTGTCTTTTCCTTCACAGTGAGTGTTGGATTGATTTCTTCGTAATGTAGGCTTGAGGATTGATCTTGAATGACTTGAGAGTATTCTTGGTTACAGTTCAAATGTTAGCTTGAATGTTCGTGGTTTAGGTTGGTTACCTTCTCTTAAAGTGATTCCTCAGCCTTTTATAGTGATATTTCAAAAATGCCCGTTGAAGAGATAGCTTATTTTTGAAAGTCACTTGTGGTCGTTGGCTTGTCTTGTTGCATCCTTGAATTTATGTTTCCTCGTATGAACGATTCTTCGAGGTTTTCGAGTTCGACACGGTGCGTGCTTCCCATTGGTTTACTCCTTTTGCATGCTTCTCGGGACCGAGCATTTCAAGAAAGGTAGTATGGAAGTATTACTTGTTTAAGTAATTCTCTTGATTTTGGCAACGGATCTCTTTCAATTATCTCGACTTGACCGCATTTCCTTGCCTTCCCAGGTGACTTGAGTCACTTCCAATCATGGATGACTCTTGTCACTTCAACTTGAGATTTGGCTATCTTGAGTTGACTTGACTGATACTTCACTCAGCTACATCTTAGCTGCACCTTCAGTCGAGTTCCTATTCTAAGTTTTACATGGCATTCATCAAAATCTACAAAATAATTTCCCAACAAATAACCTGAAAGATTTTCTGCACCAGGACAAGAAAACAAAGTGTGTAAGTTGGTAAAGTCATTATATGGCTTGAAACAAGCACAAAAACAATGGCATGACAAATTTGATAATGTCATGAAAGAACGTGGATTTAAAATAAATGAATATGATAAATGTGTTTATGTTAAAGATACTGAAAATGATTATGTCATTTTATGTCTTTATGTAAATGACATGCTTATCATTGGAAGTAATGATAAGATAATTAAATCCACAAAAGATATGTTAAACTCCAGGTTTGACATGAAAAATATGGGTTTAGCTAATATGATCCTCGGAATAAAGATCTCTAGAACTTCAAATGGACTTGTACTTGATCAGTCACATTATGTGGATAAGATTCTAGAGAAATTTAGTAAGGATGACACGTCACACAAACAAACATTTATCAAAGAATAGAGGTGAGGTTGTGTCTCAAGTTGAATACTTACAGGTCATATGAAGTTTAATGTACCTAATGAGTTGTATAAGACCAGACATTGCTTATTCAGTAAGTAAATTGAGCAGATACACGACTAATCCAGGGCATGACCACTGGAAAGGTATAGTGAGAATACTAAGGTATTTAAAATATACTCGTGATTTAGATCGCACTATACAAGATATCCTCGCTACTATTAAAGGATACGGTGATCTTTAGGTGGGTATCTGATATTAAAGACTCTAAGTCTACAAATGGATTTGTATTCACTTTAGGAGGTGCATCAATATCATGGAAATCTTCTAAACAGATAATTATAGCAAGGTCCCCAATGGAGTATAAGTTTATTACTCTAGACAAGTGTGGCGAAGAAGTTGAATGGCTTCGAAATTTCTTAGAAGATATTCCGAGATGGCCAAAACATGTGCCAGCAATTTGTATACATTGTGATAGTCAATCTGCGATTGGAAGGGCACAGAGCAATATGTACAATTGTAAGTCTAGTCACATACATCGTAGACACAATATCATAAGACAACTTCTCTCAATTGGTGTTATCTCTATTGACTAAATGAATGAACATAACTATGAGAACTGAAGTATGTTAGGAAGAATTATGTGTGAGGTATATCATCGTTTACACAAAAGGCAGAACAGTTCAAGGACATCGCGTCTACTGATCGGCTAGTAAAGTAAATATGCTTTCATAATGCAAGGTTCAAAGGGTAACACCTACATGTCCTTTGCATGATTCAACTGTTGGATTTTATCACCAAATCTTTGTATCTTTGGAATTTTCTTCATGTGGGGGATTGTTGGAAAATTTGAAGTAAAATTTCTTATTTGACCTTTTTAATAGTAAAGAGTAGATTTATTTTTGACCTTTTAAATAGTAAAAGGCAAATTTATTTTGGCATTTTCAGGAGTAAAGGAAAATATTTTATTTTAATGAAAGGTCATAAATGCCTATAAATATGGCTTATTTCTCACATTTGAAAAACACACAAAAACTTACAAAATTTCCATATATCTCCTAAAGCTCTTGCAATTTAATTTTTGATGATAATTTTCAGTTCGCCAGAATAGATAATCCGGTTTTCCCGTCTTATCCTGGGAAACAGACGTTCAGAATAGGGGACGAATCTATTTTAAGGATAGTGTGTTGAACACACGATTCAAGCTATTTTTATTTTTCTTTCTTTGCTAATTTTACAGATTCGTGTTTTTTTTTCCGATTCACATAAATTGTACTAGCAGAAATACTAATATTTTCCAACAAAAATTAACCCACACCATTGTGAACAAATATTTTGGGATGATGTGTCAATGTTTCGTGCAAAATTAGTGCCCATACATTTCAAATCAAAGAAAAATAAGATAGAATGTTAAAATGATATGTGGTTGGGGGTATCAATATTTGATTGTGGGATGTGAGATATTTAGATGAGTGAAAAAATGATTAATGATATCAAACAGTGGGTTCAGAAATATTTGGAACAAATATACCCACCATTGTGGATGATTTTAGTGATGTAATTGGTGATGGGTTACAATTGTAACCCTGAGGTACCAGGTTCGAAACCTTACTAATGCGGAGTGTTGGTGTTGAGTTTGCCCCCACCTCCCCCAGAAATTAGGACCTTTTTTGGGAAGGACGGATGTCATAGTTCGAAGGAAGTGTGGGGTCTGTGTGGGTATGCGGATACTATCGGTGGAAAAAAAAACATTGAAAGGAGAGGAACCAAAATCAAATCCGAAGAAAAAAGCTTCTTTTCAAAAAGTGAATTTCTTGGAGTACAAATTTAGTTGGTTTTTAACTTTTAAGATTCTAAACAATAAAAAAATATTGATCTATGTAATGTAATGTAAAAATATTCCCAGTCCTTAAGAAAAAAGAAAAGTCCCCAATGTTAATATTATTGGCCCATTTTGTGTTGTCCATTTATTAATGATCCAAGGCCCACAAGTGCGGCCCATTTATGCAACCAGCCCAACGTGTGATCCGATCCTTTGTGTTGGGTTCTTTGGTTGGATTGCGGGATCCGAATATTATGTCCGCAGATCCTATCTTTCGATCTTGTCATCCGATCTTGCTTCCTCATCCCAGTTGGTTAATCCTTTAAAAGGTGCCCTAACCCAAACCCTAAATCATTATCTGATCTTCTACTTCTCTCTCTACTCTCTCGAACTCTCGATTGCTCTGGGTTCTTTCTCCCTCTCTAGAAATCTCACCCTCTCGTGATATTTCTGTGTGATTTGTGGGTGTTTCTGTGAGATCTGAGTGTTCTCTTGTTAGTTCACCTACTCTGTGGACAAACTCTGTTGTTTTCTTCGTGAGATAGGGTTTGTGGTTTGAGGGTACTTTTCTAGGGTTTTCTGGGGTTGTTCGACTGGAAGATCTTTGTTGGGGTTTCTGAGGGCTTTATGTGGCGTGGCCTTTGTGGGTGCTGTCTTGTGGCTCTCTGGTTGATTCTTTGGTGACTACAGTGGTTTAGGGAATACTGGTCCTGAGCCGAATAATTTCAATATTCGGTTTTGGGTTGTTACCCTCTATATTCTTTGTGTTATATTTTTCTTGTATTGCTGTAAAGTTTTGTATTTTAATTTCCTACAAGAGTCTAGAGTATATTTGTATTAATAGGCGATCGAGTCTGTAATTTTGGTTTCGGTACTAAGTGTATCGATCTATTAGAGGCAGATAGATACCTAACAGTGGTATCAGAGCACCTATCTGCCTCTTGGTGGGTTGGTGCTTCTGGTTCGTGCTGAATCTTGGTGATTCTTGGCTCCTGGTGAACTCAGTGACCGGTTTGATACCCAGGACTTGCTCCTGGCAGTAAGGATTTATCTCTTCTCCCTCCTCCTTATTTCTTTGATTAGTAGTAGTTTTAGGGAAACCCTAAGCATTAAGCCTCTTGACCCTGTGCCACGAGTGCAGTGGAATCCTGAGGTGCGAGGGGGATCCACCCTAGGGCCTTATTATTTTCTTGGACTCTGTGTGGTGGTTTTTTCGCTTCTTTTGGACTCTGTGTGGTCCCTTGTTGATCTCTGTTGGACTGACTCTGTGTGGTCTGTATTGCACTAGATTCATTTTGTTGTTGCATTTACTTGGACTGTGTGGTCCACCTACATTGCTTCTCACGATTCATTCCTTGTGATTTCTTGGTGTACTTTTCGTATGTACTGTGAATTACCGTGTCTTATCCGTGTGATATATATTCTTGATTATATCGTGATAATGATGGTGTTTCGGCTATCACTTGGAACCCTTCAATGGAAAATCTGATTTTTCTATTTGGCAACAAAAGATGAAGGGCATTCGATTCAACAAAAATGTTTTAAAGTTGTTGAACAAAAATATCTTTGATAAAGATATCACTTGAGATTAAAAAGAACTTGATGAGTTTGCTTATTCATCCATTATCCTAAATCTTTCGATTCTGTGTTAAGAAAAGTTGGCAAGTTGTCAAGTGCCAAGGAATTGTGGAACAAGTTGGAAGAACTCTTTACTGAAACCTCACTACCTTCCAAACTGTTCTTACTTGAAAAGTTTTTTAGATTTAAACTTGACTTGACAAAGGATATGGATGAAAATCTTGATGTTTTTACAAAAGCGATTCAAGATATAAAGTCGATCGTGATAAAAACATTGATGATTATACCCCTATTGTGTTGCTTAATGTCATCCCCGATTCTTATCTTTGATGTGAAATCGCCATTAAGTATGGTAGATACTCTATTACCCTTGAGCATCGTGATTAATGGCCTTAAGAGTAAGGAATTAGATCCGAAAATATCAAAGGGAATGAACAGGGGTCAGGGAAGGTTATGCATGTCAGGGGTAGACCTCATAACAGGAAAAATGGGAATAACAATAACAATAAATCAGGAAGAAAGAGAAGCAAAAGCAGAGGTAGGTCTAATTCTAGACCTAGGAATAACAGGAAATGCTATAATTGTGGTGAGCATGGCCATTACATCAAAGAGTGCAATAAACCGGGAATAACGAACAATAACCAAAACAATAACGAGAACAATAAAAACCAAACCAATGACTCTGTGAACTTGACTACTTCTAATGATCATATGGGTGATGTGTTTATGGTGCATGAGTCGCTCGACTCTGTGAATTTGTGCCTTCAAATGTTTTTGAGTGATTATGAATGGCTAATTGACTCTGCATGCACATTCCATATGACACCTTTTAAACATCATTTTAATACTTATGTGATGAAAAATGGATCTGTTTCATGGCTAATGATAAAAAGTGTCAAGTGATTGGTGTTGGTCTTGTGTGTTTGAAACTTGATATCTTGGTTATGTTTTGACACTCAATGATGTAAGACATGTTCCCGATTTATCCAATAATTTGATATCATGTGCTATGCTTGAACATGATGGCTATGAGGAAGATGGGGGAAGGGTGTTATGAAACTCATGAGGGGTTCTATGATTATTGCAAAAGCCGTGAAAAAATAGAAATCTTTATGTCTTACATGCTAAACATGATTCTTATGTGCCAAATTCGTGAATCTTTGTTGCTACTCTGTGTCAAATGATTTGACTGATTTGTGGCATAAAAGACTTGGTCACATTAGCTCTAAAGGTCTTGACATTCTTGAGAATAAGGGCATGTTTTGGTAAAAATAAACTTGATGCTTTGTCTTTCGTGAATCATGTGTGTATGGTAAACATCAAAGAGTCAAGTTCCCTCTCCAACCAATCCTAAACAATCGGCTAGTCTTGAATTGCTTGAATACTTGCATGCCGATGTTTGGGGTCCCTCATCGTGCCTACTCATGGAGGAAATAGATATTTCTGTCCATAATTGATGATTATTCCAGGAAAGTTTGGGTGTTTTTAATGAAGAACAAATCGATGTTTTTGATAAGTTTAAAACTTGGAAAACTCTTATTGAAAACCAAAGCGGCAAAAGGATTAAAGTTTTGAGAAGCGACAATGGCCGGAATTTTGTAATCAATTAATGGACAACTGTGTGATGAATTTGGTATAAAAAGGCACAAGTCAGTGTGCCATATTCACCTCAAAGACAAAATGGTGTTCTTTGAAAGGATGAATAGAACACTTTTAGAAAGAGTGAGGAGCATGCTTGCTACCTCTGGACTTTCTAAAAGGTTTTGAGGAAAATTTGTTGTAGCAATTTTGCCTATTTAATCAATAGGTCCCCCTCGGTCCCCTTGGAAGGGAAATACCCTGAAGAGGTGTGGATGGGAAAGTGTTGATTTTTCTAATTTGAAAATCTTTGGGTGTTTCGCATTTGTACATCAAAATAATGACAAATTAGATCCAAGGTCTATAAAATGTGTTTTTCTTGGCTACCCTGAAGGGGTTAAAGGCTATAGACTTTGGAATAGAGGAGAAACTGGTTTTAAAACTATAATTAGTAGGGATGTGTTATTCAATGAACTTGAATTCCCTTGCTTTGTGCATCCTTCTCCTCAAATCAAGTTTTCGAAAATGATAATACTCCAAATGAGGTGGAGCTATCTAATGTGTCTCCTAATATTGTTGTTCTGTTGATTCTCATATCAATGATGCTTTGCTGTCAATGTGAATGATAATGATGTGCATATTGAAGATGATACTCAAGATGATAATGTGCATGACATGCATAATGAATTTCCGATGTTAACACTTTGAAAATGAACTTGTTTCTTTGATAATCATGATGAATTGAATGATTATGTGTTAACTAGGGATAGAACTAGGAGGCATGTTAGAGTCCCAAACAAATTTGCTGATTTTCACATGACATCTTATGTGTTTTACGTGTTTGAATCTATTGATGGTTACGAGCCTAAAACCTTCTCTGAAGCTATGAACTCGCCTGAATCCACTAAATGGCTAAGTGCTATGCATGAAGAAATGACTTCTTTGCATGTTAATAACACATGGATTCTTGTTCTAAACCCCTAACTGTTCTATAGTTGATTGTAAATGGCTTTACAAGATTAAACAAGAATCAAGGTGTTAGGTTTAAAGCTAGATTAGTTGCTAAAGGTTTTACTCGGAAGGAAGGGATTGATTACACGTAAATTTTTGCACTGTTGTTAAATTTGTTCTTTGTGAGAATTATGCTTGCTCTTGTTGCTCAATTTGTTGGAACTGAAACTTGGTTGGATGTTAAAAGCGCTTTCCTTCATGGTGACTTGGATGAAAAAAATTTTATGAAACAACTCGAGGGTTTTGAGGACAAATCAAGCCTAACTATGTTGTTTACTCCAAAAATCTCTGTATGGTCTAAAAGCAGTCTCCAAGACAATGGAATAAAAAGTTTGATCAATGTATGCTTGAGTTAAAGTTTTGTAGAAGCCAATTTGATCATTGCCTTTACTTTAAACTTGATCATGAATCTCTGTGTTCTTCTTCTTTGTATGTTGATGATATGTTACTTCTTTGGACCTTGCATTAAATCCATTGATCATGTTAGAAATTGTCTAAGTGCTAAATTTGACATGAAATACTTGGGTGATGCTAAAAAGATTTTGGGAATGAACATTGATAGGGGACAGTCTAAATCTGTCATTTATTTGCATCATCAGTCCTCTTATATAGAAAAGATTTTACAAAAATTTTCTATGTCTAATGCTAAATCGTGAATGTGCCTCTTGCCTCTCATTTTTCGTTAAGTAAGGAGCAGTCTCCTAAGATGAACTGAAATATGTGCTATGCAAAACATTCCTTATGCTAATGCTATTGGATGCGTGATGTACTTAATGGTGAGCACTAGGCGATATGCTTTATCTTGTTTCTTGTTTGAGTAGATACATGTCCAATCCTGGTATGGTGCATTGGAATCTTTGTTAAATGGTTATTAAGATATCCGAGGCATTCTTCCTGGTTATAGTTTGTGTTTTTCTAAATGTGATGCTGGCATAATTTTGAAAGGATATGTTGATTCTAATTATGCTAATGATAAAGACAACAGAAAATCAACAACTTCTTATGTTTTTACACTTTGTGGCTCATGTATTAGTTGGAAATCCCAACTACAACATATTGTGGCCCGCTGTCTACAAAGCATGAGTCGAGAATATGTTCTTCATTCGGTGAGCTTTAAAAGAAGCTTTGTGGCTTAAAGGTCTTGTTTTAAATTGGTTTTCTAAAACAACAGGTTGTTGTATTTTCTGACTCTCAATCAGGTATTCAACTTTGCAAAAACCCAGTTTTTCATGATAGAACCAAACACATTGATGTTCGTTTTCATTTCATAAGAGATATTGTTTCAAAAGGTTTGGTTAATCTTGAAAAAGTGGCATCTGAATTTAATCCTGCTGATATGGGTACTAAGTGTCTACCCTTATCAAAGTTCAAAACTTGTTTGAAAATTCTAAATTTTGACACTGGTGATTGATTACCCGGTTAGTTGCCCTTATGTTGGGTTTAACAGTTACTGTGTGTTTCTGTTGAATCCAAAACTGTTGAATTAATATTTGCTTCGTGCTTATGTTAAATCAATGGGGAACTTGACTTTGTGTGCTTGTTGAGGTCTTGATAAATTCTGATTAGCTTAAGTGCTTCTGTAACTCAAGTCCTTTCTGGCTTTGTGCTGGAAGGCAAAAGGCGATGATGATGACCAGTATAATTCCCTTGTATGTCTTATGAATCATAATGAGCCAAAGGTGGAGATTGTTAATATTATTGGCCCATTTTGTGTTGTCCATTTATTAATGATCCAAGGCCCACAAGTGCAGCCCATTTATGCAACTTGACCCAACGTGTGATCGATCCTTTGTGTTCGGGTTCTTTGGTTCGGATTGCGGGATCCGAATATTATGTCATGCAGATCTTATCTTCGATCTTGTCCGTCCGATCTTGCTTCCTCATCCCGGTAGTTGGTTAATCCTTTAAAGGTGCCGTAACCCAAACCCTAAATCATTATCGATCTTCTACTTCTCTCTCTACTCTCTCGAACTCTCGATTGCTCGGGTTCTTTCTCTCCTCTCTAGAAATCTCACCCTCTCGTGATATTTCGTGTGATTTGTGGGTGTTTTGTGAGATCCGAGTGTTCTCTTGTTAGTTCACCTACTCTGTGGACAAACTCGTTGTTTTCTTCGTGAGATAGGGTTTGTGGTTTGAGGGTACTTTTCTAGGGTTTTAGGGTTGTTCGATTTGGAAGATCTTTGTTGGGGTTTCGAGGGCTTTATGTGGCGTGGCCTTTGTGGGTTTGTCTTGTGGCTCTCTGGTTGATTCTTTGGTGACTACGGTGGTTTAGGGAATATCGGTCTGAGCCGAATAATTTCAATATTCGGTTTTGGGTTGTTACCCTCTATATTCTTTGTGTTATATTTTTCTTGTATTGCTGTAAAGTTTTGTATTTTAATTTCCTACAAGAGTCTAGAGTATATTTGTATTAATAGGCGATCGAGTCTGTAATTTTGGTTTCGGTACTAAGTGTATTGATCTATTAGAGGCAAATAGATACCTAACACCCATAAATAGAGTTATGCCACGAGACAAATTAGTTAGAGGTTTATAAGGCTTTGTGTTGTTACAAATCGATCATAGGTCTAATCGCAGCAATCTCACAGAGATGATGAAAATCTAAACGATGTAAAGGGAACTTAGAAAGACAAAATAAATTAATCGAATAATATCATAAGACTCAATCATAAATAAAAGTCATAAAGTCATACCATGCATTACACCAAAACCCATATAATTAACTCATAATTTACAGAAGTTCCCTCAATCCATCAAATTATTGAAAAACATAAAAAGAAAAGAAAAAGAAGACGACGACGAAGAAGAAATTAAGATGAAGCAGCAGCCGTTTGAAGCCATGGATGCATCAAACACTTACCAGGAATGATCATACAAATTCGGAACCATGTTTTTCATCAATACTTTGCGGATGGTATTGAATCCCAATTAGAAATCCCTTGGCCCATCTGATTCATATCCGGCGCCATTTCCGACACGCTCCACACCTTCACCGATTTATCAAGACTCCCACTATAAACCATCCACTTGTTATTTCCTGCGCCGCCGTCCGAATCCTTGTCCTTCTCCACCGCCAAACACTTAACCGGCCCGGTGTGCCCCGTCAGCACCGACAGACACGTGTGCACCGCCCCTTCCCTCCTCCACACGCATATCGTCTTATCTGCAGAGCCGCTGAAAACCAAATTCCCCGCCGCCGCAAGACAGAGCACCGCCAGCTTATGCCCTTTAAGAACGCCGCCGTGAGACAGCTGTTTCTCCAGCTCCCAGAAATTCACCAACCCGTCAGACGACCCGGAATACACCACCGAACCTGATTCGTTTACAGCCAACGCCGTCACAGCCGACTCCTGGCTCAGCAGCGTCTGCGATAAAGTATGTTTGACGATTTTGCCCTTGTGTTCCCTTTTCCATACTTTAACCGTCCCGTCCGCGGAACCGGTGTAGACTATGCCGTCCACGCTCGCCACCACCGAGTTAACGGCGTCGTCGTGGGCCTTAACGGATTCTATGCATTTCGAGTTCCCTGTTTTCCAGACCTTGAATGTCCTGTCCCACGAAGCGGAGTAAAGAAGCCCGTTTTCCTGGTTCATGCTCAGGCAAGAAATTGCGTCGGCGTGTTTGATCCAAACCGCCGTACGGTGTCGTTTCACCTCCACGTAATTGCTGGGTTTCATCGAAGCTTTGAAAATGTCGAAGAATTTGGGCATAGTCCCAATTCGTTTATGGACACTGGGATTTTTGGGATTAATCTTCCAAACCCGAATCTTCCCATCCTGATGGCCGGTGAAAATTTTATCTCCGGCGATAATAATGGCCTTAACGAGGCCACTGTTGGATTTAAAAGCCGAAAATTCCTGCATGTTTTTCCAAACACGAATGTTCTTGCTGTCTGAGCCTGTGTAGAGAATGTCATCTTTGGCGGCTAGGGAATAAATGTGGCCTTCTTCGCGGACGAGCGAGCCGATGAGGCTGTTTTGCGGCTGGGTGTTGTTTTCCGACGCAGCTTTGTTTAAATTGGCCCAGGCTGGATCGACCGCGAACGGGGACGGTTGGTTCCATGGTGACATCATCATCGGAGACCCTTCGCAGCTCAGACGGTTGGCGTCATAGGCGGAGAAGCTGCTGTTACGGCCGCCGTAGTCGTCGGCGTCGGTGGCGGTGGAGGAGGATGAGAAGTTGGGATCGGGGTGAACCATGTTGCCTATTTTCGATGGCATGCTGTTAGTTTCTGACAACATTGTTGGCCTAACCTCCTTTCTTCTTCTTCCCTTTGTATCGTTAATTAATCCGATATATTATTTTGTTTTTTGTTTTTCCTCTCAAACTTCACCGTCGAAGAATGTGTTGTGAATTGACGAATGAAATTGAGAATTGGTGAGAGAATGAGAGAAGGAGAGAGGGGCAGTGTGGAGAAAGAGAGTGAAGGAGAGATCTTGTAGGGAATGTTTGGAGGATCAACGGCGGGAGAGATTTTAGGAGAATTATGATTTTAATTTCTACTTGTATTTTAATTTCTTGTTCAAATGGTAGTTGTTTAAATTTGTGATTTGGGTTTTTAGTTCTGAAATAGTATTTGACCTCATTTTATATTGTATTAATATAAGGAATATTTACAAAAAATAACCACAGGTTCGAGTTAATACAAATAATCTTATAAAGGGGTGTTTGAAATATTTTTTCTGATGAACGGGCTAAAATGTAATATAGAATCAAATCTCAAGAGTTTTTTTTTTTTTTTTTTTTGTAAATTTAAAAACATATGTGGGCTTTTCTTTATATTTAACGTTAACCTTAGGGTAGTTTTTGTAATTATCCCTTAATATAGGTCATGTCTACGTTTAATATTGCATTATGTCTTTGTGTTTTCGTATTTTATTTGAACGTGACACAATTTTATACACGTGATATTCATTTGGTAAATTGAAACACATGATGAAATACTACATGTTATTGATGACATGATAACAATTAATGAAACATTGATAATTTCCATGATAAAATAGTCAATGTGCAGACAAAAAATAGACGTTCCAAGTAGTCATCTGGTTTCTCATTTAAGTTTTTCCTTTCTTGGTTTTGTATGTTTTCTTTGTTGGTTCAATACTATGTATATCTGGCAATAAGAGAAATGTGTGCGTTTGCAACATGTCCGTAATGATGGAGTAAATAAAATGCAAGGTAGCTTTTCAGCGTATATAAGTTCGAATTCTCTATTTCAATTTAACATTTTATTTTGCTTATTGTAGAGCACAACAAATCTTTATTTGAAAAAAATCATGTATTAGTCAGTAGGGGGAAAAAAAACATCAAGTGGTCTTTTAATCTATTTTTATTTTCTGCTCCCAACCAAGACATGAGTTACAGAACTTCTTGCCAGTGTATGTTTAGCTGGCTTTAAAACTGACCAATATATGTGACTCGTTCCTCTTGAGAGGAATTGGACTTTATGTTGTGATCATAATTTTAAATTTTGTTTTGGTTAATAAGGACATTGAATATCTAGTTCTCGGCACGAAGAAGCAAACCAGAGGCTAGTTGCCATATTCATTACCATTCATGATTAATTAACAAAGAGGGAACTAGGTCCCTCGACAAATTTTATGGTAGGATGAGGAATCCGATGATTGATAATGTTTGAGAACTAGAGACTCGCTCTTTATGTTGGTTTTGGTTTGTCATATCAATAATAGGGATGCAATTGACCCAACACCCAACCGCCTCAACCTAGACCCATACCCGTTGCGGCTCATACGACCACCAGGACCCGCTACTTCATAAATTTAATTTTATTTGTATAACTTTAATCATGGCTAGAGCTATCAAACGGGCTGGGATGGGCTAACCGGTGCCGCCCATCGGGCCAAGAGTTAAAATTTGGTCAGGCCGCTACTTTTAGAACCCAGCCCATGAAAAGACACTGAGAAAATTTGGTCAGTCGGGCCAGCCCACTGGACCCGGCCAAAATCGATAGCTCTACTCATGGCTAATAAATTATGTCCAATAAGATATTTATATAGTTTTGCACACACTGTCATACAAATATTAATAAAAGCTAAGAAATTAACAAAACTTAGTGCTAGAGAATATATATAAATATATCAATGTCCAGGTTTTTTAACACTTCCTCTAATGTCAAAATATATTTATTGTGGTTATATAGGGTCGGGTCATATCCCATCACTTAACCCAAAACCATGTGTGCCTATTTCTTACACATTACCCACCTGTTGTGGGCAAAAAAGCCTTTTTTCTTAATTATTATTATTTAATTCATGCATTTATTTAATGACTTGAATTACCCAATATTGTTAATGAATTATTGGGCTACAAATAAAATTATCCAGCCCACGATTATGTCGTTGAGCGTTTCTACCTAGAATCCTCTCTTGACAATGGGCTTGCTCATATTTCCTTGGAACTCTATTGTTTGTACAAACAACTCAAGAAAAATAGATACACTCCCTAAGATTCTAAAGCCTTGAGATTCTAAAGCAGAAGCACAATTCATTCAACAATACCAGTGAAACTACTCTCTAGAAATGTCAAGACTTCACAGCTCATGAACAACAACAAAGCAAGAGATTCTTGAGTGAATACTTGGACAAGAATCCTCCAACCAAACTCACATGAAAAGAGACTCACACATCGCGTGAGTCGTTAACATCATTTCTGGAAATCCGAAAAATGGAGTACACTTCAAATATACTACAAGGAGCGCAATGAATCCTGCATATTCACCACTCCCAAGAAAATGACATTGAACCTTATCACAAAGAAGGGTGTGCCTATAACATCTGGAACACAAGACTACAAGACTTAGAAAAACTAAGTATGAACCAACCCAAAGTTCTCGCACCCACCATCCGGCTAAAAATTGAGTTCCCAACAAACACAAAAGGTGAAAAGCCACTCGAGAAAGCCTGTTCAAGGCAGTGCACCCATTCACATTTCGGCACCCATAACAACACTGAAGAATGCTAACCCCTGGAGAGAGACAAACTCCCCATAAAATATAATGATCAAGCTAGACAACCGTAGAAGCTACGGAACCAGTCAGCAACCTCAAACATCATTACTTGCCAACCAAGGGTTTGCGTCCACGCTCACACTCTCCTCGACAAACCCCTGCGGTGCTCCGGAGGGGAGGAGTCCCCTCATAAGGAATCCTCATAAACTTTAGCTCATCCAGGTGCTCCCCGGGGGAGGGCCCTCCTCATAAGGAATCTCGTAAATATAAACTTCCTCCGAAGCTCCTAGGGAAAGATACTCCACTTTAGTGATGCTACATGCTCTAGGAGGAAGAGTCACCCCTCCCGCCGGTCGAGAGGCGATTAATCAAATACTCTACTCTAGTGATGTTAAGCGCTACGAGGAAGAGTCACCCCTACCGTGCTTGGGTCCGGAAGATGTCATTAATCAAAAACTCTATTCTAGTGATGTTACGCGTTCCAGGGGAATAGCCACCCCTCCCGCGCTTTGGTCCGGGAGGCGACATTAATCAAATACCCCTCTAGTGATGTTGCGCGATCCATGAGAAAGAGTTACCCTTCTAGCGATGCTATGCGCTATAGGAGGAAGAATTATCCCTCTAGCAATGCTACGCGCTCTATGAGGAAGAGTTATCCCTCTAGCGATGCTACCCACTCCAAGAGGAGAGAATCATCCCTCTAATGATGCTACGGACTCCAGGAGGAAGCTTCACCCCTTCCACGCTCCGGTCTGGGAGGTGGTCTCATAAAATGCTTCTCTTATCCGGTGCTCCCGGAGGGGAGGGGTCTCCTCACAAGGGATCTTAATAAATTTTTCCTCCTCCGGCGCTCACAGAGGGGAGGGGTCCCCTCACAAGAGATCATAATAAATTTTTCCTCCACTGTCAGAGGGGTGGGATCTCCTCACAAGGAATCTTAATAAACTTTCCCTCCTCTGGCGCTTTCGGAGGGGAGGGGTCTCCTGACAAGAGATCCTATTAAACTTTTCCTATACCAGCGCTCCCGGAGGGAAGAGGTTTCCTCACAAGGGATCCTTATAAACTTTTCCTCCTCTGGCACTCAGGGAATGGAGAGTTGTAACATCCCAATTTCATAAAAATACAATACGCTATTTTATAAAATGCTAATAACATGCTAAAGCTTGAAAACACATTTTAAAGGGAAATAAATACTACGACTTGTCCATAAATATAAAATACTCATGAAAAAATGTCTGGAAAATTTAAAAACAAAAAAGATCCCAAGGAAAAGAAAATATCAAGTCTCGTGCATTATTAAATAAATTAAAATAAGGGCCCATTTAAATTTCTTGATTGACTTCCACCGTCCCCACTACGCACACTCCAACTCCTTCATTCATCTGTGGAAATTAGATATGGGGTGAGCATTCAACAGCCCACTGACGGACGCATTATCTATATTAAATACGCAAGTATAATTATCACTGCATACAAACCTATTATTTTCATGGTTTGATCAGACAATGCCCGGAGGCCAACTGTGGGTGTACAATAACGTACGTTCATGCTTGTACAATTAAGTAACTTTGTATTTGTACAATTAATTACCTTAGAGTCATGTCATGTTTAACGTGCCCATACATATAACAATCATACAATGTATTTAAAATAGACAATAAGCAGTAAACTCCACCTTAAATGCAGAAACTTCGTGAAATAAATGCAGGTTTGGAAGCCTAGAATTCAGATTCCTCGTATCCTACAATAAAATAAATTTTCTAATTAATAAACTGTCAGAGATGGGTAGAAGAAAATAAATTTGAAATTTGAAAAAGAATAGGGTTCTAGAAAAATTGGCTTGGTAGATGGCTTGTTGGGTCAAAATTAGGCTTAGACAAAATCAATGGTTTTTAGCTTAATTCTTTTTCCTCCATCATTTTTTTCCTTTTTCTCCTTTTCCCTTTTTCTCTTTTTTTTTCTTTTCCCTTTTTTCTTTTTTTTTCTCCTATCTTTTCTCTTTTTTCTTTTTTTTTTCTTTTTGTCCTCTCTTTCACACCTCTCCAGCCCCCTACAACTCCCTCTTCTCACTTTTTTTTCTTTCTTCTATCTCGTTCCCAGTCGCCCCCTCCCCCATCTCTTCTCTCTCTCTCTCTCTCTCTCTCTCTCTCTCTCTCTCTCTCTCTCTCTCTCTCTTTCCTTTCTTCCTTCTTCTAAAATCTCACACCCCTCCCAACTCTCTTCTTTCTTCACTAGATACTATCTTGGGCTTCGGGGCTTAGGTTCTTGAGAAAGAGGTGGCCATGGTAGAGGTGCCGGTGGCGGAGCTCAGTGGTGATCGCGGCGGCGGGTTTTAGAAGAAGAAAGGGAGGAAGATTTTACGTTCTTGCTAGATGTAGGAATTTTGTGTAGAATAACCCTAATGGGTCTTTCAATTTATAGGCCAAGGGCTCAAAGAATTTAAAGTAAGAATATTTGCATAACTTTTCATGCCATATGTGAGTGATTTTCATGCCATAATGCTTGTTTTATTTCTTTCTATCATTAATATGATTTTTCTTTTATTCTGGAATAAAAATCAGAAAATATAACCCCCAAATTAGGAATTTTAGGGTTTCGAAATTCTAAATCATTCCAAAAATTGGTTCAAGTCAAACCCTAATTTATCATCTAAAAATTAAGGAAATCGGGTATTACATCCTACCACCCTTAAAAATAATTTCGTCTTCGAAATTCAGTTTCTTGCCTCTGGATTTTCCTTGACTCTTGCCGGTTGGTGCTCCTTTATACGTAACACATTCCCAAGCTTTGTGTCCTTCCTGTTTGCATTGAAAACAAGCATTCTTCCCAAACAGACACTCCCCATTGTGATTCTTGCCACACTCAGAGCAGCGCGGTTTCTCCCTCTGTTGTTGTGGTGTAGAGTTTGCTTCAATCTTAGTTTGTTTGTTCTGATTCCCATTGCCACTTCGATTTGGGTATCTTTTGGGTGCCACATTTGTCTTTCGAGGGTTGCCATCCAGTTCATATTTACAGCCACTAATCGAGCTCGTCTACTACATGATCATACGTCACCTCCCATGGACACTAATCATGCCACTTAGTTCTCGGCGCTGGCCCGCCACAAACCTCTTTGCCTTTTTCTGATCTATGTCGACCAAATGCGTAGCATAAAGAGATAATTGGTTGAACTTATGCTCGTAGTCGAGTACATACATATCCCCTTGCATCAAATCTAGGAATTCCCTTTACTTTTGGTCTCTGTACATTTGTGGAAAGAACTGTTGGATCACGAGATTTTTGTAATCATTCCATGCCATCGCCTCTCTTTGCTCATTGGTTATGGCGCGCCAATGTGAATCCCACCAATATCTAGCGTCTTGCTTGAGCTGGAAGATGGCACATGAGACCCGGTGTGCATCAGTGCACGCAATTAACTCAAAAATATCTTCCAATTCCCCAATCCATTCTTCCACAACAAAAGGGTCCTCATGCCCAGTAAGGGTGGGCGGGCTATAACTCCAAAATTGCTCCACAACTTGTGATGTGCTGTCAACTGCTGTTGGTTGATTTTGTCCATCCTGAGCATTTGTCATATTATGTTGAACCAGTCCTTGCACGATTGTAGTGAGGTTGGACACAAGGTTCTCCAAGTTCCCCTGAGCGCCTTGTGTTGAAAGATCTCTCCTAGGTGGTGCCATCCTATAATGAATGAAATAAATCATCGCTTACATTCCATAAAATTCTATAACTGAGGCAAAAAGAGCATCTAATCTCAAGTCAACGTGTTCATGACCAATAATATGTTCCTAAATCATCTCTCCCTTTTTTTTTAGATAGATTTTTTTTAAAGCTGCGTAAGTGTACATTATGCAATTTCAATTTTTTTTTAATTTGTTTTTGATTTTTTTGAACTCTTTTTTTTTTGTTCAGCGAAAATTATAAATACTTGAATGCGTAGAAAATAGACTTTAAAGGAAATATTACTTTTATTCATAAACTTCATAATTTAACAACCAAACTTTGAAATGATAGAAGGGAAATAAACAATCTACTAGAATTGGACAACGTCCATAGCTATCTATTCTAAGTCAAGAATAACTCTATCCATCCATGTAGTCATCTTCTTCCTCAGTGTCCTCTTCCTCTTCAGAGTCTTCTTTCTCCTTATCTTCTTCTAGCAGCGAATCCATCCACTTGCCATATATAGTATGGCAGTAAATGCCCCATAGTTGATCTTAAGCTCGTTCTCAGCCTCATCATATTTCAATATATCAACATACAACTTCTTTGCTTCTAATCTCCACTCAGGAGTCAGCAACTCAATCTCCCTCCTAGTAGCTTGGAATTCACTAGGAGCCCCAATAATATCTCTAACTTTATATCATTCCTGATTCA
The DNA here is from genome assembly GCA_016081115.2 of Rehmannia glutinosa. Classification (NCBI taxonomy): domain Eukaryota; kingdom Viridiplantae; phylum Streptophyta; class Magnoliopsida; order Lamiales; family Orobanchaceae; genus Rehmannia; species Rehmannia glutinosa. Next base: position 30,996,606 of record CM071928.1, on the reverse strand, counting down.
TCCTTACGATGTACATCCCTATACCATAGTTCAGATACCTCTCAATATCGATTTCTAGAGGGTATCCCTTCCAGCTACTCGTGTTCTTCCTAATAGTTAACTTGATTCTCTTCATCCGTTGATTATGGGATACTTAGTATTTTGTTTGTTTAAAAGAAAACAATCTCTTATCATTCATCAATATGACTGTAGCATGCATGAATCACATGGATATATATATATATATGTATATATATAGTGAACATGAATTGAACAATGTACATGATAGTACCTTTTTCACTTCAGAGTCGGTGGATAAGTTGACTTCTTTACTATTACTATTTTATTTGAAAGTAAAGTCATTTTCATAAAAATTCAAGACCCATTTTTTTTGGAAACAATTTAGCAAGTTTACAGGAAAGATAGACCCGCTCTAATACCACTTATGTAACATCCCAATTTCATGAAAATACAATACGCGATTTTATAAAGTGCTAATAACAGACCAAAGCTAGAAAACACATATTAAAGGGAAATAAATACTACTACTCGTCCATAAATACGAAATACTCATGAAAACATGTCTGAAAAATTTAAAAACAAAAAGGATCCCAAGGAAAAGAAAATATCAACTCTCGTGCAACATTAAATTAAATAAAATAAGGGGCCTTTTAAATTTCTTGATCGACTTCCACGTCCCCTCTACGCACGCTCCAACTCCTTCATTCATCTATGAAAATTAAATATGGGGTGAGCATTCAACAGCCCAGTGGGGATGCATTGTCTATATTAGATACACATTTTCATGGTTTGATCAAATAATGCCCGGAGGAAAACTGTGGGTGCACAATAACTGTAGGTCCCAAGGGGTGTAAGCGTAAGGTTTAGAAGGGGGGGTTGAATAAACCTTACCAAATTTTCGATTTAGTCCTTTTAAATATTCAGAGTTGATACTACTGTACCGTGTGTCTGGGTGGATGACCAATTTAGTTAATCAAGAGAGTTAGTCTCTCAACGAGACTCAACCGATTTGTTGATGGAATAACTCATTTGTTGGGTCTAAATTAACTCAATCGTGGTTTGTTTTTAGCGGAAGACTTAACACCCTTAAGTTTGGTTAAACAAGGATTTAGTGCTTGGTTTAGTACTTAGAAATTATCAAGTGGATAGCAAATTTATCACAGATTTAAGCAATTAAGATGCAGGAATTAAAGTCTTTGAAATGTAAATGACACAATGAAATTTTTATAGAGGTTCGAAGATGGGGGTCTTCTACTCCTCTCTTCTCTAACTCCTGGAGGAATCCACTAGGTATTGATCAAGATACAAAGTGGTAACAGTCCGGATACAAGTCTTGATCACACACTGGTGACTTGATCCTTTGGGACTCGATCACGAGACGCCTTGATCACTCGGCTTCTCGTGACGACTCGGCTTCTTCACAGGCATTTGCCTTTGCTACTACATCCCACTTGCTCAAGCTCTTTGGATTTGATCACGAAGCCCTCCAAAAGCTTAAGACTTGGTTCGACCTTGAACCTTCCTACAATCCTTCGTGGAATGTAGACCCCTTGATTTTTCAAAGATTTTCCTCTTCAACCGATTGAAGTTATCTTTCCTTCACAGGTGAGTGTTGGATTGATGTTCTTCGTAGTGTAGGCTTGAGGATTGAGAATATTTCAGGTTTCCAGTTCTAATAATTGCTTGAACATTATTGGTTCTGGTCCGTAACCCTTCTCAAAATCATTTCTCAGCCTTTTATAGTGATCTTTCAAAAATTTGCCCGTTGAAGAGATAGGCTTATTTTTGAAAGTCACTTGCAGTCGTTGGCTTGTCTTGTTGCAGTCCTTGGAATTGCCATTTTCTCGTATGAATTGTTTTTTTTTTCACCTTTTCGAGTTCGACACGGTGTAGTGCTTCCCATTGGTTCATTCCTCTTGCACGCTTCTCGGGGTGAGCACTCGAGAGAAATGTGGTATGGAGATATTACTTGTTTAAGTAATTCTCTTGATTTTCGTGCAACGGATCTTTTTGATTATCTCGACTTGACCGCATTTCTTTGCTTTCCCAGGTGACTTAGAGTCGCCTTCCAATCATTGGATGACTCTTCCGTCACTTCAACTTGAGACTTGGCTTTTCTTGAGTTGACTTGATCGATACTCCACTCACCGCATCTCATCGCTTCTTGAGAGAGTTCCGTCTACTCTTCTTTGCCATACTCTTTGTCTCGCAATGTGAGTCTTCCTTCTAGTCTCCAGTTGTCCTCTTGCATGTTTGGGCGTAGGCGACTTAACTCACTTGACCCGCCATTTTATTTATTACAATGCATTTTACAACCAGAATGGGGTGCCAACTTCCTATTCTAAGTTTTACATGGCATTCATCAAAATCTAAACAATAAATTTCCTAACAATAACGTACGTACATGCTTGTACAATTAAATACCTTTGTGTTTGTACAATTAAGTACCTTAGTGTCATGTCATGTTTAACGTGCCCATACATATAACAATCATACAAGGCATTTAAAATAGACAATAAGCAGTAAACCCCACCTTAAATGCACAAACTTCGTGAAACTAAATGCAGGTGTGCAAGCCTAGAATTCGGATTCCTCGTCTTCTACAATGAAATAAATTTTATAATTAATAAACTTGAAATTTAAAAAGAATAGGGTTCTAGAATAATTGGCTTGGTAGATGGCTTGTTGGGTCAAAATTAGGCTTGGTCAAAATCAAGGGTTTTTGGGCTTAATTCTTTTCCCTCCATCCTTTTTTCCCTTTTTCTCCTTTTCCCCTTTTCTTTCTTTCTTAGTTTTTTCCCTTTTTCTTTTTCTTTTTCTCCTATATTTTCTCTTTTCTCTTTTTCTTTCTCTTTTTCTCCTCTCTTTCACACGTCTCCACCCCCTACAACTCCATCTTCTCTCTTTTTTTTTCTTTCTTCTTTCTCGTTCCCAGTCTCCCCTCCCCCATCTCTTCTCTCTTTTCCTTTTTTTTTTTCCTTTTTTCCTTGTTCTGCAATCTCACACGCCTCCCAATTCTCTTCTTTCTTCACTAGATACTATCTTGGGCTTTGGGGCTTAGGTTCTTGAGAAAGAGGTGGCCATGGTGGAGGTGCCGGTGGCAGCGGGTTTTAGAGGAAGGAGAGGATGAAGATTTTACTTTCTTGCTAGATGTAGAAATTTTGTGTAGAATAACCCTAATGGAGATTTCAATTTATAGGCCAAGGGCTCAAAGAATTTAAGGTAAAAATATTTGCAGAAAATTTTATGCTATATATGCGTGATTTTCATACCATACTGTTTGTTTTATTTCTTTCCATCATCAACTTGATTTTTCTTTTATTCTCGAATAAAAATCCGAAAATATAACCCCCAAATTAAGAAATTTAGGGTTTTGAAATTCTAAATCATCCCCAATATCGGTTCTAGTCAAACCCTAATTTAGCCCTAATTTATTTCCAATCTAAAAAGAAAATCGGGTATTATAGGGGTCCCCTTAAAAGGGATCCCGATAAACTTTTCCCTCTTACAACGCTTTCAGATGGGAGGGGTCTCCTCATAAGAAATCTTTATAAAACTTTCTCTCTATTGGTGCTCACGAAGGAGATGGGTCCTGCATAAGGGATCCTAATAAAAGTTTCTTTCCTCTGGCGCTCTCGGACGAGAGTGGTATTCTCATAAGAGATTCTAATGAAAAAAATTCTCTTCTGGCGCTACCAGCGAGGAGGGGTTTAGGCTTTCATCCTTAATAAGCGTTCATCCCTTCATAAGAGATTCGAAAAATACGCAAATGCAATAGTCCTTCATCCTTAATAATCGTTCAACCCAAGGGAGCCAAGTCTCCGGAAGGGCACCCCCGAGCTTCGGAAGGGCGTCCCCTCCGAGCCTCTGAAAGGACGCCCTCGATCTTCGGAAGAAGGCCCCTTCTGAACCTGCGCAAGAGGAATGATCCATCCCCACAAGAAATACAAACAAGTTCCCATGGACAAGATTTATATAGGAACACCATGAATAATGTAAAAAACACTAACATGAGTGAAGTAAAGCAAGATACTTGCAAATCACGCAAAAAAGCGTCACGGGGTCATGCAGAGGCAAACTTCATCTAACACTAGAGCATCTCCCAAGCTGAGGAGGAGCCCCTGGGGAGCTTTGGAAGGCCGCCCAACTCACCAAACGAGCCTTTCCAAAGGTTCCTTCGGGAGCACGCCTTGACCACTCTCAAGGGGCTAGGCTCCCATTTGCGTTCATCCACGCATTTCATAACCAAGTGAAGATTAAGTCTATGCCCCAGCGTGGGAACTCTCTCCCCCCTCATTTACTTCCATCCGCTCACTTTTGGCTCCGCCCACACGATCCCTTTCTGCGATATTTTGCTATTCCCAAAATGAAGAATGAATATCTTAGATACAAAACTCAGCTCGAGATTTGCAAAAAAGCGTTAGTAAAAAGAGTCCATGCAAAGAAGAAAGAACCGGGGGACGAGGGCTCCTGCGCAAAGGGGAGACGTTCCATGTAACAAGAGGTTGTTTAAGGCGAACCTATTAGCTACCCAAAAGAAGGCTCATGCAAAGAAGAAGGGCACTTCTGAGAGGGAAACAACTGAGAGCGTTCCAGAAGAGGAAATATTTGCCCCTGCTCAAGCCCGCGCTCCTGCACCAGTTCCAGTTGCTCTTGTGGCAACTAAGAAAAGAATAACATCTGCGCTCCAGAAGGCAACTATAAAGAAGCAGAAGACTCATACCAAAGTTGGCTTGAGAGAAGAGGAAGAAGAATAAGTTGCTAAGGCTGCTGAAAAGCCCGCAGTTGAAATCCCTGAAGAAGAAGTCCCTTTGGAGAGGCACTCCAAGAGGCGACGAGACTTGCAGTCTGCTGTAGCTTCCCAAATCAAAAAAGTTGCAGAAGACATAGCTGCCAGTGTTCCCTGAGCAACTAAGCAATTGGTGAGAAGGTCGATGACACTGTTGCACCTGTTATTGAAAAGGCAGCTAAGCTATCAAGACAATTGTTGGAGGTGGTGAGTATATCATACCTCATGATAAAGAGAAGCATGTTGCCCAAGACCCTATTGCTTCAGATGATCCAGGATCCCCTATTTATCATGACATCGAAGCCAGGCTGCACATGTGGAAGAAATGGAAGCTGAGCAACAACAGAGTCCAGTTTGAGAGGCCTGAGATGATTGAAGAAGATGAGTGGCTTCTAGATTTTCTGGATAATGCATATGTTGTTATGGGCCTTGATGAAATCTATGCCAGCTCAGTTTTTTTTGAGAAGAAGCGAGCTGAAAAGACAAAGGCGCTGGAGAAGGGAAAGACAGTTGAAACCCGTAAATGTATCTTTGGGAAAACAACTGCGTATATCCCTAACTATGGCTCAAACAACGATGATGAGCGAGTTTGAAGGAGCGATGCGATTGAAGCCGCCTCATTTGAAAAAAAAAAACATTAAGAGAATCACGTGAGCTACATGAGCAAGAAAAGCTGAAAGGTGTCGAAGAATCATCTTTGGTTATATCTCCAACTCCAATTATTGAAGATGTGGTGAGGGACTTAGTTGCAGTCACCTTCCCAGCTCACTCTCAAGAACAAGTAACACGGGAGATCGGGATAATATTGGGATGGAAAAAAAAGTAGTAAAAGGCAACCCGGTGGAGCAACGCCCTAAAAAAGCTGTTGAGACGGCTCAAAGTCGAATGGCTTAATAGTCATGTGATACAACCAAGTCCTCGGTGACAATTGACCTCACCGAAATTCTACCTAGTGCGCCGGTGAGGAAAATCGCTCACACTTGGCCAAGTCGATGAGGTCACAGGGGATCAAAATTCAATGAACTTTGGTGGTGAAGAGAAGATAGTTGCATATGAAGTTGTTGTTGCCAGTGAAGTTGTGATGGTTGAGACTGTCACAGCGAAGGCCTCAACAACATTGAAGGCCAATGAATTTACGGAGGTTCAAATTCATGTAACTGAGACAAAGGATGGATTAGTAGAGACCATGATAGTTAAGGTTATTGGTCATGAAAGTGCAATCCCAGAGGTTGAGACCTCATAGGATGCCAATGTTGAAGACCCCCCCAGCAGCTAAGTCTGTTGCAGGGAATGATGAAGGCCTTTCAATGGTTGAGACTGCTGCAAAGGTAGTTGAAGACGCTATGGCGGTTGAGACTGCCAGGGGAATGTTGTTGCTTCTGGTGAAGTGCAAATAGTTCTAGAATCCGAGTCCACGGAACCTATGGTGATCATTGCCCTTATTGACTCTGAAGTTGAGTAATCAGATACGACTGAAGAATTTGAAGAATTAGCAGAGTCAGACAAGGAGGCCAGTGACTTGGATGCAAGCCTGAAATACACCAGAATGAGGTTCGTGCTAGTTGATGGGCCACCCCCACTAGCTCAATCTTCTGTCTGTGATGATGCTCAGGCAACAGAGGCAAATTTAATTCAATTGGATGAATTAATGGTCTTGATCATCAAGCTATTAGACAGATTGAGGCATAGTCACTCAAGAAGAGCTCCCACAAAGCGGCTCCTGCCGATGAGGCTTCCGCAGCTGAGGATAAAAGAGATGTTGGCCAAGGAGAAGAGCGAAGAGGCTGCACGATTTAATGTTCAATTAACCCAACTAATTTGTTGGTTCCATCAGATACACAAATCGTACCATTTGGCCATGATTTCGAGTCCTTGTTCCCTGAAGATTCAAGTGAATAAGTAGCTGACTTTCGACGTGCCTTTCGAGCCATGTGAGAGAAGATGGAGGTCATGGAGAAAGGTTTTGCTGACTTGAGTACCCTAACCGATAATCATTGAGAGCAAGTTGGCTACTTTAGACGACTGTTTCCAAGTTAATTGTCTGGGGAACTGACCATCTCGCATTTCAGCAGAGACAAAAGGACACATTGAGAGAATGGAGAGAAGTCATCTCTTAGACATGGAGTTGCTGCAAATGAAGATGGAGATAAAGATGAAGCACATGGACGCGTCATTAAAAGCTGAGAATTTATCTATGAAAAATCAGATGTACTCACTCAACTCCAACAAGCAGGCAGCAGACTCCGTAACACATAAATAGTTGGACTTCCTTCTCAAATCAGTCTACTTTCCTCAAATCGTTTCTCAAGGTGATGATACCAAAAAGGGGGAAGAAAAGCTTGAAAAACTCCCTATGAATAAATAATGTAAGTGATGCACGATTCATTAATAAAATGATACATTGTTTCAATTATTTTAATTTTCAGCACTTTACGATGTAATAAGTTTTGGCATCATTAGAAAGGAGAAATTGTTAGGAAATTTAATTGTATAGATTTTGATGATGCTTAGAAAAATAGATTAGAAAGTTAGCACCCCATTTTCTGTATGTATTTCAACTTTGTAACATTTACAAAGTTAGCTGAGTTATCAAGCAGCCAAGTTGGAGATGCAGAAGACTTGCTAAAGAAGTGCAGAAAAGATTCAGTAGTGTCGCATCTAAGTAGCCAAGAAGAACTTCAGTCAAGTGAAGCAGCTGTGTCTTTCAATAGACTTGCAACAGAGTCATCCAAGAAATCAAGGAGAAGACTCAACTTAAGGGATAAAGTCAAGACTTACCCATTTTGGTAGGAGACAAACCTGCAAATTAAAAAGTTGTCTTGCTGAAAGAGTGCAAGTAGCAGGAACCAATAGAATGCTTGCTGAACCCTGGTACAATTCAGGAAGCTGCAGGTAGTTAATGCCAAGGTTACATCAACATCAAAAACTACAGAACACGACAAGCCAATGAACAAGAAGTGAAGTTTAAATTTGTCTATCTCTTCAACAGACAAATTTTAAACTCTCACTATAAAAGACTGAGGAATTTTTAGAGAGATGTGTGAGACACGAGAGACAAGAACGAATAAGTATATCAACAAGTACTCAAGCAAATCTACAATATTCTCTCTCAAGTTGAAGAGAAAATTATTTTCAAGAACAAGGGGTCTGTTCTTCCACGAAGTGAAGGAAGTTTAGTGAGGTTCAAGTTAGAACCTGGTTCAAATCCGACGGATGGCTACGTGATCAAGTCCGAACGATTTGAAGAGTCGAAATATCGAGGGCGATTGCCTTACGAAGAGCTGAGTCCCAGGAGTGAAGCCAGCTATTTGATCAAAGCTTGATCGGACTGTGTTGTACTTTTGTAACAAAGTTAACGTTATATTAGTAAATTCCTCCTGGAGTAGGAGAAGAGTGGAGTAGAGGAATTACCGCATCCTCGAACCACTATAAATATTTGTGTCATTTAGTTTCAGCACATTATTTTTGCATTTCTATTTAATTGTGCATATATTTTCTATCCAACTCATAATAACAATGATTAAAACAAGTGTTGATAACTATTTCGTAAAAAGGGTGTGAGACTTCCGCTGTTAAAACTAAGAAAATTGAACTTTTAAAAAGAGCTAACTTCACTCATCTGAGTTACTCTATCAACAGCTCTCTCGAGTTTGTTGAGTGGTTATCTCTAGTACTGAAGTTTGACCCAGCTATCTCTCAAGAGACTTAGCTATTTTCTTGTGTTAACTCTGATTTTGTTTTAAATAAAAAATTTGGTTAAGTCTATTCAACCCCTCCTTCTAGACTTAACTGACACCCCTTGGGACCTACACATGTCCTTTCTTACAGCTTGATGTTAACCTTTCATGTTATTTTTCAGACATTTGCAGCATTTTGAAACTTGCAGCAGTGCAGGTGTTTCCCATTTCCCATATTCATTTGGTCTTCATTAATTGCAAAGTTCATTTTGGTTGAACATCGAACTTTGATTTCATTCAATGAAAATCTGTATCTATTTTTGTGCAACAAACTGGAGTCTAGCTGACTTAAGATATGCTGGTGCTACACCCCACTTGATTGATCTTTCATATTCTTCTGATGCCAAATCATATGAGAGTCTTCTGAATTTGACTTGACTGTCAGTCTTCTAATTTCTGTTACCTCTTCTTAACTACGCCAACTCAGTTGACTGAGACTTTACTACTCAGCTAAAAGTCTTCTGTGAGTTGCACAACTTGGCCAGAAGTCTTCTTCAACATGTCTTCTGAGACTCTTCTACATTTTGACATAGTTATTTCAAGAAGCTGGCATCATAATATTACAATAACACAAATTCAACATTTTTGGGGTGTTAACTTTCTAATGTTAGTTTTCTAAGAATCATCGAAATCTATACACATAAAATTTTTAACATCATGCCACTGATGAACTTGACACGTTGGCCGATGGCAAAAGAGACAATGTACGCCATCGTGCCAGAAGTTGTCTTCTTCCACAACTAAACCAAGCAAAACTAGACTTCATAATTCAAGCCAAACTAAAAATTTTAGTTCAAACCCAAGACTTACCCTCAACAATTTCCCCATCTAATCACCAACTATAAGTTTGAATTAAGGAAAATACAGTCCATATGAAATTACCTCTTCTGCTGTCGGAGCTTCTTCTGTTGCCGCCGTCTCTGGTTGGCACGATGTCAACACGGTTGGTGGCACTTCACCGTCCTCCTCCTTATTTACCAGCCTTGTCTTATAGTAAGTCAACATGTCACGAATCATAATCACAGATGCACAAAAGCAATTGTGCAGTGGATGAGTTTTGTGGTTGTATGTTATTGGGATGCATGATTTGGGCTTGTATTTGGGGGAAAGACAATGTGGTTAATTCAGAAAGTAAAATGGAAAATTTTGGGGGGTTTATTTACTAAATAGGTTATGTTTTATAAAAGAGGTGGAGTGTATTTAGTATGTGGGTGTATTAAAAGTATTTTGGGTTTGAATTGGGACTGCAAATTAGCAGATATTAATAAATATTGACATTAATAATTTATTAATTTATATATTAATTGAATAACCTATCAAATTATTATTCATTTGTTTAATGAATACATTGTTCAATTTATTGTATATACATTACCATATTCCATTGTTCTATGTATTTCAATGTTCAATGTACTCTATTTTTCATTGTATTATATTGATCCACTTTATGAACATCAAATAATTTATTTTATGTTATTAAGCTATGAGAAAACCATATCAAAAACTTTTAAAATAAGTCAAAGATGAGATTTAAGGTGACATCAGTTAAACAAGAAACAAATGATAATTTAGTACATTTATAAATTGCATGGAGTCTATATGAAATCTCCTATATATATTATCTTAAAAATTTGATGAATTATTAATTTAGCACATTGTTCCCAAATCAGAACAACCAAAAATATTATCTAAGTGGAATTATAAAATAATCAAATATTAAATTATCGAAATTTTGCGAAATGCAAATCGTGGCTCTTGTGTTGGTCCAACTACAAAGTAAATTAAACACAATTTTTGTGGTCAAAAAACTCAAAAGAAAAAATGAAATGTGCTCAACATTATTGTTATGGATAGAACAATAAATTCATGGGTATATTATGTGTGATGTAAATATATATATAATATACATATTTTATTTTCTCATTTTCTTTAATAACTTGGGAGTACTGGTTGGAGGGGAGGGGATAAATTTCAAAGAAGTTGAAAGATACCTGGTTCAAACCCAGTCAATACCCTTACAAAAGGTGAGCGATACCACTTGTGCTACAAACTAGTTGTTATATTTTATTTTCTCATTAATGTGTTGAAAGTCAATAATAATTTAGGCGTCAGGACTCCGGAACACTATTTCATTATGCAGTTTTGCCAGTACTCTACACAAAATTAGCAATTAAATTATGTGCATGTGATCTAAATATAGAGAAATCGCAAATCTACTTGCATGAAACTGTAGAGATGTCAATAAGGGCCTAGCCCTACGGGCCACCTCTAACCAGACCCTAAAAATTTGAGGACTGGACCTATATTTCATTGGCCCTTATAACATAAGAGCTTTTTAGCTTATCCCCAATTGGCTCTAGGGTCGGCTAGGGCTAGGGCCGGACTAGCCTTTAGCGCTTTTTTCTCAATAATATTTTTATATTTTATAATTTTATATTTAAAATTTATACATATAATACTATCAAATCTAATCTTTGATCTCATTTATTAATTATCATTTAATCTTAGTAAATTATAATTGATAAAGGGCAAAAACTCATGTAGGACCGTCTTACGGGTCTCTATCCGTAAGACGGATCCTATTTTACTCACGGACCCGCGGATCCTGTTGACCAGGTCCGCGGGTCAAAGCACCTGCTGCCTTTTTTTTGGTTTTTTGTTTTTCTTCCTCAGTTAAAGTAACAATTTGATGAGAAAAAGTATCTGTTATTTTAGATAAAGAATCGTATTTGTTAATATAGCCACAAATTATGATTACATTACATTGAAGGAAAATTAAATATATCAGAGTTAAAGTAACACCTTTATGAGTAAAAATATATATTTTTGGAGACAAAATATCATGTTTAAGAGTAAAAATATATATTTTTTAAATAAAGTATTACATTTTTAATAATAAATACAAAAAAAAGATGAATAATAAATATGATAGAGTTAAAGTAATACTTTTATAAGTAAAAGTATTTGTTTTTTGGGATAAAGTAACATATATTTTAATATAGTCACAAATTATGAACATATTACAATAAATATTTATATAATAGAGTTAAAGTAACAATTTTATATGTTAAAGTATCTATTTTTTGAGATAAAATATCATGTTTTTTAATATAGTCACAAATTAGAAATGAAAGAAAGAAGAAAAAATAAAAAATAAATATTATATAGTTAAAGTAATACTTTTATAAGTAAAAGTATCCGTTTGTTGAGATAAATTATCAGATTTCTTAATACAGAGGGCATGACATTAGGGCTAGGGCAGAGCCAGGATGGGCAGACTCTTATTGACACCTCTACATGAAATTAAAGCAGTGGCATAGCCACCTTAGGATGAGTACGGTCGGCGGATTGTACTGGATCTCGAAGTGCCCCTGTTAAATTTAAGTTGGATGCACTGAAAGTAGAAGGTCTAGTTCATATAAAAATATGAGTTAAAATTTAAAAGGTGTTATAAATATTGATATTTATTAGCGGATGTCCATTAATTCAACCCATTCTTTAAATTCCATAACATCCAATGACATAGTAAATGAAGACTTGTAACTTATGTGTTGTTATTACTCTTGTAATTTATTAATGTACATGATGAGCCTATAAATAGAGGCTTTGTATTGTAGGAGAAATACATACGAGAAATAAAAAATTTCCCCCATTCTCTTGTTTGTTTATTGTTAATAAATACGCATTTGTTTTATAATACATTATCAACACGACTCTAACCATTCTATAAAGGTATTTTGTGGACGTAATGAATAAATAATATAAAGTCTTAATGTTTTAAGTAGTTGTAATGGTAAATCCTTAATTAAGAACATTTTTATTCATGCATGTTACATAAAATGTTGTTTTTATTATCTAAAACACCTCTTTGAATTTTATTTATTTATGAAGTTTATATCTACTTAGTCCTTAAAAGTATTTTATATTATTGACATTTATTCTCATATCTGAGTTGCATATTATTTATTTGTATCATTCTAGATGAATAATAATATTTTTATATTTTATTTAATCTACATCAATAGTTATGATTATATATTGATTTGTCAACTAATTTTATTTTTAGAATGACGAATCTTACAAAACTCGAGTTTGTTGCCCTTGATGTTTCTGGCAATAACTAATTGGCATGGATTCTTGATGCTAAGATCCATCTCAATGCTTTGAATCTTGGAGATACAATAAAAGAAAAAAAATGGTGCATCCTTATAGGATCATACAAAGGCAATGATATTCCTTTGTCACTATCCACGAAGGATTAAAAACTGAGTATTTGACAGTGAAAGATCCATATGTCCTTTGACAAAATTTGAAAGAAAGGTATGACCACCAAAAGACTATAATACTTCCTAAAGCTCACTATGACTAGATAAACTTGTGATTGCAAGATTTTAAAAGTGTAAGCGAGTATAATTCGACACTATTTAAAAATCACTTATCGATTAAACTTATGTGAAGAAAGTGTTATGACATGTTAGAAAAGACGTTTTCTACTTTTCATATGTTTAATGTGCTCCTGCAACAACAGTATCGAGAGCGAGGTCTTAAGAACTACTCTGAATTAATATCATGTCTTCTTGTTGCTGAACAAAACAATGAATTATTGACAAAAAATCATCATTCCTACCCAATTGGATCTACACCATTCCCCGAAAATGAATGTGCAGCTTAGTAATGATTATGGGCGTGGTGGATATCGAGGACGTGGTGGTGGACGTGGTCGTGGTGGTGGCCGTGGCCGTGGATTATAATCAAAATTCTTCAAATTTCAAGAAAAATATAACCCACCACCAGAAGTGGCAGAATAATGAGGAAAAGAAAAATGGAAATAATGTGCAGAACAAAACTCCTAATATTGAAGAAGTATTTGCCATAGATGTGGCATGAAAGGACACTGGAGTCGTACTTGTCGTACAACTAAGCGTTTTGTTGATCTACATCAAGCTTCACTGAAAGAGAAAGGAAAAAGAATTGAGACAAATCTTATTGAGCACTATAATCCTACTGACTACACAATTGGATGTTGCAGATTTCTTTGAAACAAATGGGAGCTTTGGAAATTTGAATTATGATGGAAACACCAATATTTGAGGATGTGAATGCAAAAATAAACTATTTTAAAGTTTGTTAGTTTAATGTGTTTTTATTTTAGCGTGTTTCTTTTATAATAATTAGTGTAATTTATTTCTGTGTGTCTTGGAATTTCTCATATTTTAATAAAATTTAAAGAAATATATTTGGTATTATTCTCAATATTCATTTATTTTTATATAATTCATTTTCTGAAGTATGGATCATGCACTTGGAGTTAAAACCCATGATGAGGCTCTATGCATTGCAAATAGTGCAACAACACATACTATTCTCAAAGATAAAAAAATATTTTACCAATCTCATATCAGTTAAATCTGATGTCATCACAATATTTGGTGTTGCAAACCTAAATGAAGGATATGGAAGAGCAAATATTTTATTACCAGGTGGCATGAAATTTACAATTGACGATGCTATATTTTCCAGTAGATCGAAATGAAATCTACTGAGTTTAAAGATATACGTCGCAATAGTTATCAAATTGAGACAATAAATGGAAATGGCGTTGAGTATTTACATATTACCTCCATTGTCTCAGGAAAGAAACACACATCAGAATACCAGCGTACTCTTCCGGGTTATATTATACTTTTATAAATTCAGTTGAATCCTATATAGTGATGAATGAAATGTCAATGGATTTTATCATTTGTCATGACCGCTTGGGTCATCCAGGTTCGATAATGATGCGAAGAATTATAGAGAATTCATTTGGACATTCTTTAAAGAATCAAAAGATTCTTTTGTCTGAAGATTTTTCATGTGTTGATTGTTCCCAAGGAAAATTGAGTACAAGGTCATCCCAAATAAAAGTTGCATTTGAATCTCCAGCATTTTTAGAATGAATTCCAGGGATATATGTGGACTTATTACTCCATCATCTGGACCATTTCGATATTTTATGGTACTTATAGATGCATCAACACGACGTTCAAATGTTAGTTTATTACCTACTCGCAATATTGCATTTGCTAGATTCCTTGCCCAAATAATTCGATTACCTACACAATTTCCGGATAATACAATTAAGAAGATTCTTATGTATAATGTTGGAGAATTTACTTCACAAGCTTTTGATATTTATTATACGTCTAATGGGATTAAGGTAGAGTATCTTGTTGCTTACACACATACACAGAATAGGTTAGCAGAATCTTTTATTAAAAGATTACAGTTAATTGTTAGCCTTTACTCAAGAGAACAAAATTATCCAGTTCCACTTGGGGCATGCCATATTACATGCAACATCACTTATTAACATAAGGCCACCGCTTATCGTAAATAGTCCCCCTCACAACTTTGTTACTAGTCGGGCACCAGATATCTCCCATCTAAAAATATTTGGTTGTGTAGTTTATATGCCAATTTCTCCACCACAGCGCACCAAGATGGGACCTCAAACAAGGCTAGGAATTTATGTTGCATTTGAGTCTCCATCAATTATAAAATATCTCGAGCCTTTAATGAGTGATATTTTCATGACAAGATTTTGATTGCCATTTTGATGAGGCAATTGTTCCAACATTAGGTGACAAGAGAAAAAGAAATTTTATGGAATGCATCATTTTTGTTCAATGTCAAATCAATGTGAAATGGAGGTTCAGAAAATTATCCATTTACAAAAAATTTCTAATCAGTTGCCAGATGCATTCAATGATATTAAGAATGTGACAAAATCACATATACCAGCTGTCAATGCTCCTGTTCGCATTCATGTCCTTATAGGACAAAATTCTAATATACAAACGAATGAGTCTAATGCACGCCAGAAGCGTGGTAGACCTATTGGTTCCAAAGATAAATATCCAAGAAAGAAAAATGAGCAAAATGAGCAAGTTAGCGCTTACAAAATTAATGATACTAATTCTGAAAAATATGTTCCAGAAACAGTTGACATGACTAAAGAAATAACCTCAGAAGGGGTTCAGTTACCTGAAAATAATAATAATGAAGAGATCTCAGTAAATTATGTCACTTCAGGAAAAAGATGAACCGAAATAAAATTATTGTCGACAATATAATTGCATATGCAGTAGCTCTTGAAGTTACAAAAGGAAATGAGGATTATGAACCAAAGTCTATTGATGATTGTCAAAGAAGAAATGATTGGCCAAAATGGAAAGATGCAATCGAGGCAGAGCTAAGTTCACTTGAAAAACGTCATGTTTTTTGACCTATTGTCCAAACACCAGAAGGTGTAAAACCTGTTGGCTACAAATGGGTGATTGTGCGAAAACGTAATGAGAAAAATGAAATTGTTAGATATAAAACACGACTTGTAGCTCAAGGTTTCTCACAGAAACCTGATGTTGACTATGAAGAGACATATTCTCTTGTGGTGGATGCAATAATATTTAGATTTTTACTTAGCTTGACAATATCAGAAGGATTCATATGTGTCTAATGGATGTTGTGATAGCTTATTTATATGGATCACTTGACAGTGACATTTACATGAAAACTCATGCAGGATTAAAAATCCCTAAAGATTAAAATTCAAAACCCCAAGAAATGTATTCGATTAAGTTACAAAGATCTTTGTATGGGCTAAAGTAATCCGGACGGATGTGGTATAATCGTCTCGGTGAATATCTTGTGCACAAAGAATTTATCAACAATTATGTTTTCCATGCATTTTTATTAGGAAAAAAATCAAATTCTGGATTTGCTATCATTGTTGTTTACGTTGATGATTTGAACATCATTGGGGCTCTTGAAGATCTTCTACAAACGGTAACATTGTTGAAAGATGAATTTGAAATGAAAGATTTAGGAAAAATAAAATTTTGCCTTATGCTACAGATCGAGCATTTGACTTGAGGGATTTTAGTTCATCAGTCTGCTTATATTAAGAAGATATTAAAACGTTTTAATATGGATAAATCTCATCCTATGAGTTCTCCCATGGTTGTTCGATAACTTGATGTGGCAAAAGATCCTTTTCGTCCTCGAAACGATGGTGTAGAAATTCTTGGTCCTGAAGTACCATATCTTAGTGCAATTGGGGCACTAATGTATCTGGCTAATTGCACAAGGCCTGACATATCAGTCTCTATTAATTTACTAGCAAGATATAGTTCTTCTCTAACTCGATGACACTGGAATAGTGTCAAACAAGTTCTTTGATATCTTAAGGGAACAACAAATATGGGCTTATTCTATTCACAAGATTCAAAA
This sequence comes from Rehmannia glutinosa, assembly GCA_016081115.2. NCBI lineage: Eukaryota > Viridiplantae > Streptophyta > Magnoliopsida > Lamiales > Orobanchaceae > Rehmannia > Rehmannia glutinosa. The sequence continues at coordinate 30,979,809 of CM071928.1, read as the reverse complement.
TCAGAATTAATTGGATATGCTGATGCTTGATATATGTCAGACCCACATAAAGCATGATCACAAACAGGTTATGTATTTACATATAATGGTGATACTGATATTTCTTGGCATTCCACAAAGCAAACTCTCGCAGCGACATCTTCAAATCATTCTGAAATCATAGCAATGCATGAAGCAAGTCAAGAATGTGTATTGTTGAGATCACTTGTTCATCATATCGGAGAAAATTGTGGTCTTTCGTTTAACAAGAAATATCCCACTATATTGTACAAGAATAATGCAACATGTATAGATCGACTTAAAGGAGGCTACATCAAAGGAGACAGAACCAAGCACATATCACCAAAGTTTTTTTCACACATGAATTGCAAAAGAAATGAGATATAGATGTCCGTCAAATTTGTTCCAGTGAAAACTTGCCAGATTTTTTTACAAAAGCACTCCCAACTACAATTTTCGAGAAACTTGTTAACAAGATTGGTATGCGAAGACTCAGAGATATCTGTTGAATTTTTCAAATCAGACTTGATTTCATCAGGGGAGTAAATACGCGTTGTACTCTTTTTTCTTTGTCTTAGGTTTTATCCCACTGGGTTTTCTAAACGAGGTTTTTAATGAGGCAGCATCATCTTCCGTATTATACAAGAATAATGTACTATGTTTCCTTCACTAGGGTTTTTCCCATAGGGTTTTCCTAGTAAGGTTTTGACAAGGCATATTCTTAATAATGGACATCTATGGGGAGTGTTATAAATATTGATATATATTAGTGCATCTCCATTAAGTCAACTAAATCTTTAAATTCCATAACATCCAATGACATAGTAAATAAAGACTTGTAACTTATGAGTTGTTATTGCTCTTGTAATTTATTTATGTACATGATGAGCCTATAAATATAGGCTTTGTATTGTAGGAGAAATACATACGAGAAATAAAAAGTTTCCTCCATTCTCTTGCTTGTTTATTGTTAATAGATACATATTTGTTTTATAATAAAAGGTCAATAAACCTACTATCTTGGCCCAAAAAGTTTGAATTTCCTAGCACACGTAAAGTATATGGGTGGATGAATGATTGTCTTGTTTTTTATGTAGAGAGAGATATATGTTCCAAATTTGATTGTGAACATTTTTCTTGAGCTCTTTTCAAATTTCAAATGAATTTTTAGATCTAAAAGTCTATTTTCCATAATAATAATAGTTGTTTGGTGGTTAATTGAGAATGAACTTTTGAATAAGTCACTTCTCCAAAAAGGTCATTCTAGATAAGCCAGAATTCAAGGTTATGAAAACCTGCAAAAAATTATTGCAAGGCACGAGTTTTAGAGTTATCTTTTTATTTTCTATTTTTTTAAATTTCGGCCCGACAATCATCCCACCAAAAAATTTCTAACCGCACTCATCGAAAATCCTGACTATGCCCATGCATGAAAGTAATAATTGACTTTTGGCCTTATATTCATTGGCACGCTAGTCTTGAACTAGTTATTCATTTATTTCCATCAGCCAATTGCATATTAATTGGTTTTCTTTGCTACAATCTTCTCTAAAGTGATTTTCAGATTCTTTATTCCTGTCCTACGCATTGCAACTACATACGTATACTACGAATATGATCTCATGATAAGGTATTTATCAATATTTGGACTTTGAATTTTAGTGATGGAAAAAATAAAATAAGAAAAATATTATGAAAACACGTAGAGCGAAAGATATTTCTATGATCATGACCAAATATAATATGTGGAACAATAAAAGAAGAAAATGAAACAAAATGTGAGACACTTGGCAACAAGAATGTAAATTGGATAGATAGAAAAGGTACTGCGATTGGATATGCATTCATTCCATCCATTTTCATTTTTTAAAGTGAATAATAGTAAAAAGTAGTTTTTGAAAAGTAGTGAATTTTTTTGAGAGTGTGATTAGATGTAAAATGAAAATGTGATGATGATAATTGATGTGATAATTTTTTCAGTAAAATAGTGATTGATGATTTTAAAATTAAGAGAGTGTGAATAGTTTTTTATGATGTCATTGTGAAATGATGATAGTTTATAGTGATATGTTTTAGTAAAATAATTAATTGATGTGATTCATGATTGGAAAAATAAGAATCATGTGTGAATAGTGTATTTTTTGAAACTTTTTACAACCAATCACTTTTTCGGTCAAAAATATTTTTTGAGGGAGAATTTTTTTTAAAAAAAAATTTGATATGCAATCACAGTCGAGTGGCCGGTAAAGAAGAACTGGTAATCCGTGCTGACTCTCCAGCCGTGTGGATTTGATTCCCGATTGAAGCAGTTTCTTCAACTACAGTCTAGGGTCAATCTAGCAGGATGATCAGTTGGAACCCGGTTCAACCCTAGCCACTTGGGCACCTCCCGTGATTCACCCCCTATCGGGCAAGGGGCCTTCCGTTTCAACCTTGGCCACTTGGGCATATCCCGCGATTCACCTCCTACTGGCTACTGTGTTAGAGATCGTTCTCTTAAAGCAATTGTGAATTAATTTTGATTATTAATAAATGCGACATGTATTTCAAACTCTTGTGCATATTGTATGTATTTTCTTGAACATCATGAAAATCCCTAGTCTAAATAATATAAATAATCTTAGTATATAATCTTAGTACAAGAGAATTGTTATATAATAAAGAGAATTAAGTCCATGATGAAATTAATTAAAGTATGGATCTTTAATAAAAACATCACTAATGCGGCCCAGAATATTTTGAATGTTACTGTCTTATCCGGACCGTCAATGTGAAGACATCTTAGTGGGGGCATTTATATATGATTTGATCATATAGGACTTGAACCGATTGATTTGAGCTTTTCATAAAAATTCCATCGTACAAATCGAAAATCAAATTAAATCACAAGATGGTCATATATGGATAAATCTTAATCCTGAGTGATTATAGACTTCTGTTTATTTCTGTGTGATTCTTAATTTGCTCGTTTAGGTTTGTCCCACGAAATTGTCAACACTTATATTTTAGATTCACATTTGGATTAAATAGCTGGGAATATAAATTCACAGATATGGAATTCATTCCTTCTTGCGACAAGTAGAACGACGATTCTCTCACTTGTTAATTATGGAACTGAATGGTTTGAGATCTCTAATTTATAATATGATTATAAATTGACCATTCACAAGTGAATTAATGACAAATGAGGAAAAGAGGTAATTGAAGAGGTTTATGGATACTACCTAGCTTCAATTACAAACTGTCTATGGAGAATTAATATATATGTAATGATTGTATCAATGGACTGCTCAAATTAGTAGAGTAAGATATTCTATAATTATAAGATCGCAATTCGAATTTATAGTGGAGTAATATCAGAAATATTAAGTCTAATAAATTAATTAAAGAGTTTAATTGTTTATTCAATTATTGGAGCTTATAATTATAGGTCCATGGTTCTAGGTTCGCCTTCCTAGTGTAAATGGGTTAGAAATAATATTTTCAGCTCCTAAGGGTTTATGGAAATGAGTTTTCCAAAATATTTGGGGTAATATATTAACATCAATTAATTCTGGGAATATCTGATATTCTACAGTTAATTGTATTAGGAATTAAATAAATATAAGATATTTATGATATTAATATAATTATTAAGTTGATAATTACATTGGATAATTATCAATTAGAGCTTGAGTCTATCTAGAATTGTGAATTCTAAATTAGATAGGAGACTGAGTTGGAGTGTGAAACTGATTGAACTAGGCCTATAAAAAAATGGACCACATCATCATATTTGAGAAGAGACAATTTTCGGCCCTCTCCTTACAAGAAAGATTCCAACCATTTTTTGTAATTGAAAAAGTTTGTACTGTTGCTCAAATTAGAGAGCAGATTTCGTTCCATTAGTAACAAAATAATATTGTTTTTGGTTAATAATTACTTTGGTCCATCCATCGAAAAAGTGTCATTTTTATCCTTTCAATTGCAAAAGAAAATTTTGATTTGGCCAAAATAATTGAATTGGGTTCATCGACCAACGTTAATTTGAGGGCTGATTTTAATGTTCCATCCCGTGGTTCTGTGGTTTAGTTTTAAGCCTAGTTCAATTCTCCTCATATTAAGTTAGCCCAATCCTACGATCTCATGAGTTGTGTACATCGTAGGAAAATAAAAATTAGGAACTTAGAATTATTATTTGGGTACCCTCACACTGCCATTGATAGGGAGAATCGAATTAGAAAATCGTGGTGTCTACGAGTTTCAGGGATTCGAAGGATTAATGAAGAGAAAAAGAAGAACAAGAAAATCGTCGAAAGAGGTAAATTTTCTTATTCTTCCTTTAGTTAGAATAAATTTAATAAGTATGATCTTGTGTTATATCAAAAACTCAATTTTTGAAATCCCTCGCTTCCACTTCTGTTCGATTAGATTGAAAAGCCGGATCTTATTTGACCTAGATTCGATCTGGGATCCAAATAATTTCCAACAAATGGTATCAGAGCCATTTGGTTTTTGATATAAGAAGTAGATCTGTTTTATTAATTTTTTTTTGGAGTGAGTTTAGGATTTGATCTTACATGTTTTGATATATGGATGCATGGGCGTTTTTCAATTGATGCCTTACATTAGTTTTTGATAGGATCAATGTACACCCAAAATTTAAAGAGTGATAGAAAATTGTAATATTCTATTGTAGATTCGATTGTACACCCATTATGTGGGTATAGGTCTGCTGTAATCACAACTTTCTTTTATCCTAATTTTGTATTATTTAATTTTCTGTTTAGATTTAGGGTGTAATTTAAGGCATCGATCCAAATCGTCATATTTATTATTTCGTGAATTAATATTTATGTGGTGTATATATGTGATATATATGTGCCATGTATATTGATATGTCATTCATGGAACCCACTCCTATGCATGTCATGCATCATGATAATTGAATTGTTTAATTGTTATGATAGATCTATGAGATAAATTGACATTGATATAAAAGTATTTTATATGTTTTTTAAAATTGATATAAAAGTGTTTTATATATTTTTTAAAATTTGTATAAAAGAGTTTTATATAGTTTTTAAAATTTGTATAAAAGTGTTTTGTATGATTTTAAAATTGAGATAATTGTTTGGATTAAATTTTGTGAAAAATGGATCCGGTTTTTATGATAAATCTCTGAATTGCTTGTTTTAGAAACAAAATAATTTGGATTCACGTTCGGACAGCCCGCGTAGGCTCCGGGCAGCCTTGGACAGTCCGGGCACGGCCCGGGCAATCTCGGGACGGGCTTGGGCTGTTCGGGCAGGGCTTGGGTTGCTTCCGTTTTCAGCCTGCACGTCATTTCTTTTGTTCTTTCATGAAATTTTTCTGTTTTATCCCTATTCCCGTAATTATTTTTGATAATTTATGGTTTTTTTAATGTTGAATAAACTATTATTTAATTTCTAAAAGTTAAAATTTTAAATTAGAGAATTTTAATCAAAGAACCAATAGGATTGGACTTGGCTTATTAAAACATATGATGTTTTATAACTTAAATGTTTAGGAAACATTTATTATAAAATAATGAGTGGGAGAAGGATTCATGACAATAAATCTTATGGCCTCCATTATTGATCAAAGTAACGCGAGATTTAAGTGACACCTCGCGACGATTAGATTCATCCCCCTACGGATGGTTTTCATTTAAATCAATAATCAAGGCTTAATCTCCGAAAGGATAGGAATTTAAAATTTAACTCTTAATTTTCCTACCCTACGGCGGCGATTTTGAGTTAACTTTTATAATCCGAAATAATGGGTAACACTCATAAGGATACAATCAAATAAATGAAGATGTGAGATGTCTTGATTATTTACATTATTAATCTGGGATGGTCTCGATTTAATCGTCATTTGATTTGATCTACCCTACAACGGCTTTTCAAATGTGAGATTAAATTACCTTGGAATTTGTAGGATAAACTTTATTGCATTCATGCATCACGTTTATAATTCCTAAATCGCATGCTCTATGATGTTCGTTCGCTTATCTATGATGGTTTATTTAATTTTTAGCAATGATGTCTTATCTTATGCTTGAACTGTTGAATGATTCATTAACTGGAGAAAATTTTAACAAGTGAATAGTAACATGAACATTGCACTCGTATGTGAAAACCTCAAAGGCAATAAGAAAGGTTCCTCTAAACCAAACGGAAATTGTTTCCACTGCGGTGAATAGGGACATTAGAAGAGAAACTACCCCAAGTTTCTCTCCAATGTAAAGGAAAACAAGAAACGTAAATTTGATTTACTTGTTCTGGAAAGTTGTTTGGTAGCTAGAGATTCTTCGACTTATGTAGTTGACTCTGGAGCTACTAATTATATTTGTTGTTCTTTACAAATGCTTAGTTCTTATGAAAAGCTTACAATTGGCACATGTTTCTCACGTTTGGAGAAATAGTCTGTCTATCAACATCCATTTTCATAGCTCCAAATAATTTGTTGGATCTAAAGGATAAATTGACCAAACAATATGAAAATCAGCCTCGTAATAGGTCATATATTTGAAGGACGATAAATTAGTCACCATAAATAGACAAACCAGGAAAATAAATAGAGATATGCTCGACATCGTACAAATTTGAGTATAGATGATGCACAAAGATCCGGTGCTTGTAAGAAAGCATGTGACCGCGTGTTTTGTGAGTGCACAATGCGAGTTGGCAATGGTACAATGGTTTCGCAAAAAGCAGCGGGAGAAATTAGACTTAATATTAGAGATAAGATATTGATTTTAATCGATGTTTATTATATTCCTGGTTTCCTTAGAAATCTGATTTATGTTTCAAAGTTGCATGAACATTTATTTTCACTATCTTTTAATGATAATTCGATTATTATTTCTAAAAATGGGCGTGATCTTTGATGAGTGTAAAATATACGTGGATTTAAGGGCTTAAAATGATATATATTTGATGCATTTGCACGCATATTCAATATCTTTTGCTTGGTTTCCCTTGTTGGGCGTGATACTGCGTACTCTTGTGAATTTTGCAGAAAATGGAGCTAAATTAGATAAAAAGAGATATCGCGTTCCAAAGTATAGATCAAGAGCTAATGTACGAGCAAAAATATGAAGGAGAGAAGCATGGAAGGTCAAACAAAAGTAATTTTCCTTCAAAAACGTCAAAACGCGCTAACAGTTTCCAGCACTGGCAGAATTCAGTATTTTGGCCATAACTTCCTCTAAACAATTGATATTGAGGTGATTCAAGTGGTCATGGAAAGCTAAGAGAACGATATACAACTTCCATGAAGACCCCAAGATCAAATTCTGATCGCACAACCCGGCCGTGTGGGTTGACATGGTCGTGCGATGTAACTGGGGCTGAATTGGTCTCCTTTTCCTACTCAAACTCTGCAAGTGATCTCTCCAAGCATCTATAAAAGGGACCCAAAGCTATGCACGAAAAATCATTCATCAATACATCATTCCATATATAAAACACATCAAATAACACAGGAACGAAGGAATCGAAGAGCTTCTGAGAGCAAAAGGTTAGGCCGCGAAGAACACCACAAGGCTTTCGCATCTAGGGAGCACAAGAGCTTCGAGGGCTTGGAAGAGGAATCCATTCTGACAAGAAGGGGTTTTCTTTCTATGTCTAAGAACTCTTGTCTGTGCTTATATGATGTCATAATATTGATTCGAATTTGTCTATGAGTTTGTAATCAATGTTTGGCATATTTTTCGGATCTTAGGGGCATAATCGAAACTGTGAATTTAATATTAATATGATTATTTGTTTTCTTAATTAATTCATGCGTTCTATTTTATGAATTCGAGTGCTTATTTTATAATTGCTTTTTATTTGGCCAATAATTTGCATGTCATATTTTTAGTCCATAATCCGAGAGGTGAGTTCTAGTAAGACGAAAATCGAATTCAGACATGAAACATGTGTGACAAACGTGTTTGTGGGGAGTCATTTAATTCACAAATCTTTTGGGAGTTAATAAGAATTGTAACGATCCGAGAGGACTACAATTATTATTAATCAACTGTTTACGCACCACCTGACCAGGGGAGTAAATGAATTTAGGAATTTGAACCCATAGAATTGCATGAATTGATTTTTAAAACTTTATTCGCATTTAATATTGAAGAAGCATGTTGAGATTATGTGCCTAAGGTTGCTCCAAATGATGTTGAAAATACTTGTGGGGTTCACAAATTTACTTTATTTATTTTTCTTATTGTTTCGATTTTTTCCATAGACTAAAATAACTTGATTTTTGGTGCTTCAATAAAATTGGAATATGATGTTATTATAGCCTAAGTGTTTCGAGCTTCAATCCCTGAGGAATACGACCTTGCTTGCCATTATCCTATAAACTACACTGTACACTTGCAATTAGATGAACCAAAATAATTTTTGGCGAAGAATCTTTATAGTTGAAAATGGTTTCTCAAGATGCTGAAACATATCTTCGAAGTCTAAGGTTAGGACATATTTCACTAGAAAGGATAAATATTCTTGCAAAGGATGGTCCTCTGAGAGAGCTAAAAGTTGGCACTATTCCTGTTTGTGAATCCTGTATAGAAGGAAAAATGTCTAAGAGACATTTTCTCTGCAAAGGGCAATAGAGCCAAAGAACCATTAGAGCTTGTGCGTAGTGATGTTTGTAAGTCCAAGCGGCTACGATAATCTAGAGGGGGGTGAATAGATTATTTCCATCTTTTCGATTTCGCCATCTTTTTCGACTAAAACAAGCCAAGACAATATAAAAGGTGCAGAATGTAAACAACACACGTCGATTTATAGAGGTTCAACCCACCTAGGGCCTAATCCTCTACCACCCCAGTATATCCGGGATGGATTTCAAAAAGAAAAAATGATTTTATTAATTACCAAAATTAATACAACACCAACTTACAACAACACCTTGAAGAACACCACACTCTTCTTCAACACCACCTTTGAGATTACCACAATCTCTCTTGAAGATTACCACAATCTTCAACGGCACCTTGTGAAGATTACCACAATCTTCAACCTTGAAGAATACCAAATTCTTCAACACCTCAACAAGAAGATTACCACAATCTTCTCACACCTAACACCTAGATCACCCAAGTGTGTTCTTACCACAAGAACACTCACAAGGATATCTTGTGTTGAATGATATCCCAAAAATTCAAGATTACAACTCGATAAAGAATTATACAATTGAGTGCAAGTATAATCAAGAATAGCCTAGACCTCAAGAATGTGAAAGTGATAAGCTAGGCAAATTACAACAAGAATAATGATAATATAAGACCAAGTATTTGCTTGAGTATATCTTGTTGTGTTGTGTTGTTCTATCTTGTTGTTGTGCTTCAAATCTTCCTCTATTTATAGGAGATGATTGATACTTGATAGGCTCCTCTTGGAATCTGATATCTACAAAACAATTGCAATTAAAATCAAGATTATAGCTGTTAGAAATTAATCCCACAAATTAAGGAAAAGTTGTCTGCTGCACAACGGTTAGGATTTTGCTGTCAAACTTAGGGCGACCGGTCGCGCACTAATAATATTTGAAAAGAACACAGCAAAATTTCAACAGGGTGACCGGTCCTAAGGGGGGGTCGACCGGTCGCCCTAGGGTGCGACCGATCACCCACCATGGTGACCGGTCACCCTGACCATTTTTAGGAGTTCTGGGAGTTCTGTTTCGTGAAATGCGTTCCCAGGTACCGATTGCCTCTTTGGTCGACCGGTCGACCTCCTAAATGAAATGTTGTCCGATTTTTGTCGAAAATAAACCTTAAGAAATACTCCAAAAAATTTGTAAAATCATTTTAAACCAATCGGGAGTATTTAGGACAACATTAGAAATATAGTTTTGATGAAATAACACATTAACACAAAATCATCAAAAGTGTTGTCCGATATAAACTCTAATAAATATTTCAAAAAATAGTAAAAACATTTTAGACCAATCGGGAGTATTAGGACAACATTTAGAAACATAGTTTGGATGTAAAAAACCCATTGATACTAAATCATTAAATGTGTTGTCCAATTTGTCGAAAATAAAACTTGAAGAATTACTCTGGAAAATATTAAAACAATTTTAAATCATTTAGGAGTATTTCGACAACCTTTAAAACCATTGTTTTGGTATAAAAACAAAATCATCAAAATTATGATAAAACCATTTATCAAACAATCTCCCCCTTTTTGATGATTACAAACCAAAACAATTTTAACGAGGTCGATTTTGAAAACAAAACAATTTTACCGGTTAAAAGGAACTATCCGTTGTGAACGACAACATTCCACGCAATATAATCACAAGGATGGGAGTAGAGCTATTAAACATATATAGCAAAAGATCCCCCTATTATTATGCACAACAAGAGTAATGTAAAAGAAATCATCCACAAGCTAAGCTTTTACATATTGGTCTTAAGTTCAAGAGCTTATAAGCTCCTCCTGTCAACAAAACATCATTAGACAAGTATATGAGTCCATCATACAAAAATTGGACTAAGTATAATGCACAACTTATGACTTTAGGAAGTCATAGCTTATAGTTTCTTTCTCGAGCTTATTTTAGCTTTTATGAGCTAATGAGCTTATAACCTGTTTCTCCCCCGTTGGAATCATCATAAAGAATGTTAGCACGATAAAAACATCATATAATCATATCAAATTGCGTAACTAAACCGATGTATCGAGCTATTTGAACATTGAAGCTTATAGACCAAATAGGAGGAAAGAGTCGATCATACGACTTGTAGAAGCTTATGAAATCTCATTTGATTTGCAAAAACATGATCTCTATAAATATGTGAGACTTTTGAAATCGAGAGAATCATGTAGGTGATGAATTTTTCATTGAAACATTTTATCGAACACTTGGCGGGTGTCAAGTTTTAAAGAAGATGTATATAGCCCTTGTAAATGTAATCAATCCAAGTTTTTCATCACCAAATCAGTTCAAACACAATACAATACATCATAAATGACAATCTTATCACAAACATATACACATTTCATCAAGAAAATACATATAGGCCAAGTTCTCAAGGGTTCAACCCAATTGAGATAAAGAAGTAGAATTCTTACCATTTAATCGGCAAAGATGAGCGATGATGATGATAAACATGCTATATAAGGTCCAAGATATGAATTGAATGCATGAAAATAAATTTTGAGTGAAATTTGTGTGAATTTGTCAAAGGGGACAAAAAATGGCAAAAAGAGCCAAAAATGGCTAAGTCTGGAAAACAGACGCATTTTAAGCCAAAAAACCATAAGGGCAATCGGTCCAAGGCATGGGCGACCGGTCGAGCTAGTGGACAACCGGTCGGCCCCTGTCCTGGCAGCCCACTGGTTCTGTTCTATTTTGAAAGTCCAAAATTTGATCCAAAAATCCGATTTTTCGCCCCCTAAGTTTTGAAAACGTGCAAAATGTAAATGTAGACCTCATTCAATATACGTTATGTCATAATCAAGCTCGAAATGAGGTAAAATACTCGGCGGTGAGCGATTAAAAAGTCCGCGAGTTATCCTTGAGACGGATTTAAACACATCTCAAGTTTTTGTTAAAACATTCAATCCCAAAACAATATCGAATCTTAATATGTTTAGTTCGATTATGACGAACCATATTTTGAAAAATAAAATTTACACCGGACTTGTTATCCCGAAAAATAATAATGTTTTAAACCTTTGGATGAACAAGTCATAAGAAGAAGTGCCTTACAAGTATTTGAAAATTTCTTTTAACGGTACTTTAAAGAGATTCATTGGGATTGTTTTAAGTCGAACATATAGACATAAGACATATAGAATGTCGAGTCTAAGGAGCAATAAACGAATAAACATACCTCGAATTCATTTGTCAATCAACATGCCTACCTCAACCTTTGTCAATTTTCACATTTGTGGCCATATAGGTTGAAATGGTTCTTTCTTCTTTAATGCCTCACTTCTTCTTTTGAGTGTGGAATATAATCACCTTCTTGGCATTGTTGAACTTGAATTCCAATGATCAAATTTGAGCTTCCATTATCATGATCATCTTAGGTTCACCTTGCATTGACTTGAAAAATATCTTGCACAAATATTCATTAGTAGCACCAAAAATATTATTAACATAAATTTGCACAAGTAAACAGCCTTGCCCTTTTTCAAAACAAGAAGTGTAGTATCAACTTTACCTTTTGTAAAATTATTTTGCAAAAATAGCTAAGTCTATCAAACCATATACGGGGTACTTGTATCAACTGTACAAGGCCTTTTTATAAAAATCATTTGGCCTAAAAATTTTAGACTCTGATAGACTTCTATTTGAATAAAACCATTTAGAAATTTGGATTTAACATCCATTTGGTAAAGCTTGAAATTTTCTCAAAACAAGAATGGGCAAGTAAAGTGCAAATAACTTCTAAATGTGCTATGAGTGCAAATATTACATCAAAATCATTACCTTCTTCTTGACAATATCATTGAGCTACTAACCCTGTCTTGTTCATCAAACTTGTTGCGAAATATCACAAATTTCTGCAAAATCTTAACAAGATATTTTGCACACGAGCATAGTAATATCGAATAATAGATACACTATTTTAAGCACCACATACTATGCATCATCAAAAGTCTAATAAATCATTCAAGTTCAAATAAGCTTAAGAAAGCTACATAAGGTCTCTTTTTGAAATTTGACAATAAGAGAGCACATAGTTGAGACCTCATTTACAAGAATCATATGAACAAGAGCTTTGACATAAGTATCCAAGAATAGTGGCATTTATATGTGCAATAAAATTCATAACTTAGTAGATCAATTGTTTTATCAAAACAAAATATAATCCTTTACAAACCTTGGATAAAACAAGCTATGTCAAATAATGCCTTTTCAAAAATCAAAACATCCTCTTAATAAGCACATAGGCATATGGCACAACATGTATCGAGTCTCTGATATGAATAACAATAATGAGCGTACCTCGATAGTTCATATTTCTCTTGATATATTACGAGTAGATAGCCATTGAAAGAGATATGTAAATTCTACACAATTCTTAAACCAAATTTGGCACAAACATAATTATACGTGTAGGCTAAAAACAATATATGTCACAAGAATGCTAATGCCATAAAAATTCATAATTAAACATTTAAGTCTAAGCAAATGCATAAGAGTTTTAAAAACATAATAAGTCTTCTTTTCAAAGAATTTTTTTAAAAACACAAATATATATTGAAGACCTTAATTTTAAAAATAAATATTTGAAAACTCATTTTGAAAATATAGGCACAAATAAAGAAATGCATAATAACTTAAATAAAATGCATATTTAAATGGGGAGATACGGTTTACCAATTACGCCATCTCCATGGGTTGTGCCATTCCCGTTGTTGATGACATCTTCCCCTGATGACACCCGATCCAAGCTGGATCAAGTTACTCCACGTGGTCATCCAGCGCACATCTGAGTGAGGGCCCGCAGGTGACGTCAGCAGCAATGCCCGGTGACACGTCATGGGTTGGGCTCACCCGCTACCGAGCCCAACCACAGCGTGGCTGCCGAGCCCCGACCACCGAGCCCAAATTTCGGCGGGAAACGCATGCGCGACAGATTCAGAAAAATAACCATTTGCCCATACTTAGTGTTCCATTAGCGCCAGAGGCCGCCACGTGTCAGAGTATTATCAATGTGAGTCGCTAAGTGGCAGAAACTTGGCTGACATGCACTCTTAGGAGTGAACATGTGTCCTTTCTAAATGAAACATCACTAAAAACGAAAACACCCCAGTAAACAAGCCAAGACAATATAAAAGGTGCGGAATATAAACAACACACGTCGATTTATAGAGGTTCAACCCACCTAGGGCCTAATCCTCTGCCACCCCAGTATATCCGAGATGGATTTCAAAAGAAAAAAGGATTTTATTAATTACCAAAATTAATACAACACCAACTTACAACAACACCTTGAAGAGCACCACACTCTTCTTCAACACCACCTTTGAGATTACCATAATCTCTCTTGAAGATTACCACAATCTTCAACGGCACCTTGTGAAGATTACCACAATCTTCAACCTTGAAGAATACCAAATTCTTCAACACCTCAACAAGAAGATTACCACAATCTTCTCACACCTAACACCTAGATCACACAAGTGTGTTCTTACCACAAGAACATTCACAAGGATATCTTGTGCTGAATGATAACCCAAAAATTCAAGATTACAACTGGATAAAGAATTATACAATTGAGTGCAAGTGTAATCAAGAATAGCCTAGACCTCAAGAATGTGAAAGTGATAAGCTAGGCAAATTACAACAAGAATAATGGCAATATAAGACCAAGTGTTTGCTTGAGTATATCTTATTGTGTTGTGTTGTTCTCTCTTGTTGTTGTGCTTCAAATCTTCCTCTATTTATAGGAGATGATTTATACTTGATAGGATCCTCTTGAAATCTGATATCTACAAAAAAATTGCAATTAAAATCAAGATTATAGCTGTTAGAAATCAATACCACAAATTAAGGAAAAGTTGTCTGCTGCACAACGGTTAGAATTTTGCTGTCAAACTTAGGGCGACCGGTCGCGCACTAATAAGATTTGAAAAGAACACATCAAAATTTCAACAGGGGTGACTGTCTAAGGGGGTCGACGGTCGCTGCATCCTAGGGTGCGACCGGTCGCCCACCATGGTGATCGGTCACCCCGACCTTTTTAGGAGTTCGGGAGTTGTTTCGTGAAATGCATTCCCGTGTACCGATCTCCTCTTTGGTCAACGGTCGACCTCCTAAACTAAATGTTGTCCGAAAATAAACCTTAAGAAATTTTGTCAAAAATTTTAAACCAATCGGGAGTATTTAGGACAACATTAGAAATATAGTTTTGATGAAATAACACATTAACACAAAATCATCAAAAGTGTTGTCAGATATAAACTCCAATAAATACTTCGAAAAATAGTAAAAACATTTTAGACTAATCGGGAGTATTGGGACAACATTTACAAACATAGTTTGGATGTAAAAACCCATTGATACAAAATCATTAAATGTGATGTCCAATTTGTCGAAAATAAAACTTACAGAATTACTCCGGAAAATATTAAAACCATTTTAAATCATTTAGGAGTATTTGGACAACCTTTAAAACCATTGTTTTGGTATAAAAACAAAATCATCAAAATTATGATAAAACCATTTATCAAACAATGTTTGTGGTCCCATGACCACAAAAGCTAGAGGTGGCTTTGAGTTTTGTCACTTTTATTGATGATTACTCGAGGTATGGATATGTTTATCTCATGCATAGAAAATCCGAGACTTTTGAAAAGTTCATGGAATTTCATGCAGAAGCTGAAAAACAGCTAGGCAAATCTTTGAAGTGCCTTTGATCCGATCATGGGGGTGAGTATGTCGATACTGAGTTCAAAGATTATTTTCCAGAGCATATTATTTTGTACCAACTCACAACACATGGCACCCTTCAGCAAAACGGTGTTGCTGAAAGGAGAAACCGAACGTTGCTTGATATGGTTAGGTCGATGATGAGCTACGCAGCACTGCCTGGTTTGTTTTGGGGGTATGCATTGCAAACAACGGTTTATATTTGAACGTAGTTCAGTCTAAGCCAATCCAAAAGACACCACTAGAGTTGTGGAATGGGAGCAAAGATAGTTTACGCCACTTTCGCATATGGGGGTGCCCAGCACATATGCTGAAAGGAAAGACTGGAAAGTTGCATTCACGTTCAGAAGTGTGTCTGTTCATTGGATATCCTAAAAGAATGAGAGGAGGTTTGTTTTATGATCCACAAGAAAAGAAAGTAATAGTTTCGACTAATGCTATCTTTATTGAGAATGATTATATAGAAAACTTTCGACCTCAAAGTAAAGTTGTACTCGATGAGTTACTTTCTGATTAGATCAGACCACAACCAACAAGAGTTATTGGGTAAATTGCTAAAAATACTACTATACCGTATCAGAATGTCGTGACACCTCGACATTGTGGGAGGGTGGTTATACCACCAACTCGCCATCGTCAAATCGAAGAGGAAAATGTTGCGGTCTCCGATGTGGTAGACAATGATCCATTGTCTTTTCGATAAGAGATGGAGGATTATGATAAAGAGAGGTGGCTTGAAGCTATGTACTCCAACACTATATGGGTTCTTGTTGATTCGCCTGAGGATGTCAGGCTCATTAGGTGAAAATGGATCTATAAGAGAAATAAGGGTGTGGATGGAAAAGTAGAGACTTTCAAAGCAAGGCTAGTGGCTAAGGATTACACCCAAGATGAGAGAGTCGACTATGAGGAGACTTTCTCGCCTATAGCAATGCTAAAATCTATTCACATACTACTTTCAATTGTTGCATGTCTTGACTATGAGATATGGCAGATGGATGTCAAGATGGCTTTTCTGAATGACCATTTTGATAAGGAAATCTACTTGGGGCAACCAGAGGGTTTTGTAGCCGAAGGTCCAGAGCAGAAAGTCTGCAAATTTCTTAGACTCATTTATGAATTAAAGAAAGCCTCAAGGTCATGGAACCATAGATTTGATGAGGCTATCAAATCTTATGGTTTTGACAATAGTGTTCATGAGCCTTGTGTATACAAACAAATCAAGGATGGTAAAGTCGTGTTTTTAGTGAATTACATGGATGACATTCTATGCATTGAGAATGATGTAGAGATGTTAGCTGCGGTTAAAGGTTAGCTTGCCATGCAATTCCAAATGAAAGATTTGGGAGAAGCGAATTATGTTCTTGGAATTTGAATCGTTCAAAATTGCAAGAACAAATTATTTGCATTGTCTCAGGCTTTTTATATCGATAAGATGATGTTACATTATAGAATGCAAGATTCCAAAAAGGTTTACCTACCAACTCGACTTGGAGTCGTTCTCTCCAAGGAGCAGTGTCTTAAGACACCTCAGGAAGAAGAGGACATGAGACTCATTTCCTATGCCTCAACTTAGGCAGCCTAAAGTATGTCATGTTGTATACTAGGCTCAATATTTGATATGCGGTAGGGATCGCCAGCCGGTTTCAATCTAATCCAAAAATATTTCATTAGATAATAGTCAAGAACCTTCTCAAGTATGTTTCAGAACAAGATGTTTGTCTATTTAGATGGTGACCTTAAATAGACGACTGCACTAATTTTGACTTCTAGTCAGACAAGGATAATCGAAAGTCGATATCTGAGTTAGTGTACATTATTGTTGGTCTTGTCAACAAGACCCAGTTTGAAAAGTACTTTTAAAGGAACAAGAACAAAAGACTGGGAGGCAAGTCCCATATACTTTAGGGCAAGTGGGAGATTGTTAGGGATAGTGCCCTTAAAGAAATTGTGAATTGTTTTTATTATTTATCAATACGACATTTATTTCAAACTCTTGTGCATATTGTATGTATTTTCTTGACATCGTGAAAATCCCTAGTTTACTTAATATAACCATAATCTTAGTGTATAAGTATTATATACAAGAGGATTAAGATTATAGATAATAAACTAAAATTAAGTCTGTGATGAAATTAATTAAAGTATGGGATCTTTAAATAAACATCACTACTGCGGCCCAAAATATTTTGAATGTGAGTATCTTATCTGAATTGTCGATGTGGAGGCATCTTAGTGAGGGAATTTATATATGATTTGATTATATAGGACTTGGACCGATTTGATTTGAATTTTTCATACAAATTCCGTTGTAGAAATCGAAAATTAAACTAAATCACAAGATGATCATATATGGATAAATCTTAATCCTGAGTGATTATAGACTGCTGTTTATTTCTGTGTGATTCTTAAATTACTCGTTTAAGTTTGTCCTACGACATTCCCAACATTTGCATTTTAGATTCATATTTGAATTAAATATCTGGGAATATAAATTCACAGATTTAGAACCCATTCCTTCTTGTGAGAAGTAGAAAGACGATTCTCTCATTTGTTAATTCTGAAAGTGAATGGTTTGAGATCTCAAATTTATAATCTGATTATAAATTAACCATTCGCTAGTGAATTAATGGCAAATGAGGATAAGAGGTAATTGAAGAGGTTTAACGGATACTTCATAGCTTCAATTACGAATTATCTATGGAGGGTTAATATATATGTAATGATTATATCAATGGACTTCTCAAATTTGTAAATATTCTATAATTATAAGAGTGCAATTCCGAAATTATAGTGGAGTAATATCAGAATTAATAAGTCGGATAAATTAATTAAAGAGTTTAATTATTTATTCGATTTATTGGAGCTTATAATTATAGGTCTATGGTTCCCGATTCACCTTCCTAGAGTAAACGAGTTAGAAATAATATTTTTAGTTCCTAAGGGTTTATGAAAAAGAGTTTTCCAAATTTGGGCTAATATAAGAACATCAGTTATTTTCGGGAATATCTGATATTCTATAGTTTTAATTGTATTGGGAATTAAATAAATATTAGATATTTATGATATTAATATAATTATTAATTTGATAATTATATTGTGTAATTATCAATTAGAGTTTGAGTCTATCTAGAATTATGAATTCTAAATTAGATAGGAGACTGAGTTGGAGTGGAAATTGATTGAACTAGGCCTATAAAAAGGAGACCACATCATTATATTTGAGAAGATACAATTTCCGGCCCTCTCCTTACAAGAAAGATTCTGGCAATTTTTTTGTAATTGAAAAGGTTTCTACTTTTGCTCAAATTAGAGAGCAGATTTTGTTCCATTAGTAAACAAAATAATATTGTTTTTGATTAATAATTACTTTGGTCCATCCATTGAAAAGGTGTCGTTTTGATCTTTTCAATTGCAAAAGGAAAATTTGATTTGGCCAAGATAATTGAATTGGGTTCATCGGCCAACGTTAATTTGAGGGCTGATTTTAATGTTAAAATCACGTGGTTTTGTGGTTTAGTTTTAAGCCTATTTCAATTTCCCTCCTATTCAGTTAACCCAATCCTACGATCTCATGAGTTGATTACATCGTAGGAAATAAAAATTAGGAACTTAGAATTATTATTTGGGTGTTGATAGAGATATCATATATATGTTGTTTGACATTGTCTTATATATTAGGAAATGATTTGTGTTTAGCAGTCTTTTATTCTGGTTTATCTTTTCATTTTTTCTAATTAATTTAGGACTTATAAAAAGTTGTTTTACTATTATTTTTAGGGTGGTTGAATATTAATAAATTTTGATATTTATCTATTTTTCATGCAATTTACGTTTCTTTGAGAAGATTCATATACTTTTGTTTGTTGTTCGTTTATTCGTAGCTTCTGCCTGCATCAGTTGGTATCCCGAGACCGGATAAGATTGGTGTCGAGTCTAGAGTTCTTAGTAATTACTCTATTCCAGAGGCTATTTTTGAGCATGATTAGATATCTCAATTGGTATATGAATATTATTTCAAATTAGTGTTCCATCTGGAAAGACATAAACATAGACAATATTCCAACAGTAACTAATCAATAAACCAAGTCGGAATTAAGTAACTAATCCACTTTGGTGTATCTCAAATAATTATATTCTTCATATGAAATTCAACCTATAATATCAATCTTATAAATCAAACTCCAAAAACAATCTTGATTTTTGTGACTGGTTAAACTATTATCGATTAATCGTTTTAAGGAAAATGGAAATATAATTGTGTTAATAGTTAGTACTTATTTTTCTCATTTTCTCTCTGGATAAATAATACTGGAGTTTCTCAATAAAATGTACAAGATCGA
Organism: Rehmannia glutinosa; assembly: GCA_016081115.2. Lineage (NCBI taxonomy): Eukaryota > Viridiplantae > Streptophyta > Magnoliopsida > Lamiales > Orobanchaceae > Rehmannia > Rehmannia glutinosa. Next base: position 30,960,061 of record CM071928.1, on the reverse strand, counting down.
TTGAAATTTATGTCCACCAATAGTTTGGAATTTTAGACGATAAATCATTCTCAAAATCTTAAATAATGGAGTTTTTCTCCAAATAAAGACTCGATAGCATTCTTAATTTTCATTTCCCTATCCTTAAATAAAGATTTATTCATACGTCACTCATATACCTATGATATTATACTATTAGTCGCTTTGTTTTTTCCTTATCTACTAATAAGAATACGTATTAGGTTCATATGCTAGTATCCCAAAATATTTCCTTCTAACATAGTCTCATAATACCAGCTGATCATCATTTAAAAGCACTTAATGATGATGGCCCATCAAATGGTTAAATAGCGAGTCAGTTACATAACATATACCCATAGATATAGGTATTTCTCAAAAAGGGCGGCGAATTTCACCTAAATGGTTCGCCATAGGTCTTTCTCGTTAGTCTTTCGGTTATTCCTAACTACAAGTGATACTTAATCTGGTATACTAGAAATTATTCAATCAAATGTGTCTATTCATTGTTCCAGATTAAATCTTAAGTCTATCCAGTACCGCTAACCCATCACAAGCCAAAGATCCTATCCTGGTTTAGCTCAGTTGTAGTTACTTTACACCCAAACTCTGATACCATAACTGTCACGCCCCAATTTCGTATCCCAATAGAATAACATCCAATAAATTACAACTCCGATAATTACTTGTTTAGTGTAGACAAAAGCTCTTATAAAAACCATAAATATAGCGGAAGTCTACAAATTCATAAAATTGCAATTAACCTATCTTTACTAAATAAAATAATCACATTGTTCAACTACTGACAAATAAGTCTGAAAATGATATGCTAGGTTGGATCAATCCTGATTTTGAAGTCTCATGTCGGTCTTGTCGATCTCATAATGTCCAGTCTCTGAAAAGGTTTACAAAAAATCGTAAGGTGAGCAAATTGAGCTCAGTTGGTTGGGGTAGGGGAATGTAGTAGTTGTTTAATTAAAAGAAAAAAAATATTTATTTGCTTGAGCAAGGTATTTAGGGTGGGAAAAAGATATTTAAGATAAAGATGCACAGAAGATTCATTTACATTATCAAAAATTTTAATGCTAGCAATGATGGAAAGCACATTATTAATGGTTAATCGAGTACAATAAACGGATAATGGATATCTCAATTTTTGAAGTAAAGATTTTTCTTTTCAAATAGAGATATCTCAGTTTTTAAAAATAGACTGTCAGTCAGTCAATCAGTCCCGAAATAGTAAATGTAGGGTCGGTAATGATCAGACATGAAACCTGTTCGTTCTCCTTATAACTCCTAAACAGTATTTAACCGAATCTCAGTCACCTTATCCCTCCCAGTTGGCTCGATGTCTCTTTAGCTATGGGCTTTTACCCAGAGATCGTCATATTTCGGAATGAACCATTCTACGACCCAAATTCCGCGCCGTCTCCGGCCCGACCAGAAAGTGGGAATAGGCACATGAGCAGTTAAACAGGGACCACATGCAACCTGTTCGATCCAATAGCTAACATACCCACACCGCAATAGACTCACGCAGTCAATGTTTTGTCAAAATGAATTGTTTTTGCCAAAAGGCCAAGTCAGACATTTACAAGAGTTATAATGCAAACGAAATGTAAATTAAACTGGGAATGATATAATTTATGTTTTCCTTAACAAAAGAAAAACATTCATAGAGCAATCTTATATCGTGAGATTAGCGTATACCATAAAATTACGAAATAGTTTAATGTCATGAAGTTCATGAATAGCTAATACCATGAAATTTATGAAATTATAAGTAAACCTAATTTCTTTAGGAAAATAATATTTTACCCACTTTTGGTTCAGATCTTCGTTTGAGTAGGGGTAATCAAGGCACTAATCCTTTGCTATGTTCGACTCCGACAATGACTCCTGGAGATGACTCACGATGATAGTTTACTACGAGATCGTGATGGTGTTGGAAATTTATAGGAATAATATAAAGATGGGAATAGGGAGTATATAAAAATTATGAAAGATAACTGAAATTTATATATTTATGAATGAACTGAAAAACAATAGTAACATTTTATTTATAGTTTTCAAAAAGCTTGTGGTTGCACCGGCGCTGACGCAATAGAAGCAGTTGCAAATCAATTTAAGCGATGAAGCGTGTCACTGCAGAGTCGCTACAAAAAGCTTTCAAAAGCGGTATTGTCTGTGCTGCGCAGAAATAATAAGCAAGTCTTTGGACAAACTGGTACAAAAGTTGCTGCAAATCAAAAGCTGCTCCAGTAGGCAACTGCATAAATTAATAAGCAGGTTGATGCACTGTCACATCGAAATTAATAAAGATTTGCGCATTTGCCGCAAGCAGTAAGTGAACAGAAATACTATTTTTAATACATGGCTAAGTGTCTACTGAATGAGTTTCATATGAAATATGGATCACTTAACCTAAAATTAATTTAACATAATGATTATTGATTAAATAAGTTCTTACTTAATAAATAATGCTATAATTAATCCTTACAAATGCAATTTCTAAAATCCCAATTGCTCCATTATCTTCATCGTGACGATATTACATAGTTATCTGGAAGTGGGGTGTCATAGGTTGATTTTTTTTATTAAGAAACAAAATCGAGGGTTTTTTTCTTCAATTTTTGTCTCTTTTACGGTATTCTTATAGAATCAACGTACGAGGTGAGTTTGTATCGTTGTTCACGCTTTTGCCTGCATCAGGTGCCCACACACTGCTGTTAATAGGGAAGATCGAATTAGAAGATCGTGGTATCTACGAGCTTCGGGGATTCGAAGGATTAACGAAGAAAAGAGAAGAACAAGAAAATCGTTGAAAGAGGTAAATTTTCTTATTCTTCCTTTAGTTAGAATAAATTTAATAAGTATGATCTTGTGTTCTTATATCTAAAACTCGATTTTTGAAATCTCTCGCTTCTGTTTCCATTCGTTAGATTGAAAAGTCGGATCTTATTTGACCTTGATTCGATCCGGGACCCGAATAATTTCCAACATACTGGGGTAAGAGGCTTTTGGTGCTGGCAAATACATGATTAGTCGGGTGCAAACTCGGATATTTGGGTTATTTTTTTTTAAAAAAAAAACATCAACTTTGTCCATTTCCTAAAAACTAATCACACATATTGCAATACGGATGAAGTGATGAGGCTATTCCATTACATGTATATTTGGTAAATATTTATCCAACCCAATTTCTATCCTTATCAACGGTCTTCGTAACTGCCCATCATAACTTGACGCGTCATTAGCACGATGGCGAAATACAGGTTCTGCCACTTTCAAAGATTTCTAATATTTTGATGGAGTGTAGGACATAAATAAGTAATTAGAAGTTAAAATCAATTTATGAAAATTTTGGTGACGAGTTGATTAATCTATAACGATCCCAACTCTTGAAGATTTCCTAATAGATACGACTTTTGTCAAGTATATTCATAAATAAATATTGTAGTCACATTAAAGTCGAAACTCGAAATATATTAGCGTATATTAAAAAAAAAGTACAAATACAAGCCTTTATATATACTCACGACTTTTTTGAAACAAATGAAAAGCAATACAATAAAGATAAAAGAAAATGGACAAAAACTCATATAGGACCGTCACACGGGTCATATTCTGTGAAACATCTCCCCAAAGATCCATGCTTTAGCCCAAATAACTGGTGACATTTTTGTAAATATCAGCGTAACAGAGGCATGTGATAATAATTAAAAAGTATTAGTTTTTAATCGAAAAGTATCACTTTTAATCTGAAAAATATACATTTTCAAAATAACAAAATTGACATGATTTTGAGAAATAAGTTATATTTTTCTACAAATAAGTCATACTTTTAAACTATTTCTACAATAAGTAATACTTTTTAGTTCAACATGCAATACTTTTTCACTTAAGCATGTAATAAATTTTACTTAAAATTGTAATACTTTTTAGTTCAACAGGTAGTACTTTTCAGTTTTACATATAATATCTTTCACTTAAGCGAGTAATATTTTTCAGTCCAACAAGTAATATTTTTCAGTTCAGCATGTAATACTTTTTAGTTTAACATGTGATACATTCAAGTTCAATATTTAATACTTTTTTCCTCTATTTTTCTTCCCATCTTATTCTCCTCATTTTTCTTTAGTTTTTCTTCTTCTATTCCCTCATTCTTCTATTCCCTCTCTCAGAAGACTTTGAATCTTGTGTTCCTGTGTAATTTGATGTGTTGTATGCTGTATTGATGAATTTTTTGGATGATGTAAATTTGTTCAGGCATTGGTCCCCTTTATACAGGTGCTTGAAGAAATCACTTGTAGAATTAGAACGGGAAAAGGACTCCAGGAAAACGCGTTTGCAGAGTCCCACATGGCCAGGCCGTGTATCCTCACACGGCCGTATGGGTTTTGTCCATCCCTACCTCACACGCCCGTGTGGCCTCAAACCGGCGGACCGTGCGATTGGTTTTTTTCACTCTGAAACCGCTGAAGCACCTCACACGGCCGTGTGGCTGTTCACACGGTCGTGTGACTTGTAAAACGTTCGAATTTGCTCCTAGAGTATTCACAAAAGTTGTAGCTTTTTTTCTTAGCTTTCCATAGCCACTTGAATCACCTTAATAGCAATTTTGTAGAGAAAGTTAAGGCTAAAATACCAAACCCTACCAGTGTTGGAAACTGTTAGCACATTTGGACGTTTTTGAAGGAAATTCCATTTTGTCCAACCGTCCATGCTTCTCTCCTTCACATATTTTCTCGTACCTTAGCTCTTGAACTATACTTTGGAACGTAGTATAACACTCAACAAAGGAAACCAACCAAAATGCACTAAATATGCATGCAAATGCATCAAATATATATCATTTTAAAACCTCAAATGCGCGTATATTTTACACGTATCATTATGTATTATTTACCTACTAAAATTAAAAAATAATCAATAAATATTATGATAATGATTATTATATTTATTTTTCTATTATTATTATTGGTTTTGCAAAATTTTGATATACCGAAATACCGAACCAAAATATAGGAAACTATTTGTTAAAAATCTAGTCGAACCAATTATTTTGATACCTAAAATACCGCAAAGATGTCTAAACCGTCCCAAAATAAATGAATATCAATGATGCATAAACCCTCCTAAATCTCCTAAACCATAAATCCTAAAATAATATCATTGATAATGTATTTTAGTGAGGTAAATACTGATTAAATTTTTTTATGAAAAAAATTGAATATAAAAAGATAAATACATGTATATTAGTATATACACATAAATTTATATATTTTTTAAAATTGATATGGCAACGTGAAATTGCGAAAGTTCATATGGCAAAATGAAATTCTTAACAAAGTTTAGATAACAAAGTGTAGCAACTATTGTTTAGATATTAGAAAAAGAAATTTTAACCCTCACATGGAGGGCACGTGACGCAGCGTAAGCTTAACAACAGAAGAACTCAAAACTTGTTTTATCAAAAATATCAATATCGTCCCCAAACTTCACGTCTGTCAAACCCTTATATACTAGGGTTGCATGACTCATACTAAAAATAAACTACCATGCAAGGAAATAAAATCCTAGTCTTAAAATAACAAATAACTCATTTGACCATAATATCAATGTTTGAAAATAACAAAACTCCTATTAAACAAAATAATTCATTCATTTGCTAATTTTCTGGAGTTGCTGCGCATGAGATCACTTTTTGCCAAAAATATTAACGCGGTTTCATCTCCATCATTCTCGCGGGTGTAGGAAAGATTCGACCTCGAATCGACATGGGTTTCATCTCCAGGGGACTCGGCATGGAAAGGCACAAGGTGTTTGACATTAAAGACATCGGAAGTGCGAAGATGAGCAGGGAGGCGCAAACGATAAGCATTGGGGTTAATCTTCTCAAGAACCTCCACCGGGCCAATTTTACGCGAGGCCAACTTATGATATTCATGAGCCGGGTAGCACTCTTTTGTTATAACGGCCCACACGAAGTCACCGACCTCGAACTCCACATGACGACGCTTGTCATCGGCTCACGCTTTGTACTTGGCATTGCTCTCAAGCAAATGGGCATGTGTGGCCTTATGAACTTGCTGTAAAGACTCCATGAAATCAATTGCACGACCGTCCAGATGGGTGCGGGCAGGCAAATTCAACAAGTCAACTGGACCGCGTGGAACTAAACCATAAATAACCTGAAATGGACAAAACCTCGTGCTGCGATTAAGAGCTAAGCTGTGTGCAAATTCGGCCTGACTGAGTTTCGAGTCCCACGACTTGATATTATCGCCAACCACACACCGCAACAAATTACCCAACGAACGATTAACAACCTCCGTTTGTCCGTCCGTTTGGGGGTGGTAGGCGCTACTAAAGTTCAGCTTGGTGTTAGCGGAACGCCATAAGCTTCGCCAAAAGTGACTGAGAAAGCGGGTGTCACAGTCAGATACAATAGAAAGAGGCAAGCCATGTAGGCAGTAAACGTCCCGGAAGAAGAGTTGAGCGACGTGCATCGCATCTGTTGTACGTTTACAAGGGATAAAGTGAGCCATTTTGGAGAAGCGGTCGACCACAACAAAAATGGAATCATGTCCGCATTGTGTGCGTGGAAGGCCGAGGACAAAATCCATGCTGATGGCGGACCAAGGTGCCGATGGAACGGGCAGAGGCTGGTAGAGTTCGGCATTCGTAGCAGTGCCTTTGGTCAACTGACAGACACGGCAACGCTGAGGGCCAAAAGAAATTGCACTGGACCAAGTCCAGTGTTCAATCGCGCCCAACATGGCCAATGCGATGTAGCTCCGAAATGAGGCGAAGATGAAAGCTAAAGTCCGGGATGCACAATTTGTTCCCCCGAAACAAAAAACCCTCGCTCAACATATACTCCGTGGTTGTATTAGAGTTAACTGAAGAGAGAATTTTGCTGAAAAAAAGGTCAGCAACGTACAATGATGTGAAGGTGTCAAACCCATCAACAGCAACCCGTAAATCCGTGAAGAGGGAGTGGCGCCGACTGAGGGCGTCTGCCACACGGTTAGAGGCCCCTGATTTATGGCGAAGAACAAACATGAACTGTTCAAGAAATGCAGCCCACGATGCATGACGAGCGAAAACATTGGTCTGACTGGAAATATATTTAAGAGAATCATGGTCGGTGAACAAGACGAACTCACGCTGAAATAAATAATGGCGCCAATGGCGGACGGCACGGACAACGACATAGAACTCCACGTCATAAGTACTGTAACAAGATCGAGGTCCCGTTAATTTCTCACTAAAATAAGCAACGGGTCGTGAATTCTGACTCAATACCGCGCCAATCCCAACTTTAGAAGCATCACAATGTAACTCAAAGGGCATCGAGAAATCTGGTAAAACAAGGACATGGGTTGTTGTTAATTTCTTCTTGATGTCAATAAATGCAGTCTCCGCCGCGGGCGTCATAGTGAAGGTCGTGCCGCGCATACAATCCGTGAGGGGAGCCATAATAGAGCTAAAATGCGGAATAAAATGTCGGTAAAATGACGCAAGTCCATGAAAACTATGAACATCAGTGAGGGGGTCGGCCACTCGCAAATTACGGAAATCTTACTATCATCCATAGTTATACCTGCGGCAGATACGACATAACCCAAAAAGAGGACATGATCAGTGAAGAAAACACACTTATGGGGTGCGGCGAAAAATCGTTCAGTGCGGAGTATCACGAGGACAGCCCGGAGGTGTTCCATATGTTCAGTTTCTGTATGACTATAAATGAGGATGTCGTCGAAATACACGACGACACACTTGCCAATTAATGAACGCAAAGCCTGGTTCATGACGCGCATAAAGGTGCTCGGGGCATTTGACAGGCCAAATGGCATAACAAGCCATTCAAATAATCCTTCGCGCGTTTTAAACGTTGTTTTCCATTCGTCACCCGGCCTAATACGGATTTGATGATAGCCGCTGCGTAAATCCAATTTGGAAAATATAGTCGACCCGCTCAACTGGTCTAATAAATCATCTAAACGGGGTATTGGGAATCGGTAGCGAACAGTGATTTTATTCACCGCATGACTGTGAGCGCACATACGCCAAGTATTATCCTTCTTAGGGATCAAGAGAGCAGGGACGGTGCAAGGGCTGAGACTTTCGCGGACCAAACTACGCTTTAATAAATCCTCTACTTGACATCATAGTTCAGTGTGCTCTGCCGGGCTCATGCGATAGTGCGGCCGATTAGGCAACGATGCCCCAGGGAGAAGATCAATTTTGTGTTGAATGTCCCGAAGTCGGGGGAGGCCGTGGGGCAGATCGGACGGGAATAAATTAGCAAATTCCCGTAGGAGTGGTTGCACAATACAGGGAGTATCCTGCTCATCAAGAAAGTCGTGACCCAACAAAACAAAAGCCTGAGAACCTGACGACATTTCACGGGCAAAATTAGTGCAATATAAAAATAGAACAGTATTATCTACTGAGTGAGCATCCAAGGATGGAACACTAGGGTGCAAAATAATTTTAGAACCACCAAATACAAAAGTATATGTATTGGCATGGCCATCGTGTATGACACTCCGGTCGAATTGCCACGGTCGTCCAAGAAGGATGTGGCAGGCATCCATGGGCACTACATCACACCAAATAGTATCCGTGTAGGTACCCCCGATGGAGATTGGCAAGAAAACGTGAGCATTATCAGACACCAAGTTGTCGCGTTGAAGCCAAGCCAACTGGTATGGTTTGGGGTGGGCCGTCGTGGAAAGTGATAATTTAGAAACGGCATCGGCGGAAATAACGTTCTCATAGGAGCCCGAATCGATGATATATTTACAGACGCAACCATTAACTGTGCAAGTTGAGTGAAATAGGTGATGGCGTTGAACATCACTATCGGATGTGCGCTGAGCCATACAGGAGCGCTAGAGTACAAGTGCAGCACCCACATCGCTGTCACATGTTCTTCAACCAAAGGAGCAGAGATATCATCGTCAAAAATGGGTGGGCCATCATAAACATCCTGGTCGATATCAGCCGTAAGAAAGGCACGTCCTCCACGTGGATTAGGACATGCGGATTACCGGTGGCCTGGTTCGCCGCACGAGAAACAGCGGCCGTTGGGTGAAGGACGAGGTATTCCAAGTGGGGTTGTGCGCCCAGAACTACGATCACTCTGGTTCGGGGCAGCAGGGCCTGGCGTGGGCCGGGGGCGTTGGTCGGTAGGTGGCGGGACGGGCGACATGGAGTGGCGACGTGAAAACTATTTTTCAAGCGCAATAGCCTGTTGATGAGCCTCAGATACGGTGGAAGGGCTGAGCAAATTGAGCATATCCTGGAAAGGTAAACGCAATCCCCCGATATAGCGAGAAATTAATTGGTCTGTCGATTCATTAATTTCATTTCGCGTGAGCAGCTGGTAAAATTCGGTGGAGTAGGCATCCACAGTACGTGAGCCTTGGCGGAGCGCTCGTAATTATTGATAAAGTGTGCGTTGATAATTGAATGGGAGAAACTCACGTTCCAGATGTTTGCGAAACTTGGACCATGTAGCAATTTTTTGTTTTCCTTGGCAAGAACGGGACACTTTGACATGTTGCCACCAGGCCGACGCTCGACCACAAAGACGAGTGGTAATTAACGGAACACGCCGATCGTCCGGCACTGCTTTAAAATCCATCAACTCATCCACAGCGTGCAACCAATCAATAAAGTCATCAGCGTCGATATCCCCATGGAATTTTGGTATGTCAAGCTTAAATCCAAGCTCCTAACGACGATCATCGTCATGCTGCTGGGCGGCGCGTGGAGCCAAAGAGGCGGATGGATTGTCAATGGAGACGGTGTCCTCCTCATCAAAGGGTGTGGGAGGCACATCGCGCCCACCTTGGTCAGGACGTCCAGGTGGACCAGTAGCGCGATCATCGAACCCAGGTGCGCGCGCAGCAGGTATGAGGCGAGACAATTGATCGAAAAATGTCTGTTGCTGCACGCGGAGGTCTGCCACGCCTTGGGTTAACATCACAACTTGTTGACGAAGGAGATTAACATCGTTGTTGCGTTGCACATCGTGTCGGGGAGGCATCGTGGAGATCGTAACTGGTCTCTGATACCAACTGACGCAGCGCAAGCCTAACAACAGAAGAACTCAAAACTTGTTTTATCAAAAATATCAATATCGTCCCCAAACTTCACGTCTGTCAAACCCTTATATACTAGGGTTGCATGACTCCTACTCAAAATAAATTACCATGCAAGGAAATAAAATCCTAGTCTTAAAATAACAAATAACTCATCTGACCATAATATTAATGCTTGAAAATAACAAAACTCCTATTAAACAAAATAATTCATTCATTTGCTAATTTTCTGGAGTTGCTGCGCATGAGATCACTTTTTGCCAAAAATATTAACGCGGTTTCATCTCCATCAGTACGTGTCGGAGTATTCGGAGAATATTCTGCCATTGATGGCCGATGTATGGTCAATTGCAAATCTTCTGTAGTTTGTAAGATAAAGTGTAAAAAAAATAGTAAATATGGTAAAGTAAAAAAAGATACATAGTTTGGGGGTCGAATTTAGTATTTGTTTCCTCTATAGTAAAATATAAAAGGATATTAGTTAAGAGTCACCTCGACAAATCTAATGTTTGTTTCTTTAAAGTTGATATGGGAAAATTCAATTTTACCCTTTTACTCTTAAGAACCCTGATTTACCAACAGGATCTACGTCTTTTTACCTGGATCCCAACCCGACCGTATTGACCCTAGTCCATAATGACCATTGATGAAAGACACGTGGATGTCCATTTTGATGACACCTGGCATAATTTTGTATATACAACATGACCAAATATAAATAGTTTGTTCAATTTGAAAAATGTATGAAATATATTATTTTTACTCTTCATCATCCATTTTGTTATCCGATCTATTACGACCTGAACTCATAGAGTCAGGGGGCCATGCTCCCCCATTTGTTTGTAATACTTTTATCAGTAATTAGAAATTTTTTATAAAAAAAAAATTTATATGATTTTTTTTTTTAGTTTTCTATCCGGCTCACCCATTTTTATACGTTGTCCCACCTCGCTTTCATGTTGGCTCCGCCATCGAACCTAAAGATTTGTCTTTTCAAGTCATCTCACATCAGTTAAAGAACCAAATGTTCGATAGCGAGCTAGGGTACACTGGTTAGTTTGTTAATTAAATAAAAAAATATCTCAAACATGAAGTTTATATCTACGCTTAAGATCTCATCACCTCAAATTCGGCTACAGTAACTTACTATTTTTTATTTATTATTCTTTTTGATAAGAAGTACACTAATTTACTCTCAAGAAAAATAGGACACAAATTGTTGCGACTGCCACTGGTAAAAAATATTCGTACGTTTCCTTTAGGTCCACTATTGGTGTTAGCCATGTGAAACTGAAACCTTGGGGTTGAAATTTGCTCCGTTTAGTCGCAAGCAATAGGAGCCGTTGGTAAAACACACGCGCTTACAAAGTGTACCCAAATATGGCTATATAAAGAAAAAGCACAAATGATAAACCAATTGTGTTATTGGGGCTATAAGAAGAAAACGGTTTAGTGCAATGAAAACGATTTTTGCTCTTCTGATCTTCTAAACTAAAAAGGGATAGGAGGTTTAGGGTACTTTGGACATTTGCAGACACTTTTTATCTGAATTGTTAATTTTAGGGATGTGTACTATATATGGACGTACTTGAAGATGAGCATCATAGAGGTTCACATGGATCTATTTACTTTACTAGATTTTCAGGAGAAAACATATATAGTACCGCATCAAAGAAATGGGATTGAGAATGCAATGGGTTTTTGACACCTGTTTCTTTTGTGATGTACAAAGTCATTTCATAGGAAGTCATTATTGATTGGACATTTGAGAAGTTTGTTACTACTTGTTTTTGAAATTATAATCTAATTAAGCATGATTGCACATGTACGTCTCATATAGTTTAATGTTCATTCTCATTCTAATACCAAGACTTTGGGTTGGGTTTTAGAATTCCAGTTTCCCTACTATTTCATATATTGTAAAGATACTTGTACAATTATGACATTATTTTTTACACGTGACATTTGTTGAAATCAAAGAAGCCATAAAAGTACTTGTATTCTTATTATGCAAAATCAAAAGTGAATTACAAAGAAACAATTTGGAGAGCCTTATATGAGGCAACCTCCATCCCAAAAAACCAAAACCTAAAAAACCTAAAAGGTCTAAAATCATTCTCAACTAATAAAAAGGACTACACTTAAATAAGGAAACTAAATATATATTATATTTTAACACTAAAAGTATTTGTCAAACTTATTATGCAAACCAAAGAAGCATTGAGAGTTTGTCAAACAAGAAACGAAAAACGCTAAAATGACTAAAATGTGCACTTGGTAAACTAAATATATATTATATTTTAACATATCCCCCTCAAACTCAATCAAAGAAGCATTGAGAGTTTGTCAAACAAAAACGAAAGAAGAGAAAAAATCCGCTACGAGAAGAAGAGACAAAAGGCAATCTGATGATACCAGTCTGATAATAATGTCGAATAATATGGCAATCAATCTCAATATGTTTAGTCCTCTCATGGAAAACTGTATTGCGGACAATCTGAATAACACTCTTATTATCACAATGCAGCGGAGTGGGACGATCAAGAAAAACACCCATATCTGCTAGTAACCAACGTAACCAAACTATCTCACAAACAGTAGTTTGCCATGGCACGATACTCAACTTTTGTGGAAGATCTAGAAACCACATCTTGTTTCTTACTCTTCCAAGAAATGAGAGAGTCACCCAGAAACACACAAAAACCAGTGATAGATTTGCGATCTGTAGGGTCACCAGCCCAATCAGAATCAGAGTATGCACGCAGCTCCAAAGAAGAACTAGACGGAAGTAAAAGACTTTGAAACTGAGTTCCCCGAAGATATCTAAGAATACGCAAAACAGCAGCCCAATGACTTGTAGAGGGAGAAGTAACAAACTGACTAACCACATGAACAACATGTGCAATATCTGGACGAGTAACTGTGAGATAAACCAAACTGCCAACAACAGTACGATATAAACAGGGATCCGACAAGGGAGAACCATCAGAGGGAGAATATCGAGCATTAGTCTCAAGCGGAGTATCAACAATTTTGTTATCAGTAATACGTGCACGCTCAAATATATCAGTAATATACTTTGATTGAGACAAAAGATAACCCTGCGGGGAAGAGGCAACCTCAATACCAAGAAAATAATGGAGAGGACCCAAATCTTTCATAGCAAAAGAACGGGCTAACATAGACTTCAAAGTTTCTATACCATCAAGATCATCACCAGTAATAATCATATCATCAACATATAAAGCAAGTAAAATACGACTTGTTCCACTACTTTTGACAAACAAGGCTGAATCATGATCACTTGGTCGAAAACCAAGATAAGTAACAACACAAGTAAACTTTTCATACCACGCTCTAGAGGCTTGCTTAAGGCCATAAAGAGCTTTACGAAGCTTACAAACTTCACCTGGTTGATGGGCAACACCAAGAGGAGGCTGCATGTATACTTTGTCAATAAGATCACCATTCAAAAAAGCATGCTTTACATCCATCTGAGATATACCCCATCGACGAACCGAGGCGACTGCAGGAAGGGTGCGAATAGTTGTCATCTTTGTAACAGGCGCAAATATCTTCTCATAATCGATCCCATACTCCTGAGTATAACCATTAGCAACCAGTCGGGCTTTATATCTTTCAATAGACCCATCAGATTTTGTTTTGATTTTGTAGACCTAATGACATCCAATTGCATGTTTTCCCGGTGGCAAAGGTACCAAGTCCCAAGTATGAGTATGATGCAAAGCAGTAAGTTCCTCAGCCATAGCATCCTGCCAAAGTGGATCACGAATCGCCTCTCTATAGGATGAAGGCTCAGAAATACGATGAAGAGAGGCCAAAAAAGAGACGAATGAACTAGAATAACAAGAGTAAACGAAATCTGGTAACTTAGTAGACTTACGGACACATGTGGATTGACGATGAGCAACATCAGGAGCCGCAGTTGGAGAAGTTGACGGGACATCATCAGTAGCAGGAGAATCAGTCACATCAGAATCAGAAGTCAATGTACCAGAACTTGCAGAACCATTAGTAGTGGACTAGTCACCATGAAAAGGGTCAAATGAATGAGATCGGACCTGGATACATTATGGGAGCCAGCTGGGACAGAAAAGAATGGAATATGTTCAAGAAACACTACATGACGCGAGACATATAATTTTTGGCTAACTGGATCAAAACAACGATAACCTTTCTGGCCTTCCCCATAACCAAGAAAAATGCATAATGTAGACCACTAGGTCAACTGAGTACGTTCAACTTGAGGTCGAAGGACAAAGCATGTAGAACCAAATACGCGCAAAGACAAATAATCAGGAGCATACCCATACAACTTCTCAAAAGGTGTCAAACCCAAATTATGCGAAGTAGGAATTCTATTAATCAAATAGGTAGCAGTAAGAACTGCTTCTCCCCAAAAAACACTAGGAACACTAGCAGACAACAAAAGAGACCTAGCAGTTTCTACAAGATGTCTATGTTTTCTCTCGGCAACACCATTTTGCTCAAGGGTATCTGTACAAGATGGTTGTCGTATCGTACCATCAGAAGCAAGTAAAGTAAGAAAAGCATTGGAAGAATATTCCCCACCCAAGTCACAACGAAAACACTTTATGGTGGCTGAATGTTGGGTTTTCACAAGTGCTCGAAAGTTGCAGAAGATGTTGAAAAAATCAGAACGTTGTTTCATAAGATAAACCCAACAATAACGTGTATAATCATCAATAAACAAAACATAATATCGAGATCCACCCTTTGTGTTAACAGGGGAAGGTCCCCATACATCATAATGAAAAAGATCAAAAGGCGCACGAGAAACAGAAACACTTTTATTGAAAGGTAAAGCAGAAAATTTTGCCAGTTTGCAACCATTACAATCCGAAATATCATGAGATTTCAAAACTCCTAAGACACCAGTAGAAACTAAAAACAGTAAACGAGAAGCATACACATGACCTAAACGAGAATGCCATAAGTAAAAATTCTGAAGACGAACGACTCAAACGAAAAGATGACAAATCCACACTAAAAGTTGTAGCCTCCGGTATTTTGAGCTGATCCAAAACATAAAGTCCTTCTTGCTTACGGCCTGTCCCAATCAGCTTCTGAGACTGCAGGTCCTTTATAGAACAAGTAAAATAAGAAAAAGAGACTAAATAACCAGATGCACATAATTGGCTAACTGAAACTAGATTCAAGGTGAGATTAGGAACATAATAAACATTAGGGATGGAAAAACAAGGTGTGACAATGGAACCAATTCCTGCTAATGCCATTGGAGTACCATCAGCAGTTAGAACTGACACAGATGGATTATGAGACAAAGAGACAAAAGACGACATACTAGGTGACATATGATGGGAAGCTCCAGAATCTAAGATCCACAAGAGTGAAGACATACCTGAAGAATTAGAATGAGACAAACCTATATTTGATGAGGCAAACATAGCATGTGGCTGTGAGGCAATGAACTTTTGAAACTGCTCAAATATATACGGATCCAATGTTGGTGCGATGACTGCATTGCTCGGCGGAGGTGGTCTAGGAGGCCATTGTGATGGCGATGGTCTTTGGTTCTTCTTTGTAGAGGGCGTGAAGCTCGTTGTTTTTGGAACCTAGCTCCGCCGCTTTGTCGGGATCTCGGCTATTGTGGTTTACCATTATTCAATAACAGGGAACACTGAGCCATCCAATGATTCTTTTGGTGGCAAAACGCACATTCATCCAAAGGTGTCCTCGAATTCACCTAATTGGGATTATTATCAATTGGCTTTCGTGGTGCGGCAAAAAGCGATGCGCAGATGAGATCTTTGAAATAATCCCCTTATCGTGAGTGAGTCCAAGTTGTATTTCTTGACTAAAAGTTCATTGACCACCGAATCTACAGAAGGTAATGGGTTTCGATGCAGAATACTACCACGTAACCCCTCAAAATCAGAACGAAGAGCCATCAAAAATTGCACCAATCATTGTTCTTCTCGACGTGTAACATAGGGTGCAAAAGCTCGCAAATTATTCAGGGATGGCGACAATTGATCCACAAATCGATGGTCTAGCGGAATAAAACTCCGAATACTCATATCCTTCTATTTTAAAGCGCGAAGATCAGCCTCCAATTGATATTGTTTGGCAAAGTTGGGTTTTTGTTGTATACAACGCGTTCGAGATGGTCCCAAACTTCCCAAGTAGATCTCATACTTCGCCAATCGAGTCCCTATAGATTGCGAAATGATTATTAATCCAAGTAATAATCTTGAATTATCCGCTTCCCAAGCCTCCAAAGGATCTGCACCATCCGAACCAGGTTTCGTAGGTTTAACATTTGTCCCAGTAACATAACCCCACATAGATTTACCTCGCAAAAAAATTTTCATAACATAACTCCAATACGAATAGTTTTTCCCATCCAATTGCACACTAATTGCTTGAAGAGAGTCATCCTTACGAACAACCATGACGAATAGAATAGATCCCCAAACCGTAATCCCAAAAAACAAATAAAAACTAACCAAATCGGAACCCAAAACTAGTGATAACAAAACAAAATCAGAACCAAGAAACAAGCCAGAAACGAACAAAAAATGAACGAAAAGCTGTGGCAAAGATTAAAACTTTGGCTCTTGATACCATGTTGAAATCAAAAAGCCATAAAAGTACTTGTATTCTTATTATGCAAAATCAAAAGTGAATTACAAAGAAACAAAGGAGAGCCTTATATATGCAAATAGAAAACCTAAACCTAAAAGGACTAAAATCCTAACCATAAAAGGACTACACTTAAATAAGGAAACTAAATATATATTATATTTTAACAACATTCATCTAATACAATAAAATAGGAGCGGAATAGTGAAAATGGAATAAAAACTCTCAATCCTTTTTGGTATGTATAAAATAGGCTAGGTAAAATAGATTTTACCTCTTTTACTTTGTGTTGGAAATTGGTTTATGAAAAATGGGGTTTGACTTGATTTTGACCTATTATTCAAGTGAGATAATTTATTAGTTACGGAAAATAAATGATATAATTGTAATCTACACCGCGGGTAGATGAATTTAACATTTTGAATTTCTCAAAACGAATTTCGGGTAAATGAGAAATTAATTCATAAAGTAAACAACTTAAATACATTTTATATATGGAAATATAAAAGGGTGGGAATATAGAAATACATATCCCACATGGAAAGCATATCAAATGCTTGACTTGTTTATATAGAGTTTCACTAATAATAAGGAGTAATCATGTGGAGCTCCTTATAGTAGACCCTAGTGGATCAAGTCAAAGAGCATCGAGGATGGTGCAGAGCACCGTCCGATTCCGTTACAAGTATCGCCCAAGCACTCATTGCTTATTCGCATGGGCACTTTAGGCGCAAATGGACGTGAAAAACTCGAATGGTGAGCTTTGAAGAGAGTAAAATTTTGAAAAATTGAACTAGAGTTGGGCAATGGCTCGGTTTCCATTTAAGAGAAAAAGACGTGCTTGGCATAATTGTTCAAAAAGCACCATGTGGCGGTATAAAACAAACGATCGGATGTGCATGACATGAAAAATTTTTTAAAATGGGTGAATTTGATAAGTTGTGGACATTCGGAAGATATGCAAATCGGACCATGTTGTCCCTCTTTATATAGAAGACACGATATTAAGATCGATCCAGACCATCCTCTAGACAAAAGGATGCACCTGTTCTAATTGGGCAACCAAATTTCTATATAAACAGACCTAGGATGTTCATTTTAATCCTAGAAAATCTGCATTTTAGCATATTGTTTCTCTCTCTTCTTCTGTATTCTGAAAGTTTGAACGATGTAAGCTCGACTTTTGCAAGTGTTGTTAAGTCAAACGGGAAAGTCTTTATATCTTAGAGATGATTGCCAAGAATCTTTAGCACTTTTGTACAGGGCAATTTCGTCTTGTGGAGATAGTATTCAATACTAGCCTCGACTTCAAATTTATGTCCCATTATTCTGTCTAGTTTTCGAGAAAACCAAACACCACAAACAACAATCGCAAGACAAAATTCTATTTTCTTGAACAATGGCAAATATTACTTTCACTCCGATGGCTGCTACACCCACGCATGGCGAAAAACCGGTGAAATTTTATGGTGTTGATTTTTAGAGATGGTAACAGAAGATGAAGTTGTACTTAACCATATTGGGTCTTTCCGGTTCTTGAAGGAGGACCCTCCGATTGTTGCTGAAGAAGAGACCAACAACCAAAAAGGATTGCCATAGATGCTTGGCAAAACAACAATTTTCTCTGCCAAAACTATGTTCTAAATGGGCTGGAAGACACCCTCTATAACGTCTACAGTTCATTCAAAAGGTCAAAACAGTTATGGGACTCGTTGGAGAAGAAATACAAAATAGAAGATGACGACACAAAGAAATTTGTTGTCGGCAAATTTCTAGATTTCAAGATGGTTGACACCAAACCGGCAATCAGCTAAGTTTAGGAAATTTAAATCATACTTCATGACTTAGTGTCTGAAGGAATGATTATGAATGAGTCGTTCCAAGTGGCTATGATTATCAAAAAATTGCCACCATTGCGGAAAGACTTTAAAAACTACCTCAAGCACAAACACAAGGAAATGGGGCTTGAAGATTTGATATTTTGGCTTCGGATTGAGGAAGACAACCGAAAATATGAAGTCAAAACCAGCAAAACTGGAATGGAGGCCAAGGCCAATCTTGCAAAATCAAGCACTTGCAAGAAATTGAAGCATTCGGGAAGACCAAGAAGTTTAAAGGCAATTGCTATATCTGTGGCAAGCCGAATCACATGGTCAATGATTGCCGACATCCTAAGAAAGGCAATAAAAATGGCAACCAACAACAAGCTAATGTGACCGAGAACAAGTCTATTCCGATACACATGTCGAAGCTCAATCTCATCGCCGTTGTATTTGAAGCCAATATGGTGGATAATCCAAGGGAATGGTGGATAGATATCGTAGCTACTCGTCACATTTGTGTCGATAATGAGATATTTTCTTCCTACACTCCGATAAGTGAAAGTAAATTATTCATGGGGAACTCTTCAACTTCCAAAATCGATGGTCTTGGAAAAGTTGTACTGTAAATGAATTTTGGAAAAGAGCTTACGCTTGTGGATATGCTGCATGTCCTGGTTATCCACAAGAACTTAGTTTTTGTTCCCCTATTAAGCAAGGCCGAATTTAGACTAGTATTTGAGTCCGACAAGATTGTAATGACCAAGAATGATCAGTTTCTTTGTAAAGGGTACCTTGATAATGAGCTCTTCAAAATGTCTGTAATGAATGTTTTCCACCAAGAGACGAAGAATAAGAATAAGAATATTACTTATGTTTACTTGTTGGATTGTTCTAATTTATGGCATGATAGATTAAGACACATAAATTTCAACACAATTAAAAGATTAGTGAATCTGGATTTAATACCAACGTTTAAAACAGATTCACAAGACAAATGCGATGTTTGTGTTGAAGCCAAAATTGGCTAAAGCACCATTTCATTTGGTAAAAAGACATACCAAACCACTTGATTTAATCCACAAATATGTGTGTGATTTAAAACATTTGCAAACTCGAGGTGGGGAAAAGTACTTTATAACGTTTATTGATGATTACATAAGATATTGTTATGTTTATCTTTTGAAAAGTAAAGATGATTCGCAATAATAGAGACGGAGAGTATGTTGTTTCGTTTGAAGAATTCTGCTCGAAAGTGGAGATAATTCATCAAACGACAGCTCTTACTTACCACAATCAAATGGTGTTCCAGAACACAAAAATCAAACTCTTCAGGAGATGATGAATGCGATGTTAATAAGCTCTAACTTACCTCAAAATCTATGGGGGAAGCTATACTTTCTGCAAACTACATTGTAATAAAATACCACATAAAGGTAAAAATGAAACTCCATATGAGTTATGGAAAGTATGGAAACCGTCATATAAAGTATAGGGGTGTTTGGCTAAAGTTAAAGTACCCAAGCCAAAACAAGTTAGAATCGGTCCTAAAATGATCGATTGTGTTTTCATTGAATATGCAAACAATAGTAGTGTGTGTCTTTAGTGCACAAGTCAGCAATTCCTGATACAAATGATGGAATGATCATAGAATCAAGAATGATGTATGCTTCGAGAATATGTTTCCTAGGAAAGAAAGGAAACAAGAAAGTTCTAACAAAAGAACTTATGAAACTACAGGTTTACCTTAAAGTGATGAAGAGGAACCAAGACGCAGTAAAAGGACAAAAGTAGCTAAGTCTTTTGGTGGTGATTTTCTAACTTATATGTTAGAAAATGAACCTACAACTTTTCAAGAAGCTTTGTCTAGTCCAGAAGATCGTCTCTAGAAAGAAGTTATCAACAATGATATATATTCCATCTCGCACAATAATACATGGGAGTTGGTTGATATCCCTCCAGGATGCAAACCTTTAGGATGTACAAAGTAGATAAGTACAAATCCCGGTTGGTAACCAAAGGATTTAAACAAAAGGAGGGAATATGATTTCTTCGATACATATTCTCCTGTTACAAGTATCACGTCCATTCGTGTTCTCATTGCTATTGCATCTTTGCATAACTTTGAGATACATCAAATGGACGTGAAAAACTACTTTCTTGAATGGTGAACATGAAGATGAGATTTATATGGAACAACCCGAAGGGTTCGTTGCACTCATATAAGAGAAAAAGGTGTGCAAAGTTGTTAGATCACTTTATGGACTAAAACAAACACCTAAGCAATGACATGAAAAGTTTGACACAACTATGTTTTAAAATGGTCTTAAAATCAATGAATTTGATAAGTGTGTCTACATTAAATGTAATGCAAATGAATATGTTGTATGCCTTTATATAGATGATATGTTGATCATGGGTAGTAGTCATGATTTAATCATGAGTACTAAGAAACTGTTAAAGAAAAACTTTGACATGAAAGATATGTGACTATATGATGTTATATTAGCATGTTAGATAAATGTTTTTTCAAATTTTGATGATTATGGGCTTCATTCAAGCAACAAGAAACAACACACAATATACAAGCAAATAGCAATTGAGCAAACACTTTCATATATCTTGTTGTATTAGCCTAAGCACTTTCACTTGCACTTACTTGAGGTCTAGGCTTTCAATTCTTGATTACACTTGTACTCATATTGTATCAATCATTATTGAGTTGTAATCTTGATTTTGGTCATCATTCAACACAAGACATCCTTGTGAGTATTCTTGTGGTAAGAATACACTTGGGTGATCTAGGTGATAGGTGTTTGAAGGTTGTGGTAATCTTCAAAGGTGTTGTAAGAGGGTTGTGGTAATCCTCAAGGTGGTGAAAGAGGGTTGTGGTAATCCTCAAGGTGTTGTATTAATTTTTGGTAAATTAATAAAATCTTTTTCTTTTTAAAATCCATCCAGGAGATCTTTGGGGTGGTAGAGGATTAGGCCCTAGGTGGGTTGAACCTCTTTAAATCAACGAGTGTTGTTTATTTTCCGCAGTTACATTTTTGTTATCTACTCGTTGTTTCGAAAAAGAGGGTAATTTGCGAAAAATCGGAATAATCTATTCACCCCCCTCTAGATTATTGTAGCCACTTGGACTAACAAGTGGTATCAGAGCCAAACTCTTTGGCTAGCTCGTTCCGAGTAAAGAGGAAAGATCCATGGCTACAAATAATGCTCATCTCACCACCGGCGCCTCCACAAATAAGCCACCACTATTCGACGCCAACAACTACGCATTTTGGAAAGACCGTATGGAGTGCTTCCTACAAGGGTGCGGGTTCGACATTTGGAATGTGGTCATTGAAGGAGTTGATCAACCAACAAAGAAATCGGAAGATGGCACTTTGGCTCCTAAACCTTTCAAGGAGTTTGATGAAAATGACAAAAAGGCTTTCTCTCTAAACGGTAAGGCCTTAAATATTTTGCATTGTTCTCTTACCGCCACCGAGTACAATCGCATAAGAGGCATAAGGTCGGCACATGAGGTTTGGGAAAAATTGGAGACAATCTATGAAGGGACTAAGAAAGTCAAGCAAGCAAGAAAGACCATGCTTGTTAAAGACTTGAAAACTTTAACATGTATGATGGCGAAAGCATCTCCAAGATAGTGGAAAGGCTTGACAATATTGTCAATCCTCTTGTGGCCTCGGCAAGGCCATCTCCGAAGAAGACAAGGTGACCAAGGTATTGAATGCACCCGGGTCATGGTCCGAAAAAAGTAACGGCAATCACGGAGGCACAAAATCTTGAGACACTCAAGTTTGAAGAACTTATCGGAAATCTACTCATATATGAAGTCTATCTCAAGGAGAGGAAAAATTCCAAACCATCCACAAATCAATCGGGTATGCAAATTATTTCTAAAGGTCTTGCTTCTTCTTCTAATAATGCATACTATGATAATGATGATGATGATGAGGAGACGGCCGCACTTGTTCGAAAATTTGCAAAATTTGTAAATAAAAATAAAGCAAGAAAACCAAGAGATAATGCTTGCTTTAAATGCGGAAAACCCGGGCACTTCATTGCCGATTGCTCAAGCTTCGATGAAGAGGAGCAAAAGAAAAGGAAGCCTTTCACAAAAAAAAGAAGGCTCTAAATGCGGAAGTCAAAACATGGGATGAACTACTCGAAACAACCGATGAGGAAGGAGAAACCGAACACGGTCTCATGGCTATAGACGATGAAAACAATGAGGTACACTCAAACTCTTCTACTTCCTCCATAGTTGATGACTTGCAATGTGATTTTGATGAATTGCAAATTGAGTTTCAAAATTTAATCGTTAAATACAAAAACTTGAAAAAGGAGCATAAGGAGATTAAGTTGAAAAAGAAAAATTATTTACCTCTTATGAATCTCTAGACAAAGCTCATGCTCTTACTCTTACTAGAATTCATTCTCTTGAAACCGAAAAGGAATTGCTCACAAAAGAGATTGAATGTTTGAAAAATGATATGCATCGTTTCAACATAAGTACGGATAAAGTTACAAAAATTTTAGATGCACAAAGAGGTGAGCATTCCAAAACGGGACTTGGTTATAAGCCATTTCAAAGTGTTTTTAAGAAAAATAACCAAAGTCCGACTTTTGTACGTGCTAATAATTATAATACTCCTACTTGTTTTTATTGTGGCAAAGTTGGACATTATGCTAATAATTGCAAATTGAGAAATAGCTCAAGACATGTTTGGAGACCCAAAGGTCTCAAGACTAACCCCATGGACCCCAAAATTATAGGGTACCTAAAAGAAATTCTTTTGTAGGTAATAGGGGCTATAACCACAATGGAAGATTCAAAATGGCTCGTGGACAGCGGATGTTCATGCCATATGACCGGGAGGAGAGAACTTTTTACCAACATCAAACTCCAAGAAGAGGGTATGGTCATGTTCGGCAATGGCAAAGGAAAAATTCTTGGAAATGGAGAAATTGGTAACTCTTCTTTCTCTCTTAGTAATGTTCTATTAGTTGAAGGGCTTAAGTTTAATTTGATAAGTGTTAGCCAACTTTGTGATTCAAAATATGATGTTTCCTTTAATAAAGAAAAATGCCTTATACTTAAAAATGGTGAAATTATTTGTGAAGCAAATAGAAAGGCAATCTTTACAAAATTTGTACAAGTGATTTGATTAGTCAAAATGTTTCTTGTTTAGTCGCCAATAATGATTTAACTAGTTTATGGCATAGGCGACTTGGACATGTTGGATACAAGAATTTGAAAAATATTTACAAAAACCAACATGTGAAAGGACTACCCAAATTGAATTTTGAAAATCTTGGCTTATGTGACACTTGTCAAAAGAACAAATTAGTTAAAAGTAGTTTTAAGCCCAAAAATGAAATTTCCACAACCAAACCTCTACAAATGCTTCACCTTGATTTGTATGGGGACATTGGTACGGCTAGTCTAAGTGGAAAACATTACACTCTTGTTATAGTCGATGATTTTTCAAGATATACTTGGGCTCTTTTTCTTACCAATAAAAACGATGCCGTTAATGAGTTTGTTAAGTTGTGTAGACTTATTGAGAATGAAAAAGAAGATACTATCAAGTCTATTCAAGCGATCGAGGTGGAGAATTTGACGGTGAGTTTAGAGTATTTTGTGAAACCAAAGGATATGCTCATAATTTCGGCTCCAAGGACACCTCAACAAAATGGAGTAGTTAACGGAAAAATCGGACATTACAAGAAATGAGTCGGTCCATGCTCAACGAATTTTCACTTCCAAAGTATTTTTGGGCGAAGCGTAAGTACCGCTTGCTATGTCATTAATCGAGTTTATATTCGTCTAAAATGAATAAAACTCCATATGAGCTTTGGAAAGGTAGAACTCCAAATATTAGTTATTTCAAGATATTTGGTTGTAAATGCTTTATTTTGAATACCAAGGATCAATTGGACAAACTTGATCCTAAGGCCGATGAAGGGATATTTATGGGATATTCAACAAAAAGCAAAGCATATCGGGTTTACGATAAGACTAGTGGAGTTGTTGAAGAATCCATCCATGTTAAATTCAATGAAGCTTCGGGAGTTGAAAGAATTCCTAATGATGAAAGTGATGAGGAAGATATTATTGAACAAATTGTTCAAATTGATGATCAACCGTCTACATCAAATGATCAACCGTCCACTTCAAATGGTTCTCAAGAAGATAGAGGTGATATCTCGGATCTTCCCGTTGCATTGAAATTTAAGGGAGATCACCCAAAAGATCTTATTATTGGTGATCCCCTTGACAAAGTGATGACTCGAAGAAAATTTGCCGAGAAAGCTCTTATTTCTCAAAAAGAGCCTAAAATGCTAAAGAAGCTATTGAGGATGAGGATTGGTTTCTAGAGATGCAAGAGGAGTTGAATCAATTTGAAAGAAATGATGTATGGGAATTGGTACCTTGTCCTCCTTGTCAAACCATTATTGGCACAAAATGGGTTTTCCGGAACAAAGTTGATGATCAAGGCAACACTGTTCGAAATAAGGCAAGGTTAGTAGCTCAAGGGTATTGTCAAGAAGAATGTATTGACTATGATGAAACTTTTGCACCCGTAGCACGTTTAGAAGCTATTCGTATTTTGCTTGCCTATTCTTGCTTTAAAAATTTCAAACTTTACCAAATGGATGTTAAATCCGCCTTCTTAAATGGTATTATTCAAGAAGAAGTCTATGTAAAACAACCTCCGGGGTTTGAAAAAGTTTCTAGGCCTAATGATGTTTATAAACTTAAAAAGGCCTTGTATGGTTTAAAACAAGCAACCCGTGCATGGTATGATAGACTTAGTTCTTTTCTTTTACAAAATGGTTTTATAAGAGGTAAAGTTGATACAACTCTATTTGTTTTTGAAAAAGGGCAAGATTGTTTACTTGTGCAAATATATGTTGATGATATTATCTTTGGTGCTACTAATGATTCTTTATGCAAGAAATTTTCTAAGTTAATGCAAGGAGAATTCGAAATGAGTATGATGGGGGAGCTTAACTTCTTTCTTGGACTTCAAATTAAGCAATGTCAAGAAGGTATTTATATTTCGCAATCAAAGTATACAAAAGAACTTTTGAAAAAGTTCGGCATTGAAGAAGGAAGAACCGTTTCTACTCCTATGGCAACAAATGTCAAAATTGACAAAGATGAGAAAGGCAAGTCCGTGGATGAATCAAAGTATCGAGGTATGATTGGTAGTTTACTTTATTTAACCGCTAGTAGACCGAACATTCTTCATGCCGTATGCCTATGTGCTCGTTTTCAAAGGAATCCCAAAGAATCTCACATGAGTGCCGTTAAAAGGATTTTTCGATATTTGAAAGGCACCATTCAATATGGTTTATTTTATCCAAAGAATGAAATTTTTTCTCTTAAAGGTTATAGCGATTCTGACTATGCGGGAAATATTGATGATCAGAAAAGTACTTCAGGATCATGTCAATTTTTAGGCGATTGCCTAGTTTCTTGGTTTTCAAAGAAGCAAAACTGTGTTTCTCTTTCAACGGCCGAAGCCGAATATATTTCCGCCGCATTTTGTTGTACTCAACTTCTTTGGATGAAACAAACCTTAGCGGATTACAAATGCTCTTTTGAAAATGTACCTATCTTTTGTGATAATATATCCGCTATAAATATTTCTCAAAACCCGGTTCATCATAACCGTACTAAACATATTGAGATTCGACATCATTTTCTAAGGGATTGTGTTTCAAAACGTAAAATTGAGATATCCTTTGTACCATCTCAAGATCAATTAGCGGATATTTTCACAAAACCGCTATCTTCCGAGACTTTTTCTTCAATACGAGCTCGGTTAGGCATAATGCATATTGAATGAAGCTTACGTTTGCATTTTGCACGTTTTTAAAACTTAGGGGCAAAAAATCGGATTTTTGGTTGAAAATTCGGATTTTGAAAAACTCGACAAAACAAGTGGCTGAAGGAGTTGAGGGCAACCGTCGCCCTCAACCTCGACCGGTCGCCCTAAGCTATATTTTGGCTTTTAAACGTTCTGTCTTCAGCATTCTTCAATTTTAACAAATATTTGGCCATTTTTCGTCCCCTTTGCCAAATTTACTCAAATTTCATTTAAAAATAAATTTCATGCATATCTTACACAACATGGACATTATATAGCATGATCATCATCATTATGGCTCACTCTTTCCGATCAAATGGTAAGAATTTCGCTTCTTTTACTCAATTGGGTGGAACCCTTGAGTTTTCGAGTTTCTTGAAAATTTTTGATGTAATTTTTCGTATGATCATGATGAGCTTGGTTGTTGTGTTGTTATGTATGATGAGTGACTTGAATTGATGTTGAAAATTTTTGGCTTGAACCATTTACAAAAGTTATGTACAACTTCTTCTATTTTTAACGCACACAAAGTGTTCGATGATATGTCGCAATGAAAATTTCAACTTATACATGATTCTCTTACTTTCAAAAGTTTTCTATACTTATTGAGATCATGTTTTGACAAACAAAACAAGCGTATGAACTCTTCATATTACATTTCTCCCGTTTTTCCTTGGATTATTATGCTTTAATTGCTCAACGGTTAATAAACCGTCCCTTTGGCGCACTTTGATATTATTGTATGGTGTTTTCACCATTCTAACGTTCTTTTTGATGATTACAAAGGGGGAGAAACAGGATATTAGCTCATTAGCTCAAGAAAAGCTAATAAAAGCTCGCAATAAGTATTGTGAACTCTAATACCTAGTCCATGGCTTGAATTTTGGACTTGGATGAAATTGCTTATAAGTTTTGTGACAGGGGGAGCTCCTTAGCCCATGATACATTCTATATAAGCTTGTTATAGCTTGTGCTTCTTACTTATAATAATTGTTTGTTGATATGCTCATAAATAGGGGGAGCTTTATATGAAATACTTCTAACGGATAGTTTACTCGTAAACTCGTAAAACCGTAAATTTTATTTGGTTTTTAAAATCGTCCTCAAGAAAATTGTTTTGGTTTGTAATCATCAAAAAGGGGGAGTTTGTTAGATAAATGTTTTTATCATGATTTTGATGATTATGTTCGATTTTGTTCAAATATGTTTTTAAACCAAAACTATGTCCCTAAATGTTGTCTAAATACTTCCGATCAACTTAAAATGTTTTTACTATTTTTGGAGTATTTCTTGAAGTTTATTTTCAATAAAACATTGGACAACACATTTGTTTCAGTTCGACGGTCGCCTATAGGGCAACCCATACCGAGTTGAGTCGAGAAACAAAAAATGGGACGTAAGAAAAACAGGTAAGGGGCGACGATCGACCGGTGGGCGACAGTGTGGTCGGCCGATCGGCCGACAGGCGAATTGTACTGCAAGTTGGATTTTTTGTTCCAGACTTCTCTGTTTCGTAAAATCGTCGGCGGCAACCGGTCCCGCTAAGAGCGACCGGGTCGCACCCCCTTCGACCGGTCCCCCTGTGTAAAAATTCGCAGAATTCAATTTCAATCTTATCTCTGCGCTGACCGGTCGAACCCCATGTTTATCGCAAACTATCCGTTGCGTTTTGGACAACTTTTCCCTATTTTGTGGGATTGATTTCTAACAGCTATATTGATCATTTTAAATGGTTTCTTTTGCAGCAAATCACTCCCCAAGGAGCAGCCAATGTCTGGAAATGAAAGCCAAGTCCTCTCCTATAAATAGAGGCTTCATTCAACCAACAAGAAACAACACACAATATACAAGCAAATAGCAATTGAGCAAACACTTTCATATATCTTGTTGTATTAGCCTAAGCACTTTCACTTGCACTTTCTTGAGGTCTAGGCTTTCAATTCTTGATTACACTTGTACTCATATTGTATCAATCATTATTGAGTTGTAATCTTGATTTTGGTCATCATTCAACACAAGACATCCTTGTGAGTATTCTTGTGGTAAGAATACACTTGGGTGATCTAGGTGATAGGTGTTTGAAGGTTGTGGTAATCTTCAAAGGTGTTGTAAGAGGGTTGTGGTAATCCTCAAGGTGGTGAAAGAGGGTTGTGGTAATCCTCAGGTGTTGTATTAATTTTTGGTAAATTAATAAAATCTTTTTCTTTTTAAAATCCATCCCAGGAGATCTTGGGGTGGTAGAGGATTAGGCCCAGGTGGGTTGAACCTCTTTAAATCAACGAGTGTTGTTTATTTTCCATGATTACATTTTTGTTATCTACTCGTTGTTTGAAAAAAAAGAGGGTAATTTGCGAAAAATCGGAATAATCTATTCACCCCCCCTCTAGATTATTGTAGCCACTTGGACTAACAAAGCATACTTAGAAAGTTTAATGCTTTTAATGGTCCTCCCGCTAAGACACATGAAGATCTAAGTCTACACCTAGCCAAGAATAGAGGATAACCAGTTTCTCAGCTGGAATATGCAAGGACAATTGGCAGTCTGGTGTACTTCACTAATTGTACACGTCCAAACATTGCATATTCAATGAGTAAGCTAAGTAGGTTTTGATGAGAATCCATGGACGAAGGATCGAGTAATAGTGCCAGTTGGTCCGATAACATGGGCTCGAGCAAGAAAAATTAAGGATGCGCTCAATGGGCTGATTCAAGTCGTGCAAAAGGAGACCGAGAGTGCTTTGCCAACAGAGGAAGAGGTTCGGGTGGTCCAGTTGATTGGCGTCATCGACATTACGGAGTCCACCTCAGACTGAGCGAGCTAAGGATGCCGAGAATACGAGTCACTTTGTGTCTTGAAGACATTGTAATCAAGTCTCATTAGTGTCTTGTGTTCGATTATTTTAGTTAGTTGTAATTTTCAATTATTTTGGAGTTTTTTTGATGTTTAGAGGCCAAGAAAACCTTTAGGGCTGCGTCTTAGGTTGTTATATTGAGTTTGGGACGAAAAGGAGGTCGAAATAGGGGGTGCGCAGGGCAACACGGTCTGGCCGTGCTCACGGACACGGCCGTGCTTGGCAGCACGGCCTAGCCGTGTCGAGGTAACACGGCCGTGCTACAATGGTTGGGTCGAGTTCGAGTTCCAAAGAGCAACACGGCCTAGCCATGTCAGGCAACACGGCCGTGCTGCGATTGAAGATTTTTGTCTGGTTTCCAACGGAGAACACGGCCTGGCCGTGTCCCCCGACACGGCCGTGTCGCGAGACGCTGAGTTGACTTTTTCGCGTTTTTTTTTAGTTTTTTAGTTTTCTTTTTCGGTTTAAGTTATTTCCTAGTAGGATTAAGGTTTGGATCCCTTATAAGGGTGAACACTTATTGTTTTTCATTATCTATCAAAATCTTTTACTCTCAAAATTGAGTGTCTCTCCAAGTGCTTCAAGATTTGTGTTCTTGTTGCAATTATCGACTTATCAGAAAATAATCCATAATTGCTTGTGGCGTCTTCGCATACCGAGGTTCTTGCTTTTCTAAGCAACGGGTCGAGGTTTCAACCAATTTAACCGAACTAGTGAAGATCTTGGGTTAACAACATATTGTTGTTGGGTCGTATGCACAATTGTTGATGCGGTTCACATCAGTTGTTAATCAGAGCCATCTTGCAAGGTTAAGTCTATCCTTATTCTTTAATTTTTGCTATTTTCCAGAACTTCTCATAAACCCTAGTTCTTGAAGGGTACAAAAAAAATCGAGTTGCACAAAAAAATCAGCGGGTAAAGAATCGTAAACCGCGTGCAAAAAAAAAACGAACGAAAATTCTGGAAGATTCGAAAATTTAAACCGTAGTCTTCAATTTCATCTTTTACTATCCGTTGATTGGTTTGGTAATTCTCTTGGTGTGTTGAGACGTACTTGCGACTGTCTGATTTGTTTATAATCGTGACAAGTGCGGGTACTTGGGAATTGTGAGTTGAGTGATACACAAGTGTATACACATGAGGGAGTGATTCAAACATGACAGACGAAAATCGACAATCATTGGAGAAGTTTGATATGGAGACACTTGCAAGTCTCATGAAGAAAGTAATGATCGAAACATACGGGGATCCCAGCGAGGCGCCGAAAATAGAGGAGCCTGCTACTAGGGTGAGAAGGCCCAGGAGGTTCGAATTAGAGGAGTGGGCAGATGAGTTGGATGATTATGATTCTGAAAGGGAGCAAAATTATAATCCGGGTAGAGGTCGGCGCGGAGAGAGGGGCGCTCGGGGACGCGAGGATAGCAATTTGAGTAACATTAAAATGCAAATCCCCTCGTTCCAAGGGAAAAGTGATCCGGACACCTATTTGGATTGGGAAAGGAAAATCGAGAATGTGTTCGATTGCCAAAATTATTCCAAATTGAAAAAGGTAAAATTGGCGTCAACTGAGTTCTCGGATTACGCAAGTGTGTGGTGGGATCAACAAATGGTTTCAAGGAGGAGAAACGGCGAGCGGCCAGTTTCTACATGGGAGGAGATGAGGAGTTTGATACGACGTCGTTTTGTTCCAAATCACTATTATAGAGGCGTCTATCAAAGGTTGCAGAGGTTGACTCAGGGTTCGAAGAGTGTGGAGGACTACCACAAGGAGATGGAGATGCTTATGGCAAGGGCAAATATCGATGAGAACCCGTAGGTGACTATGGCCAGGTTCATCGCGGGTTTGAACACGCCCATTGCGGATGCCGTCGACCTACATCACTGTGTCTCGAGGAGATGGTGCATATGGCGGTGAAAGTGGAGCAACATCTCAAGAGGAGAGGTTTCAACCGGCAAGCACCAAACTCTAACTCCAATGCATGGAAGTCAAACACCAACAAAAAGGAGGAACAGAGTTCGAAGGTGGCGGATCAAAGGGGGAGGGCGCCCGAGCCTAAACCCGCAGGTAAAATCGAACCCTCTACTGCTCGCACAAGGGATATTAAATGTTTTAAATGTCATGGGTTTGGGCATATAGCTAGTTAATGTCCAAATAAGAGTGTGTTGGTGTTGCGCGAGAATGGGGAAATGGAGTCGGAAAGTGAGGGGGAGCAGGATTATAGTGATATGCCGGAGTTGGAGGATATTCCGGAGGTGTTAGAGGCAGCGAAAGGGGAGTAGCGAAAGGGGAGTCGTTATCCTTGGTGTCTCAGAGGGCGCTGAGTATTCAGCCTAAGTCAGATGAGGGAGTCCAGTGAGAAAACATCTTTCATACAAGGTGTTTTGCCAATGGAAAGGTGTGTAGTGTCATCATAGATGGTGGGAGTTGCACTAATGTAACAAGTGCAAAGATGGTGGATAGGTTAGGAATTCCGACAATAAAACACCCACAACCTTATAAGTTGCAGTGGTTGAGAGACTGTGGGGAGATGCGGATAAGTAGATAGGCGAAAGTAGCATTTCAAATAGGGGGATATAAGGATGGGGTGTTGTGCGATGTGGTGCCGATGCAGGCAGGGCACATCCTGTAAGTCCAAGCGACTACGATAATCTAGAGGGGGGGTGAATAGATTATCTCCATCTTTTCGATTTTACCCTCTTTTTCGAACCGAATGCTCAAAGACAATAATAAAGGTGCGGAATGTAAACAACACTCGTTGATTTAAAGAGGTTCAACCCACCTAGGGCCTAATCCTCTACCACCCCAGTATATCCGGGATGGATTTCAAAAAGAAAAAAGATTTTATTAATTTACCAAAAATTAATACAACACCAACTTACAACAAACACCTAGAAGAGCACCACACTCTTCTTCAACACCACCTTTGAGATTACCACAATCTCACTTGAAGATTACCACAATATCCAACGGCACCTTGTGAAGATTACCACAATCTTCAACCTTGAAGAATACCAAATTCTTCAACACCTCAACAAGAAGATTACCACAATCTTCTCACACCTAACACCTAGATCACCCAAGTGTGTTCTTACCACAAGAACACTCACAAGGATATCTTGTGTTGAATGATAACCCAAAAATTCAAGATTACAACTCGATAATGAACAATACAATTGAGTGCAAGTGTAATCAAGAATAGCCTAGACCTCAAGGATGTGAAAGTGAATAGCTAGGCAAATTACAACAACAAATAAGACAATGTAAGAACAAGTGTATTCTTGAGTGTATCTTGTTGTGTTGTAGTTTTCTCTCATATTGTTGTGCTTCAAATCTTCCTCTATTTATAGGAGATGATTGATACTTGATAGGCTCCTCTTGGAATCTGATATCTACAAAAAAATTGCAATTAAAATCAAGATTATAGCTGTTAGAAATCAATTCCACAATTTAGGGAAAAGCTTTCTGCTGCACAACGGTTAGAATTTTGCTGTCAAACCATGGGGCGACCGGTCGCACAGAAATAGAGTTTGAAATAATCGTATCAACATTTACACAGGCGGCCGTCGCGTGCACCTCGGGTCGACCCTAACCACAACCGTCGCACTCATCAAAAAAATGAAAGAGAAGGTCTGTTTCAAATTTTGCTCCAGTGCGGTCGTCGCCCTATAGGTCGACCGTCGACGGCACCACCGGTTGCCCTATAGGGCGACGGTTGTTCCCGACCATTTTCTACAAACATGAGATTTTCTGTTTTCCTCAACTTTCAGGTACGGGTTGCCCTATACCGGCGACGGTTGACCTCAAAACAAAAGTGTTATCCAATTTTATATCGAAAATAAACTTCAAGAAATACTCCGAGAAATAGTGAAAATATTTTAGACCGATCGGGAGTATTAGGACAACATTTAGAAACATTGTTTTGGTGTAAAAATACATTAACAGAAAATCATTAAAAGTGTTGTCCAATTTTGTCGAAAATAAAACTTGAAGAAATACTCCGGAAAATATTAAAACCATTTTAAATCATTTAGGAGTATTTGTACAACCTTTAAAACCTTTGTTTTGGTATAAAAACAAAATCATCAAAATCATGATAAAACCATTTATCAAACAATCTCCCCATTTTTGATGATTACAAACCAAAACAATTTTAACGAGGTCAATTTGAAAACAAAACAATTTTACCGGTTAAAGAGAACTATCCGTTGTGAGCGACAACATTCCATGCAATAAAAACAAAAGGATGGGAGTAGAGATATTCAAACACATATAGCAAATGCTCCCCCTATCAATATGCACAACAAGAGTTATATAGAAGCAACTTAAACATAAGCTAAAATCTTAAGCTTTTCAATATTGAGCTTAAGTATCAATAACTTAAAAGCTCCCCCTGTCAAAGAGACATCATTAGAAACATAAATACGTTCATACTACAACCAATGGACCAAGAATCATATATAACCATAATAAATCAAGTGGACATAATATGATCCACAACTAATGGCTTTACATAGCCACAACTTATAGCTTCTTTTCGTGACGCTTATCTTAGCTTCTTTGAGCTAAAGAGCTTATAACTTGTTTCTCCCCCTTTGGAATCATCAAAAAGAATATTAGCAAGATAAATACATCATATATTCATATCAAAGTGCGGAACTAAACCGATGTATCGAGCTATTTGAACATTGAAGCTTATAAACCAAATAGGAGGGAAAAGTCGAATCGTACGACTTGTAGAGGTTTATGAAAACTTATTTGATAAGCAAGACATGATCTCTATAAATATATAAGACTTTTGAAATCGAGAGAATCATGTAGGTGATGAATTTTTCATTGAAACGTTTTATCGAACACTTGGCGGGCGTCAAAAATTGAAAAGAATATATATAGCCCTTGTAAATGAAATCAAGCCAAGTTTTTCATCACCAAATGCAATTTAATAAATATCATTCATCAACAATCAATAAGCTCATCACAAACATATACTAATTTCATCAAGATAGTACATATAGGCCAAGTTCTCAAGGGTTCAACCCAATTGAGATTAAGGAAGTAGAATTCTTACCATTTGATCGGTAAAGACGAGCAATGATGATGATAGTCGAGCTAGATAATCCCCAAAATATATAATTCATGCATCAAAACTCATTTGAAGTGAATTGTGTGTGAAATTTGCAAAGGGGACGAAAAATGAACCAAAAAGCCAAAAATGCTAAGTCTGGAAAACAGAACCATTTTTAACCAAAAATCCCTTAGGCGACCGGTCATGGGCAAGGCGGCGATGGTCGACGGCATGGGCGACGGGTCGGCCTTGCTCCGATCAAGCCCTTTGTTTGAGTTCTGTCTCAAAATTCAAGTTTGATCCAAAAATCCGATTTTTCGCCCCCAGGTTTTAAAAACGTGCAAAATGCAAATGTAGACCTCATTCAATATACATTATGTCATGATCAAGCTCGAAATGAGGTAAAATACTCGGCGGTAGGCGATTAAAAAGTCCGCGAGTTATCCTTGAGACTTTAATTAAACACATCTCAAGTTTTTGTTAAAAACTCAATCCCTTTTAAAAAAACATCGAATCTCAATATATTTAGTTCGATGATGACGAACTATATTTTGAATAATTTTCACCGGACTTGTTATCCCAAAAAAAATAAGAACATTTTAAAAGCTTTGGATGAACAAGTCATAAGAAGAAGTGCCTTATAAATATTTGAAAATTTCTTTTAATGGCGCTTTAATGAGATTTGTTGGGATAATTTTTGAAGTCGAGCATATAGACATAAGTCATATGGAATGTCGAGTCTATAGAAATAATACAAGAAAACATACCTCGAATTTGTTTGTCAACCGACATGCCTTTCTCAACCTTTGTCAATCTCTTCATTGGTAGCCATAGAGGTTGAGATGATTCTTCCTTCTTCAATGCCTAACTCCTTCAAGAGTTCTTTTGAAATGTAACCATCTACTTGGCATTAAATGATTTGAAGTCCAAGTAAGAAATTGAGCTCCCCCATCATGCTCATTTCAAGTACACCTTGCATCAACTTGGAAAAATATCTTGCACAAATATTCATTAGTAGTACCAAAAATATTCTCATAAATATGCACAAGTAAACAATCTTGCCCTTTTTCAAAAAACAAAGAGAGTAGTATCAACTTTACCTCTTGTAAAATCATTTAGCAAAAATAGCTAAGTCTATCAACCATACAAGGCCTTTTATAAAAGACATTTGGCCTAGAAAAAATTTTAAACCCCGGAGGTTGTTTTACATAGACTTCTTCTAGAATAAAACCATTGAGAAAATTGGATTGAACATCCATTTTGTAAAGCTTGAAATTTTCTTAAAACAAGAATGGGCAAGTAAATAGCTACAAAATGTGCTATGAGTGCAAATGTTATATCAAAATTAATTACCTTCTTCTTGAAAATACCTTCGGGCTACTAACTTCGGCTTAGTTCGACCAATGTTGCCTTGGTCATTGAGTTTGTTCCTGAATACTCTTTTTGTCTTCTTCATTACTATCATCATGGGGCATCCAATTGATCTAAGGTGTTCATAATAGAACATTTACATCCAAATATTTTGAGGTAACAAAATTTGGAGTACTTCATTTCTCATCTACACAACTTTAACAAACTCATTAACGGCATCGCTTATATAAGCAAGAGAAAAATAGCCCAAGTGTAAAAACATGCCTCAATCATCAATCACAAAATATCTTGCATAAGAGCATAGTAGAAATAGACACTATATATATTGACCATGAAGCAAGAAACACATACTATGCATTTAGAATATCATCAAGAGTCTAATAAATCATGCAAGTTCAAATAAGCTTAAGAAAGCTATAAAAGGTCTCTTTTGAAATTTGAAAATCCGATAGCATATAGTTGAGACCTCATTTAAAAGAAGTATTTGAACAAGAGTTGACAAAGCAAATATATGCAATCAAATATCGAATAGTGCCTTTCAAAAAAAATCTAAAAATCCTCTTAATGGCACTTGTATGAAATATTATGAAAAACAAGCACATAGGCACATGGCAATACATATATCGAGTCTATAAGAGTAAGAATAACACAAGTAAACGTACCTCGATAATTTATGCCTTTCTTGACAAATAATGACGTAAATGGCCATTTGTGAAAATATGTAAATCCTACATAATTCTTAAAACAAATCTCGCACAAATCATAATGATAAAAGTGTAGGCTAAGAGATATCACAAGTAAGCTCATGCCATAAAAATCCATAAGAGATGATAACACACTTTAGTCTACAAAAATGCACAAGAGTTTTAAAAACATCATATAAGGTCTTCTTTTTCAAAAATATTTTAAAAGCACAAATATATATTGAAGACCTTAATTAAAAAAATAAATACTAGAAAACTCATTTTGCAATTAAGACACAAATAAAAGCATGCATAATAACAAAATAAAATGCATATTTAACTAGGGAGATACGGGTTACCAATTACGCCATTTCAATGGGTTGTGCCGTTCCCATTGTTGATGATATCTTCCTCTTGAGAAGTCACTTTGTTGATGATGACTTCTTTGATTTCTCCATTTCCAAGGTTTGTTGCCTTCCCATTGTTGAAAGTCTCTTCTTCTTTGAAAATCATCTTGTTGATGATGTCTTTTTCATTTCCAAGGATTGTGTTCTTCCCATTTTTGATTATATCCTCTTCTTGGAAATTGGCTTTGTCAAAAATAGTTTCTCCTTCTTTGATCAAATGAAACGGTCATTTGATGTCTTCTTATGTATAAATTTTCTTGATCATTATTTCACGGGTACCTAATATGACATTGTTTTGTGGTACCCTCATGTGTTTGGGTCCTTTGGGATTAGTCTTGAGACTTTTAGGTCTCCAACAATAATTAGAGCTATTTCTAGCCCGACAAGTATTTACCGTATGACCCTTTTTACCGCAATAAAAGCATGTAATAATTCTAGGAGCATAATGACCAACGTGTTTAGAGACTTGATTCTTTTTCATGTGATTGACACCCTTAGGCTTATGATCAAGTTCTAGTTTCGAATTATTACAACAATCAACAATATTGGTCATTCTATCGGCACTCAAGTTGGATTTAGATAAATCATTTTTCAAGCAATTTATATCCTCAACAAGAGTACTATTTTCTTTCTCAAGGTTTCTAACCTTGTCAAGAGTGGTGGTGTGAGCACATGATAGTGATTCATAGGAAGTAAATAAACTATCCTTATCATTTTTTAAAACAATGAATTCCTTTTTCAAATATTTGTATTTAACAAGTAAGTTTTGGAATTCATCTTGTAGTTCATCAAAATCATTTTGCAAATCACTATAATCATTATAATAGGAAGTAGAGGGTTTAGAACTTACCTCGTTCTCTTCTTCGATGCCTATGAGGCATTGTTCAACTTCTTCATCATGGGAGGTTATAGAAGGCTCATCCCATGTTGTTGGATTTGATGTTGTATCCATTTGTGAAGTAGATGCTTTTGAGTTGCTCCTTTCATTTGCATACACTTCATAGATGGCTTCTAATTTTTGCCATACTTCATGTGCCGATCGAATACCTACAACATGATCAAATTCCAAAGTAGTAAGTGAACAATACAAAATACTAAGAGCTTTACCATTTAAGGAGATGATTCTCTTCTCTCCATCATTGAGCTCTTTGAAGCCTTTAGAGGTGTGTGGTGTATTCTTCCTCGGAATGGATTCTCCATTAATGACGGTGTTCCAAATATCAAACCCGCAACCTTGTAAATAGCATTCCATTCTTTCTTTCCAAAATATAAAATTTTTGGAATCAAATAGTGGTGGCTTGGTGGTGGAGGTGCCGGATAGATGAGCTTCGTTCGTAGCCGATGATCATTTCTCTTCACTCGCGATGTGAAACGAGCTTGCCAAAGAGTTTGGCTCTGATACCACTTGTAAGTCCAAGCGGCTACGATAATCTAGAGGGGGGGTGAATAGATTATCTCCATCTTTTCGATTTTACCCTCTTTTTCGAACCGAATGCTCAAAGACAATAATAAAGGTGCGGAATGTAAACAACACTCGTTGATTTAAAGAGGTTCAACCCACCTAGGGCCTAATCCTCTACCACCCCAGTATATCCGGGATGGATTTCAAAAAGAAAAAAGATTTTATTAATTTACCAAAAATTAATACAACACCAACTTACAACAAACACCTAGAAGAGCACCATACTCTTCTTCAACACCACCTTTGAGATTACCACAATCTCACTTGAAGATTACCACAATCTCCAACGGCACCTTGTGAAGATTACCACAATCTTCAACCTTGAAGAATACCAAATTCTTCAACACCTCAACAAGAAGATTACCACAATCTTCTCACACCTAACACCTAGATCACCCAAGTGTGTTCTTACCACAAGAACACTCACAAGGATATCTTGTTTGAATGATAACCCAAAAATTCAAGATTACAACTCGATAATGAACAATACAATTGAGTGCAAGTGTAATCAAGAATAGCCTAGACCTCAAGGATGTGAAAGTGAATAGCTAGGCAAATTACAACAAGAAATAAGACAATGTAAGAACAAGTGTATTCTTGAGTGTATCTTGTTGTGTTGTAGTTTTCTCTCATATTGTTGTGCTTCAAATCTTCCTCTATTTATTGGAGATGATTGATACTTGATAGGATACTCTTGGAATCTGATATCTACAAAAAAAATTGCAATTAAAATCAAGATTATAGCTGTTAGAAATCAATTCCACAATTTAGGGAAAAGTTGTCTGCTGCACAACGGTTAGAATTTTGTTGTCAAACCATGGGGCGACCGGTCGCACAGAAATAGAGTTTGAAATAATCGTATCAACATTTACACAGGGCGACCGGTCGACGTGCACCTCGACCGGTCGACCCTAACCACAACCGGTCGCACTCATCAAAAAAATGAAAGACAGAAGGTCTGTTTCAAATTTTGCTCAGTGCGGTCGCCCTATAGGTCGGCCGGTCGACGGACCGGTTGCCCTATAGGGCGACGGTTGCCCCGACCATTTTCTCGCAAACATGAGGTTTTCTGTTTTCCTCAACTTTCAGGTACGGGTTGCCCTATACGGCGACCAGTTGACCTCAAAACAAAAGTGTTATCCAATTTTATATCGAAAATAAACTTCAAGAAATACTCCGAAAAATAGTGAAAATATTTTAGACCGATCGGGAGTATTAGGACAACATTTAGAAACATTGTTTTGGTGTAAAAATACATTAACAGGAAATCATTAAAAGTGTTGTCCAATTTTGTCGGAAATAAAACTTGAAGAAATACTCCGAAAAATATTAAAACCATTTTAAATCATTTAGGAGTATTTGTACAACCTTTAAAATCATTGTTTTGGTATAAAAACAAAATCATCAAAATCATGATAAAACCATTTATCAAACACATCCTGTTGGGTAGGCCGTGGCAGTTTGATAGGAGGGTGCAACATGACGGCTACACCAACCAGTATACTCTTGTTCACAATCAAAAGTGATTTGTACTTCTTCCTTTAACTCCAAAAGAAATTTATGAGGATCAAGTGAAATCAAGAGTGGGAGAGGTAAAAGAAAAAGAGAGTTCGGCTAGTGAACATAAATATCAAAATAAAGCCGAGAAAAAGGAGAGCTTGAGAGAAAACAAGAGTGAGGGTCCGGCTAAGGGTAGAAATGAGGTTCAAGAGATAGCCTGGAAAAAGGAGAGCAATAATTTTGAGAGGGCCGGAAAACAAAAAGGGGGGGAATTGCCATGAGGTAAGAAACGAGGGAAAAATAAATTTGATGGCAAAAATGAGTGATCTTAGGAAAGCCACCACGAGTGGTTGTTTGATGATACTCTTGGTTTACAAGGGCACTTATTTATCTACTGACAGTCTTAACCTCGATTTGCCTAGTTCTGTCTTGTCTTTGTTGCAGGAATTCGAGGATGTATTTCCAGACGAGATGTTAGATGGATTACCGCCTATTCGAGGGATTGAGCATCAGATTGATTTCATTCCGGGTGCATCACTGCCTAACCGGCCGTCATACAGAACTAATCCGGAGGAGACAAAAGAGTTGCAGCGGCAGGTTGAAGAGTTGCTAAGCAAGAAACTCATCCGGGAAAGCATGAGTCCTTGTGCGGTTCCGGTACTACTAGTTCCGAAGAAGGATGGGTCTTGGAGGATGTGTGTGGATTGACGGGGTATTAATAACATCACTATCAAGTACCGGCATCCCATACCTCGCTTGGATGATATGTTAGATGAACTCCATGGTTCTAGCATCTTCTCCAAGTTAGATTTGAGGAGTGGGTACCATCAGATTCGGATGCGAGAAGGGGATGAGTGGAAAGCGGCCTTTAAGATGAAACATGGGTTATATGAGTGGTTAGTCATGCCTTTTGGGCTAACCAACGCACCTAGCACGTTCATGAGACTCATGAACCATGTTTTGAGAGCTTTCATCGGTAAGTTCATCGTGGTTTACTTTGATGATATTCTCATTTATAGTAAATCATTGTATAAACACTTGGATCATTTGAGGGATGTCTTAGAGGTATTGAGAAAGGAGAAGTTGTATGCAAATGTCAAGAAGTGCACATTTTGTTCGGAGCAGTTGATATTCTTGGGGTTTGTAGTGAGCTCGAAAGGAATTACAGTGGATAAGGAGAAGATTAAAGCCATCCAGGACTGGCCTAAACCCACATCAGCCAGTCAAGTGCGTAGTTTTCATGGACTTGCGAGCTTTTATCAGAGGTTTGTGCGGGATTTCAGGACTATCGCAGCACCATTGATGGAAACTATTAAAAAGAGTGTTGCGTTTTAGTGGGGCGAAGCCCAAGACAAGGCATTTGAGTTGTTGAAGGAAAGGCTAACACATGCGCCTTTGCTAGCATTGCCGGATTTTACCAAGGTCTTTGAGATCGAGTGTGACGCGTTGGGGATTGGGATCGGCACCGTACTAATGCAAGAGGGGCAGCCGATCACATTCTTCAGCGAAAAACTGAGTGTAGAGGCCTTAAACTATCCGACGTACGACAAGGAGTTGTATGCTTTGGTCCGGGCCTTGAAAACGCGGCAGCACTATTTGTGGCCGAAGAAGTTCATAATCCACACCGATCATGAGTCCCTAAAGTATCTTAAGGGGCAGCAAAAGTTGAACAAGCGACATGCCCGGTACAAGCAAGGTAAAACTAATATTGTAGCAGACGCACTATCTCAAAGGTACACTCTTATCTCGACTTTAGATGCTAAAATCCTTGGGTTTGAACATATTAAAGAGTTGTACTTGCATGATCTTGATTTTTCCGAGTCATTTGTTGCATGCGAAAAGGGGGCAGAGGGTAAATTTTATAAGCATGATGGTTTTCTATTTCGGGAGGATAAATTGTGCATTCCTGAGTGTTCTTTAAGAGACTTACTAGTGAGAGAATCGAATGGTGGGTGTCTTATGGGACATTTTGGGGTGGTCAAAACTTTAGCAGTCTTACAAGAGCATTTCTATTGGCCACATATGAAGCAAGATGTTGAGCGTATTTGTAGTAGATGTGTTACTTGTAGACAAGCTAAATCCCGGGTCCAAAATCAGGGATTGTACACGCCCCTACCGATTCCGACGGCACCTTGGGTTGATATTTCTATGGACTTTGTTTTAGGGCTCCCGAGAACTAAACATGGGTACGATTCTATATTTGTTGTCGTAGATCGTTTTTCAAAGATGGCACATTTTATTCCATGTCATAAAACTGATAATGCGTCTTTGATTGCCGATTTGTTCTTTAGAGAGGTTGTAAGGTTGCATGGTATGCCTAGAACCATTGTGTCGGATAGGGATTCTAAGTTCTTAAGTTACTTTTGGAAGACCTTGTGGGGGAAATTGGGAACTAAATTGTTATTTTTTACTACATGTCACCCCCAAACGGACGGTCAAACGGAAGTAGTCAATAGAAATTTGTCTACATTGTTAAGGGCTATTATTAAAAAGAACATTAAAACTTGGGAAGAGTGTTTACCGCATGTTGAGTTTGCTTATAATCGTGATGTGTATTCTGCATTGAAGTTTCCACCATTTGAACTCGTTTATGGTTTTAATCCGCTAACCCCATTGGATTTATCATTTTTACCTGTTTCTGAGCATGTTAACTTAGATGGCAAGAAGAAAGCTGATTTTGTGAAACAGTTACATGAGAAAGCAAGGCTAAACATCGAACGGCGAACAGAGCAGTACACGGTGCAGGCTAACAAGAATTGAAAGAAGATGGTGTTCGAACCAGGCGATTGGGTTTGGGTGCATATGCGGCCCGAACATTTCCTGGCACATCGGAAGTCCAAGCTGCAGCCACGAGGGGATGGACCGTTTCAAGTGCTTGAGCGAATCAATGATAAATCATACAAGATAGACTTGTCGGGCGACTATGGTGTTAGTGCTTCTTTCAATGTTGCTGATCTTAGTCCTTTTGATGTCAATTCAGATTTGGGGACAAATCCTTCTCAAGAGGAGGGGAATGATGAGAATCCATGGACGAAGGATCCAGTAACAGTGTCAGTTGGTCCGATAACACGGGCTCGGGCAAGGAAATTTAAGGATGCGCTCAATGGGCTGATTCAAGTCGTACAAAAGGAGACTGAGAGTGCTTTGCCAACAGAGGAAGAGGTTCGGGTGGTCCAGTTGATTGGCGTCATCGACATTATGGAGTCCACCTCAGACTGAGCGAGCTAAGGATGCCGAGAATACGAGTCACTTTGTGTCTTGAAGATATTGTAATCAAGTCTCATTAGTGTCTTGTATTTGATTATCTTAGTTAGTTGTAATTTTCAATTATTTTGGAGTTGTTTTGATGTTTAGAGGCCAAGAAAACCTTTAGGACCACGTCTTAGGTTGTTATTTTGGGTTCGGGACGAAAAGGAGGTCGAAACAGGGCATGCGCAGGGCAACACGGTCTGGCCGTGCTCACGGACATTGCCGTGCTTGGCAGCACGGCTTAGTCGTGTCGAGGTAACACGGCCGTGTTACAATGGTTGGGTCGAGTTCGAGTTCCAGAGAGCAACATGGCCTGGCCGTGTCAGGCAACACGGTCGTGCTGTGATTGAAGATTTTCGTCCGGTTTCCAGCAGAGAACACGGCCTGGCCGTGTCCCCCAACACGGCCGTGTCGCGAGACGCTGAGTTGACTTTTTCGTATTTTCTTTTAGTTTTTGAGTTTCCTTTTTCGGTTTAAGTTGTTTCCTAGTAGGATTAGGGTTTGGATCCCTTATAAAGGTG
Organism: Rehmannia glutinosa; assembly: GCA_016081115.2. Taxonomy (NCBI): domain Eukaryota; kingdom Viridiplantae; phylum Streptophyta; class Magnoliopsida; order Lamiales; family Orobanchaceae; genus Rehmannia; species Rehmannia glutinosa. Next base: position 30,916,475 of record CM071928.1, on the reverse strand, counting down.
AACACTTATTTTTCATTATCTATCAATACAATTAATCTTTTACTCTCAAATTGAGTGTCTCTCCAAGTGCTTCAAGATTTGTGTTCTTGTTACAATTATCGACTTATCAGGCAATAATCCATAATTGCTTGTGAAGATCTTGGGTTAACAATATATTGTTGTTGGGTCGTATGCACAATTGTTGTTGCGGTTCACATCAGGTTTACAAGTAACACTAGTAAGGATCACTGGAAAGCCTTAACAAGGGTACTTAGATACTTAAAGTATACCATGAACTATGGAATACTTTATACGAGATATCCAGTAGTATTAGAAGGATATTGTGATATCAATTGGATATCAGACACAAAAAAGACTCCAAGTCCATAAGTGGCTATGTGTTCACAATAGGTGGAGGAGCAGTGTCATGGAAATCTTCTAAGCAAACGTGTATAGCTTGATCCATTATGGAATCCGAGTTAAATGCTTTAGATAACGCTGGAGAAGAAGCTAAATGGCATAGAAATTTCTTAGAAGATATTCCTTGTTGGAATAAACTAGTGTTTGTTGTATTGATACATTGTGATAAGTCAATCCGCAATTATGACGGAAAAAGTAATGTGTATAATGGTAAGTCTAGACATATTCGTCGAAGATATAATACCATTATATAATTGATCTCGAATGGAGTTATTTCGGTTGACTATGTGAAGTCAACGGAAAACCTAGCAGATGTGCTAACTAAAGGTATAAATTGAGATCAAATTTACAAGTTGTTAAGGGGAATGTGTTTAAAATCAACAAAATAAGAATATTCATAGCGGTAACCCAACCTTGTGAATTGGAGATCCCAAGACTTTGGTTCAATGGGACAACTAAGTTATAAATCTCCAGCTGAACACTTGGAACCTATTTCAGCTCATTCCCAGAATGTCCAAGTGAAACAAAAAACCCTGCAGAGTGTGGTGAGGTTAAGTTTATCTTTTATAATTCCTATACCTAAACGATGGAGTATGGTAGAGTACTCTTTATAGGAGATCCCCTATGTAAGTGAGAAGTATTGGCCGCTTCTGCTTGTAACACTTATGAATCTAAGATATGGTCTAGGGCCAGAGTGGACACAACGTGAGAACAAACGTGTTAGAACTTTTCTTGTGTAAGTATTATTATCTTGGTTTGCACGAACGGCTAAATAGTTCAAGACATCGTGTCACTAAGCATCTAGTAAATCCGATAATATTTTACTAAGGAAGGCTCAAAACCACAAGCTACCTATCCTAATGCAATAATGGTTGTTCGAACTTTCAAATGAGTCTGCATATATGCATGTATAATGTTCATTCATGTGCGGGATTGTTGGAAATTGGTTTACGAAAAATGGATTTTGACCCAATTTTAACTAATTATTTAAGTGATGTCATTTATTAGTTATGGAAAATAAATGATATAATTTAATCTATACCGTGGATAGATGAATTTAGCATTTTGAATTTATCAAACCAATTTCGGGTGAATTAGAAATTAATGCATAAATTAAGCCACTTAAATGCCTTTTATATATGGAAATATAAAAGGGTGGGAATATGGAAAGACATATACCACATGGAAAGCATATCAAATGTTTGACTTGTTTATATAGAGCTTCACCAATAGTAAGGAGTAATGTGGAGCTCCTTGGGTGGACTAGTCAATTTTGACTAGTCTTCGGCTAGCTCAAAGAGCACCGAGGATGCACTATTTGAGCCAGAGCTGGAGTCGGGCCCGCACAAATCGTACTTAGTCGCATTGGGAGCTTTAGAGGCACTCTTTGCACTTCCCACATATGCATCATCGCGAAAAGCCTTAAAGTTTTGGAAAATCGAACCAGGGTAGGTTCGGTCCAATGGCTCGGTGATGTGGCAGGCGGCTCGCGTGGTAGTGACTTGCCAGAATCGTCCAGAAGGCGCCATATGACAGGTACATGTGTGTTGACTGGATGTGCCTATTCGCTGACTTCAGTGTGCAAAGGTGCATGCAGAAGGTTATGGACATTCGGAAGAGATGTTATCTGGACCATCAGATTGTGTCTTTTGATCAGAAGGCACAATCTAACAGTCGATTTCGGGACGGAAGTATGCACCTATTTTGAAAGGAAATCCGAATTTCTATATAAACAAACTCCCAAGATGTTCATTTTAATCCCATAAAATCAACATTTTAGCATATTGTTTCACTTTCTCTTCTTCTGTATTTCAAAAGTTCTGAAACACGTTAAACGTTTGCTTTAAGTTTGACTTTTGCAAGTTTCTGCTAAGTCGAACTGGAATGTTGTTGTATCTTGGAGACGATTGCCAAGAACCGTTAACACTTTTGTATGGGGCATATTTGTATTGCGGAGATAGTATTCAATACTAGCCTCGACTTCAAATTTATGTCCCGTTATTGTGTCCAATTTCAAGAAAACCAAATACCGAAAACAATACTTTGATTACGCCGTAAATACTTTTTTCTTTTATTAAAACATTAATATATATCCTAAATTGATAAAAATATATTTGACAGATAAAACTACTCTTAAACTAAATTAAAAATGAAATTTTAATTTTGCCGGTGTACAATTAAAAGTATTGAACTCTAATTTTGTTACAAGTACACCTACAATTTAATAAAATAGATAAATAGAAAAATACTCTAACTTCAGCATTAAATTCTTCATCATCTTCCAAACTTGTGCCCGATTATGTCTAGGATAGCAATTATATTGCTATTAGGTTCAACTCCAGGATGTGCCGGCCTGCGCTTTGAGTTGTGGTAGGATAAACTGACTATTACCAAGGTCCTACTAGAATGAAGCAGAGATGCTTTTCCTATGATTCAAATCCACGTTGATGACCTCCAACACGATTTTTATCGCAACCATTTGTCATTCCAACTATGTCGGGGGCAAGAATTTATATAGGATGTTTTAATTTCATATTATATAACTATTCTTTAGTTTAATCATTACTCTATATTGTGGCTCATTGCTAATGTATTAATCTTGTTTTCTTCTCACTTGCAATTTTAGGATTTAATTATTGTTATTGACTTTTCTCTCTCTTCTCTCTCTCTCTTTTTTTTTAAATTTTGAAACACAGATGTACAAGATGTAAAAGAGATACGATTATCTAAGGAAGATTCCAATGCGCTTGATGATAATTGATGACTTGAGTGGTGATGGAGGAATTATAATTTGTTTTTCTTTATAGTTTTGGACTTATGCATGATTGAAATTTATGTAATTAGTCATGGTGTTGACTGTTGAGTGTTACCAGAACAATAATTAACGACTTGTGAATTGATATTGCTGTGGTTTTATATTTGATTTCAAGACATTAAGGACTTATGAATTGTTATTAGATAATATTCTCTACAATTTAACTAAAAACTAATTGTTATGAAAATGCGCTAGATAGTGTAATTTTTTTTTAATAATCTAAAATTAGTGTCAATTTGACCCGATAGCCCGATGCCCCGTGGTGGACTGGGCTCAGGGGCGGACCTAAGTTGAAGCTTGGGGGCCTGCCCACCCCAACTACTTTTTTTTACATTTACTACATATATGTATGTATGTATGTATGTATTATAATTTTAGTCCTTTTAATCCTTGTGCTTACAATTTATTGGTAAATTTTATTAAATCCCACAACATGACCCATGAATTTTAATAAGTTAAATTGGAGACTTTGTAGACTTTATGTGTTTTTATTATTATAATAAATATAAAATTTTCTCTTTTATTCATCAAAAGACAGAAATAGGAATAGAAAATAAATTTCTTAATTATTGTTTTATAGTGTTAAAAAAAATTATTGTTTGCTAATGTATATTGAAAAGTAAACTACAAAAAAAAAATAATATAGATTCAATTGTAGATGATTTTCGTGATATGAAAAGAGAAATGTTAAGTTTTAATTGATTAAAACTTGGAAAGAAACTATTAAAAAAGACATTTTATATAAAGAAATAAATAAAAATATGGCTTTTGACTATAAACGTTGGCGTGATATAATCCATATAGTCGATCCCACATAGTGGGATAAGCCTTAATTTGTTGTTGTTGTTGTATTTAATAATGAGTATTAATATATTTTTTATGGAAAATATTAATGTATTTTTTTATGAATATATAATATATTTTAATTTTATTATCTTGTATGTGTATGTGTGTGTATATATATATGCATACGGTTACAAATTTTTTTTATTATTGGCCCTCCCTTATGAGAAGTCCTGGTTCAGCCCCTGGCTGGGCTGGGCTCTAAAATCAGCAGCCTGACTGCCCGAACAAAATTTGGCCCGGCCCGACCCATTTTTGCTCATTGGCCCACTGGATTAGGTTGGGTTGGCCTGACACGATCATTTTGACAGCTCTACAGTATTTACGTACTGTAACTCGCATCATTATTTAAGAAATAAATAAAAGTTAAAAATGGGGTGGGATAGGTTATCTAAAATATCATGAGGATAGGAGCACTGTTTCTTTTTTTCTTTTTTGTAATGTAATTTGATCATTCTATCTTTCTTTCGTTCATATGTATATATGTATATTTATGGAAATAATTAGAGACCGTATGATCGGCTCTAGACACGTGGCCAACTACTAATATTTGTTGATAAGACAAGAATTACCCACGCCTGAATCCTGAGCAAGACACGGACTCAACAAACTAATTGTCATTTGTGTTTTCCGTTATTTGCTATATTTAGGAGCATAAGGAAAGCCTTTGAGAAAAAAAAGAAAAAAGGGGCACAAGGAAAGCAACATCCTGCTTTGCCAAATAGATCAAAACAAAAATCTCACAGGAAATGGGGTTGCGGGTTGCCTGCCCAACCAACAAAACCGAAATTATGATGGGACGATCGCGTATATTCTTTTGACATTTGTCCCAAGAACATAATTAGGTATGAATTGATCTTTTCGTAATTTAAATTCAGGCTAGATTCTAGAACTTAAGTGAAAATAAATTTGTTTACATCAATTAAAGCTTTTTTCCTAATGGACTTGATCACGTAGCCCTCCAATGGATTCAAAACAGGCTCTAACTCAAACCTTGATGCACGTCTTTCAGCTTGTGAAAGTGCAGACCCTTTGTTCTTAGAAAAACAATTTCCTCTTCAACTTGTTGAAGCTTTTTTCCTTCCTTCACTGAATGTGTTGGTTAGAATCACTTCAAAATTTGGCTTGAGGATTAGAATGAATAGCTTGAGAGTGTTTTAGCAATTGCTTGCTTTGCTTAGATTTTATCTTGTGTCATTCGTATCGCAAATATATTTCTCTCAAATTTTTACTCAGCCTTTTATAGTGATAGTTTGAAAAAGTGTTAATTGAAGAGATAGACATTTTTCAAACTTCACTTATTGATTGTTGGCTTGTCTTGTTGTACAGCTTTTGATGTTGACCATTCCTTAATTTAATGCTATGTGGGCTGCCTGAACACTGCAGGTTTTCTGCAAACATCCCATTGGTTCTCAGCTACTTGCACTCTTTCAGCGAGACAGCTTTAAGGTTGCAGGTCTATCCCCTTACCATTTTGGGTAAGTCTTGGCTTTTCTTTGCAATGAACTTCTTCAGCTTTCTTCGAGTCCTTAAGTTGTTTTACCCCTTTATTGAGTCTTCTCCATAAATCTGGGATGACTCAGCTGTTAGTCTGCTGACAGACACAACTTCTTTACTTAACTGACATTCTTCTTCGATACTCATCTGCAACTCAATGGAATCTTCACTGCATTCCATCAGTCAACTTCTGCGATCTTCAACTTGGCTGCTTCTTAACCTAGCTTAAATCTTATCTATCACATAGTTGAAATACAAACAATAAATGTGGTGCCAACATGCTAATCTAAGTTTTCTATGTATCATCATAATCTATACAAATAAATTTATGAACAGATCCAAACATCTATAACGCGAGGGACATTCACAAAAGAAGAAAGGGAACCTCAAAGTTATACGCTCTCGTGCGTACCCTCACTCATCCGACCTCCTCGCATGGTCGTACTTTAAACAAAAAATAGAAAAAAATGACTAGGTATCTTGGGAAGCCAAAAAGACTTCCCACCACGGCGAAGACTTTTTGCCATTTTCACAGGGGCAACGGAACACATTTCGCAATAAGTTCCCAGATAGAACAAGGAGATCGGGAGGGACGCAAGGGCGAATTACCCTTATCATTCTCGAATGGGGACGGACGGGCGAGCCCACCCGCGTGCCCCAGGGGCTCTCGGTCGGGGAGCCCCTACTCTCGATCGGAGGGCTCTTGAATGGGAGGATCTTGACCGAGAAGCCCCCACTCTCGACCGGAGGCATCTCCTGAGAACTCCCTCCTCGGGCTTCTTCTTTACTCATACCTCTTGGAGCCTCCCTCTTTCTCCACGGATTTCCAAGCACTCCAAGGTTTCTCCAACTTCCCAAAGGCTCAAAGGCTCCTCCCACTTCCCAAGTATTTTCCCTCCTCCCAAAGGAAATTTTACAAAAAGACAAAAAGTAAAGGCAAAAGGCAAAAAGGGACTCTCTCCTTCTGGAGACTTTCCCCTCCAGAGACTCTTGCCTTCCAGAGACTTCCCATCTTTCTGGGGACCTCCCTCTTTCAGGGGGCCTCCCCTCTCAGAGAGACATCCTCTCCCTCAGAAGATTAAATTCAGCAAAGATCACACAGCTGCAAGGGACCTAACTCCTGCACTACTCCAGCTCCCTCATAGCCCCGGAGTTGGGGGGCTTATGTTGTGGGGTAAAAATATAACTCCTCTTTTTCATATTTAATGTATTATTTTTATTATTATTGGGCATGCAGAAATTAATATGCAAGTCGACCCATAAAAAGAGGATTAACAGACCGACATAGGCTTAATAGGCCCTCTTAGCCTTAACAGCCCACCTAGCCTTAACAGGCCCATGTCCCATGTATAAATAGCCCCCTCTTTAATTAATCTTTCATTAAGTACATTTTTACTGCTAATTAGCTCTTGTGCACTGGATTATTCTCGTACATTATGCCTCTCTTAAGTATCGGAGGGGATTTCTGAGGATACTCCTCGGACCCTTCTAACCCTATTTGTGTGTTGCAGATCGGTTTCCTACATGTGGATTGTATTTTGGACCGGAGTCAGATACCTCAACTTGGATTTTCATAACTTGGAGTGAGTTGCACGGATTTTTGCAGCATCAAATTCCAAATGGAACAAGTTCACTCCAGCGTACTGGCATTTATAATATTTAGGATATTGTTACTTCTCTAGAGTCTATCTTCATACTTAATATAGTTTTTCTAGTATTGATCCTCGTTAATGTACTGGCCATCTACTAGTAAGCAACCATCCCAACCCAAAGATAAATGGACTATTATGTCTAGGCCAGGAAATCTGGCCCAACTCTAACAAACTAGTTTTTGCAGATAAAGTCCTATTAAATAGAATACCCATTAACTAGGCCCAACCAAAAATAGAGTATCTGTCGATTTCTAACAGGGCTTAAGTGTTTTTTCAGGTTCCAATTTATGTGTTTGTTAGATAGAAAAAATATTTATTTTACATGCTTTTTAGGCAAATAGAGTTATGTTTATGGAAGACGGGTTTGGATAGACATATTAGAACTTAAGAATTTTAAATTTCTGATCACAAGTTTCTTATATTATTTGAATAAATGTACAGTTACTGAACCATTTTGATTTATTTATTTATTTTTATCTCAAGTTCCTACCTTTGTGGCTTCACCAAACTAATCATGAGATCCCGACATCCTCTTCCCCAAGTCTAAAAGGAATGTGAATCGCGGAATATGCCTCAACTCACATAAAGTTTGTAGTACTCTTCTATGCACAATGGGCTCAGTGCCACATTGCCCCTCTTTTAGCCTCCCCTAAGAAGCCGTTGGTTTCCAGTGCGATTCGAACCTAGCCCTGCTTCTTGAAGCAATACTACAATGTTGATTAGTCAACTAGTTGAGATGTGCCCTGGAACACTTGAACACAGGACTACAAGAATCCTGGGGCCTACTCCTTATGGGCAAGGACTCCTCGTCATTTTGATTTATTTATTCACCCAAGTATAAGTTATTTGAATATTTTTAATTCAAATTATTCCTTCAAATTCAATTAGTTAACCCAAACATAATTGTCTGAAGTTAAGACAAATCATATTGAATAAAATTCAAGACTAGTTAAACCTGGCATTCACATAATCTTAGTTTTGTATCTGACTAATATCAGAGTAATTGCATCCGTATATATAATATTCGTGCACATCTTATTGAGATATGTTGGAAGGAAGCATTCAACATTCACATCTTTATTTGAGATTTGTGGGGGCTGATTTAAGAAATGGAATTTATTAACTACATTATTCAAGAAATATTAATGCCAGGGGTTGTTAACTCAGAACAACATAAACTATACTATTTATTTAGGAAGGTTATTAATTTATTGAGTATTAATTATTGGAGGTTTAGCCTTAGGTAAAACATATTATTCCTATTGAAACACTAAAACAAAAAGGGTGTTTTGCAACAACATTATTAGAGAGGACTCCCAGTCATTGCTAAAAACAGTTGTCACTGAAAACTTATGTACAAATTTTGTAAAACTTCGGTCGTTAATATGTATAGTGACCCTTGCCCAAAAAATCGTTGCTAATTTTTCACTATTCTCGTTGCTAAAGTTTTCATTCTAATTTGTGATTATTAGTTTATTACCAACGGCAATGTCACTGCACAAGGTTGTACATATTTTAGAGACGACTTAGCCCTTGCGAAAAGTTTGTTATTAAATTAAATCATATTTCATTTAATTAAATTAAAAGGCATAACAGAGTCAGGCACTTAAACAACAAGTACCTTCTCTAACATATAAATATAATACAAATATAAAAACACAATAACAATATTTATTGCAAATGGAGGAAGTAGTAGGTAAATATACCAAGCCAGAAAGCACATTGAGACAACATTTTAATAATAAGAATATTAAGGTATATATTATACCTTTTCATTCGTTCTTAACATGTCAATTAAAGTTATATGAAAATATAAGTATAATATCTCGACTAAAAGTTTGCATAGTTTATTTTTATATAGCCCAATTTCAATGTTTTTGGTATTATATTCTGCACTGTGGGCCAGCTCAAGAAATGTTAGGATACTGCCTAAATGATTAAAAACTTATGTCTCCATTGTTGAAATTGGTTTATAAATTGGGTTTTGACTAATTTTGATCAATTATTTAAGTGCTCATTTGTTTGTAATAGGAATAAATGAGATAAACGTAATTTACACCATTGATTAATGAGTTTATGATGGAGATAATATCTAGTTTATAATCTTTTAGGATTTTAGAATATCTTATATTTTAAATAATGATTTGTATGTTTATGATTCTGTTTAATTTATCTTTTAAGTTTCCTAGTCAAGTTAGGAGTTTTATTGTGGTAGAATTTTAATCCTATAAATACTTGTTATTTTATTATTTTTGGGGAGGTTGAAGATTATTAAAATTTGAGATTTATCTCTTTTCCAAAGCTTATTTACGTTCTTAATGTATTTAAGATTACTTTGTGTGCGTTCTTCATTTTCATTAAAATTCCGCCTGCATCAGTTGGTATTGTAAGAATTGAATCCTCGGCTTTTCTCATTGATATTCACGTAAATATATACAAATTACATTGTCAATCTAAAGGCTACAAATTAGGCTAATGATATTGCTACAAATCTTTGACTTTACAATCTAATAATAACTAACCATATATAAAAGATATACATATCTAAAAATAATTTACAAGAATAATTTACATATTATATCACACTCCCACAGTCGAAGCGGGAGGTTTCCGAAAGTTGAGACTGTTCCTAAAATCATCAAAGAGAACACGCGGAAGGCCTTTAGTAAAAATGTCCGCTATTTGATAACGGGATTGGACATGAAGGACACGAACGTGTCCTTTAGCAACCTTTTTGCGTACGAAGTGGATGTCCATTTCAATATGCTTGTGCGTTGGTGTTCAACAGGATTACCCGAGAGATATATTGTACTAACATTGTCACAGTAAACCAAAGTAGCCTTGTTGATCAGACAGTAAAGTTCCAAGAGAAGATTACGAATCCAACAAGACTTAGAAACAACATTGACCACGCCTCAATATTCTACCTCAGCACTAGAGCGTGACAAAGTGGGTTATCGTTTAGACGACCAAGAGATGAGGTTATCACCAAGAAAAACACAGTAGCCTGATGTAGATCGTCTGGGGTCCGGGCATCCACCCCAATCTGCATCAATATAAGAGACGAGACCAGAAACATATGATTTATACAGATGTAGGCTAAAAGAAAGAGTTCCCTGAATATACCGAACATAAAAGATATACATATCTAAAAATAATTTACAAGAATAATTTACATATTATATCACACTCCCACAGTCGAAGCGGGAGGTTTTCGAAAGTTGAGACTGTTCCTAAAATCATCAAAGAGAACACGCGGAAGGCCTTTAGTAAAAATGTCCGCTATTTGATAACGGGATTGGACATGAAGGACACGAACGTGTCCTTTAGCAACCTTTTTGCGTACGAAGTGGATGTCCATTTCAATATGCTTGTGCGTTGGTGTTCAACAGGATTACCCGAGAGATATATTGTACTAACATTGTCACAGTAAACCAAAGTAGCCTTGTTGATCAGACAGTAAAGTTCCAAGAGAAGATTACGAATCCAACAAGACTTAGAAACAACATTGACCACGCCTCAATATTCTACCTCAGCACTAGAGCGTGACAAAGTGGGTTATCGTTTAGACGACCAAGAGATGAGGTTATCACCAAGAAAAACACAGTAGCCTGATGTAGATCGTCTGGGGTCCGGGCATCCACCCCAATCTGCATCAATATAAGAGACGAGACCAGAAACATATGATTTATACAGATGTAGGCTAAAAGAAAGAGTTCCCTGAATATACCGAACAATGCGTTTAAGTGCACACATGTGTTCATTGCAGGGATCATGCATATGTATGAATGGCATAAGATATATGGGGTCTCATAAAAGTGAGGTATTGTAGGGCACCCGCGAGACTACGATGTTGTTTAGGATCCTGATATGGAGACCCCAAAGATGCGCCCAATTCAGACTTTGTATCAATGGGCATAGGAGCCGGTGCAGAACATGACATACATGCTCTCATTATGATCTCTTCGGCATACTTGCGTTGCGAAAGAAATAGACCATGAGGGTGTCGAGTTACGGCAATGCCTAGAAAATAACTGAGAGGACCCAAATATTTCATAGAAAATTTTGAACTAAGAAGAGACATAATAAGGCGACGGAAATCATCAGAGGAAGTAGTAAAATTAATGTCATCAACATAGAGCAAGATATAAGAAGTTTCATTGTCTCGATGATAGATAAACAGAGAGTGATCAGATTATTGGAAATTGGTTTCTAATAAATGGGTTTTGACCCATGTTTGGCCAATTATTTAATTGGGATCATTTATTTATTTTCAAAAATAAATGATGTAATCGTAATCTACACCGCGGGTAGATGAAATTAGCATTTTAAATTTCTCAAAACCGATTTCGGGTGAATGAGAAATTAATGCATAAAGTTAGCCACTTAAATGCCTTTTATATAAGGAATATAAAAGGGTGGGAATATGGAAAGCCATATCCCACATAGGAAACATATTAAATATTTGACTAGTTTATATAGAGTTTCATCACTAATAAGGAGTAATCAAGTGGAGCTCCTTATGGTACACCCTAGTGGACCAAGTCAATTTTGACTAGTCTTTGGCTAGCTCAAATAGCCCGAGCCCGAGCCCAAGCCAGAGTCGGGCCCAGGCCCACGCACATCGCACATAGTCGCATTGAGGCACACTTTGTACTTCGCACGTACGCATCGTCGCGAGGAGCTTTGAGGAGCCTTAAAATTTTGACAAATAGAACCATGGTTCGGTCCAGTGGCTCGGTGATGTGGCAGGGCAGCTCAGGTGGCAGTGACTTGGCAAGAGTCACCCGGATGGCAACACGCACGCATGTGGGCTGATCGATGCACTGTTCACGATCGACACGATCGCATTCAGAAAAATGTACAGGGGTGTGTAGTAAAGGTTGTGTACCTTCGGAAGAGATGCGATCTGGACCATCAGATTGTTCCTGTTGATCAGAAGGCACGATCCAACATTCCAGATCAATCGGGACCAATGGATGCACTTATTCTGAACATGCATCCAGAACTCTATATAAACAGACCCCCAAGAATCTGTTTTGTACATCAGAACATACATACAAAAAATTTCATACTTTCAGCATATTGAGTCTGTCTATTTTTTCTGTATTTTCGAAAGTTCCGAAATACGTTAAGTTCGTTGTAAGTTCAGCTTTTGCAAGTGCTGCTAAGCTAAACTTGAAAGTCGTTGTATCTTCGAGACGATTGCCTAGAACCGTTAACACTTTTGTACAGGGCAATTTCGTCTTGCAGATAGAGAATCCAATTCTCACCTCGACTTAATATTATGTCCCGTTATTCCGTCCATTTTTTTTGGAAACCAAACACCGCAAACAACAAACGCAAGATGAAATTGTGTTTTCTTAAAAAAATGGCTAATATAAGTTTCACTCAGATGGCTGCTACTCCCGCGCATGGAGAAAAACTGGCGAAATTTTCCGGTGTTGACTTCAAGCGCTGGCAACAGAAGATGTTCTTCTATTTAACCACTTTGGGTCTGTCCCAATTCTTGAAGGAAGACCCCCCGACCGTTGGTGAAGAAGAAACAGTGTAGGTCCTAAGGGGTGTGAGTGTAAGGTTTAGAGGGGGGGTTGAATAAACCTTACCAACTTTTCAAATTAGTCATTTTTCCAAATTCAGAGTTAATACTTCACAGTTGTGTCCTTGATGGACAACTAAGTTAGTTAATCAGCAGAGTTAGTCACTCAATCGACTGAATAAGCAATCCCGAAAATGCTAAATGTTGATAGAATAACTCAGTTGTTTTGACTAAAGACTTAACTCTAATGTGATTTGTTTTCAGTGGAAGACTTAACACCTTTGAATAAAGTTAAGTTTGTTTTAATACTTGGTTTTAGCACTCAGTTAATTATCAATTGGATAGCAAATTTATCAACAGATAAAATAAGATGCAGAAATTAAAGTGCTGAAATGTAAATAACACAATAAGTTTTTATAGAGGTTAAGATGGGGTGATTCTTCTACTCCTCTCTTCTCCAACTCCGGAGGAATCCACTAAGTATTGATCAATATACAGAGTGGTTAACAAGACAGATACAAGTCTTGATCACACACAAGGTGACTTGATCCTTTGGGACTCACCGAGATGCCTTGGTCAGTGGGTGCAGCTTAGCTTCTCGGACGACTAAGCCTTCTTAAGCAGTACCCCAAACTTGTGCCTTGCTACTACAGCCCACTTGCTCAAGCTTCTTGGATTTGATCACAAGCCCTCCGAAAACTTGAGACGATTGGTTCGACCTTGAACCTTCCTACAATCCTCCGTGGAATGTAGACCCCTTGATTCTTCAAAAATTTCCTCTTCAACTGATTGAAGTTATCTTTCCTTCATAGGTGAGTGTTGGATTGATTTCCTTCGTAATGTAGGCTTGAGGATTGATCTTGAATGATTTGAGAATATATTAGGTTACAGTTCAAATGTTTGCTTGAATGTTCGTGGTTCAGGTTACCTTCTCTCAGAGTTATTCCTCATCCTTTTATAGTGATCTTTCAAAAATTTGCCCGTTGAAGAGATAGGCTTATTTTTTAAAGTCACTTGTAGTCGTTGGCTTGTCTTGTTGTAGTCCTTGGAATTTCCATTTCCTCGTATGAATGATTCTTGATTTTTTTAGGGATCAAAAGTTCGACATGGTGAAATTGCTTCCCATTGGTTTATTCCTTTTGCTTTTGACGCTCCTCGAACCGAGCACTTCAAGAAAGGCAAGATGGAAGTATTACTTGTTTAAGTAATTCTCTTGATTTTTAATGAATTGTACATGACGGATCTCTTTGAGTTGTCTTGAGAGTTTGACCGCATTTTCTTAACTTCCCAGGTGACTTAGATACTTAAAGTATACCTTCCAATCATTTGATGACTCTTCTGTATTAGAAGGATATTGTGATGCCAATTGGATATCAGACACAAAAGACTCCAAGTCCACAAGTGGTTATGTATTCACAATATGTGGAGGAGTGGTGTCATGGAGATCTTCTAAGCGAACGTGTATAGCTCGATCCACTATGGAATCCGAGTTTATTGCTTTAGATAAAGCTGGAGAAGAAGCTAAATGACTTAGAAATTTCTTAGAAGATATTCCTTGTTGGAATAAACTAGTGTTTGATGTATTGATACATTGTGATAGTCAATCAGCAATCGGAAGGGCACAAAGTAGTATGTATAATGGTAAGTCTAGACATATTCGTCGAAGATATAATACCAATAGACAATTGATCTCGAATGGGGTTATTTAGGTTGACTATGTGAAGTCAAAGGAAAACCTAGCGGATCCACTTACTAAAGGTATAAATCGAGATCAAATCTACAAGTTGTTAAGGGGAATGGGTTTAAAATCCACCAAATAAGAATGTTTATAGCGGTAACCCAACCTTGTGAATTGGAGATCCCAAGACCTTGGTTCAATAGGACAACTAAGTTGTGAATGTTCAGCTGAATACTTGGAAATTGTTTCAACTCATTCCCAGAACGTCCAAGTGAAAAACCCTGCAGAGTGTGGTGAGGTTAAGTTTATCTTTAAATGGTTCCTATACCTAAAAGGTGGAGTATGGTAGGATACTCTTTATAGGAGATCACCTATGTAAGTGAGAAATAATTGACGCTTCTATTTGGAACACTTATGAATCTAAGATATGGTACAGGGCCAAAATAGACACAATGTGAGAACAAAACGTGTTAGAACTGTTATTGTGTAAATGATGTTGTCTTGATTTACACAAATGGTTGAATAGTTCAAGACATTGTGTCACTAAGCAGCTAGTAAATCCGATAGTACTTTACTAAAGAAGGTTCAAAGCCACAAGCTACCTATCCTGATGCAATAATGGTTCGTTGGAACTTTTGAATGAGTCTGCATACATGCATGCATTAATGTTCATTCATGTGGGGGATTGTTGGAAATTGGTTTCTAATAAATGAGTTTTGACCCATGTTTGACCAATTATTTAAGTGGGATATGTAACATTTATTTATTTCAGAAAATAAATGATGTAATCGTAATTTACACCACGGGTAGATGAAATTAGCATTTTAAGTTTCTCAAAACCAATGTCGGGTGAATGAGAAATTAATGCATAAAGTTAGACACTTAAATGCCTTTTATATAAGAAATATAAAAGGGTGGGAATATGGAAAGCCATATCCCACATAGGAAACATATTAAATGTTTGACTAGTTTATATAGAGTTTCACTACTAATAAGGAGTAATCAAGTGGAGCTCCTTATTGTACACTAGTGGACCAAGTCAATTTTAAGGAGTAAAAGTGTCCGTGATGAAAATCCATGGACGAAAGACTCGGTAAAAGTGCCAGTTGGTCCGGTGATGAGGGCTCGAGCAAGAAAGTTCAAGGAAGCACTCAATGGTTGATTCAAGTCATTCAAAAGGAGACTGAGAGTGTGTTGCCGATGGAGGAAGATGTTCAGGTGGTTCGGTTGATTCGTGTCATCAACGTGCAAGAGTCCACCTCAGACTGAGCAATTGAAGGATGCCATGAATACAAGTCATTTTGCGTCTTGAAGACTTTGTAATCAAGCTCTCAATAGTGTCTTGTATTCGTCTATCTTAGTTAGTCGTAGTTTGATTTGTTTTGAGTCATATTGATGTTTTGGACGCCAAATAATCCTTTAAGGCCGTGTCTTAAGTTGTTATTTCGAGTTTGGGACGAGCAGGGATCAAATTCGAAGGCAAAGTCGAAAGGAGTGTTTGACTTGATGCACGGCCAGCCCGTGTGCCATAGCACGGCCCGTGCGTCGTTGTGAACGAAATTGAGTGTGTTCGACTTGACGCACGGGCAGCCCGTGCATAAGCGCACGACCAGTGCGTCCGTGTGGGTTTCACCTACGTTTTGGGTCTGTTCAGTTTTTAATTTTCTTTTCAATTGTTAAGTTATTTCCTAGTAGGGTTAGGGTTTTGGATCCCATATAAGGGTGAACACTTATTCTTTTTCATTAGTTATCAATTGAATTCAAATTTTACTCTCAAATTGAGTGTTTTTCCAAGTGCTTCAAGATTTACATTTCTTGTTGCAATTATCGACTTATCAGGCAATAATCCATAATTGCTTGTAGCGTCTTCGCTTATCGAGGTTCTTGCTTTGTTAAGCAATGGGTCAAGGTTATTCCATCATCTTTAACCGAACTAGTGAAGATCTTGGGTTAACAACACATTGTTGTTTGGGTCATATGCACATTCGTTGCTATGATTTGCATCAGTTGGTAATCAGAGCCATCTAGCAAGGTTAAATATATCCTTGTTTTCCTTAATCCTTGTTATTTTCCATATTTTCTTATAAACCTTAGTTCTTCAAGGGTACAACAAAAAAAAAAAAAAAAAAAAGAGAAATTCAAAATTTGCACAGAAAAATCAGCGGGTAAAGAATCGTAATCCGCATGCACAAAAAAATGAAATTCGAAAATTCTGGAAAATCGGGATTTATAAACCCTAGTCTTCAAATTTTATCTTATCGAGATCCGTTATTTGCTTTGGCGATTGTCTTGGTTTGTTGAGTCATACTTGCAATTGTCTGATTGGTTTATAATCGTAACAATTGCGTCTACTTGGAAATTGTGAGTTGAGTGATACACGAGCGTATACACGTAAGGGAGTGAATCAACCATGTCCGAGGAAAACCGACAACCATTGGATTTAGGTATCAAGTTGCATATGGAGGCACTTGCAAGCCTCATGAAGAAAGTGATGATCGAGATGTACGGGGATCCCAGTGAGGCGCGAAAATAAAAGAGCCTGTTACTAGGGCACAGAGGCCTAGGAGGTTCGAACGAGAGGAATGGGCAGATGAGATGGATGATTTTGATTCCGAAAGGGAGCAAAATTACAACTTGGGCAGAGGTCGGCGCAAAATGCAAATTCCATCGTTCCAGGGAAAGAGTGATCCAAACGCTTATTTGGATTGGGAGAGGAAAATCGAGAATGTATTTGAATGCCAGAATTATTCCAAACTGAAAAAGGTGAAATTGGCATCAACTGGGTTCTCAGACTACACAAGTGTTTGGTGGGATCAATTAATGGTCTCGAGGAGGAAAAACGGCGAGTGGCCCGTTTCCACATGGGAGGAGATGAGGAGTTTGATGCGACGTCGTTTTGTACCAAATCATTATTACTGAGGCGTCTATCAAAGGTTGCACAAATTGACACAAGGGTCTAAGAGCGTAGAGGATTATCATAAAGATGTGGAGATACTGATGGTGAGGGCTAATATAGAGGACGATCAGGAGGTTGCGATGGCGAGATTATCGCAGGATTGAATCCTCCTATAGCAGATGTTGTTGACTTACATCATTTTGTCGATCTTCAGGAGATGGTGCATATGGCGGTGAAAGTTGAGCAGCAGCTCAAGAGGAGGGAGGGGTCTCAACCGACAGGCACCGAGTTTTAACTCCAATGCATGGAAGTCAAACACTAACAAAAAAGAGGAGCAGAGTTCAAAAACAATAGAGCAAAGGGGGAGTGCGACCGAGCCTAAACCCACAGGTAAAATCGAACCTGCTACTACTCGAACGAGGGATATTGAATGCTTTAAGTGTCATGGACTTGGGCATATTGCTAGTCAATGTCCAAATACAATGGTGTTGGTGTTGTGTGATAATGGGGAATTGGAGTTAGAAAGTGAGGGAGAGCCAGATTATAATGATATGCCGGAGTTGGAGGATATTACGGAGTTAGTAGAGCCAGTGAGGGGGGAGGCATTGTCTTTAGTGTCCTGGAGGGTGCTGAGTATTCAGCCTAAGTCAGATGAGGGAGTCCAGCGAGAAAATATCTTTCATACAAGGTGTTTTGTCAATGTAAAGGTGTGTAGTGTCATTATAGATGGTGGTAGTTGCACTAATGTAGCTAGCACGAAATTGGTAGAAACATTGGGAATTCCAACGATGAAACACCCACAACCATATAAATTACGGTGGTTGAGTGATTATGGGGAGATGTGAATCACTAAGCAGGCGAAAGTGGCATTCTAAATAGGGGGATATAAGGATGAGGTGTTGTGTGATGTTGTGCCGATGCAGGCAGGGCACATCTTGTTGGGTAGGTCTGGCAGTTTGATAGGAGAGTACAACATGACGGTTACACCAACCAGTATACTCTTTTCATAGTCAAAAGCGTTTTGTACTTGTGCCTTTGACTCCGAAAGAATTTATGAGGATCAAATAAAATCGAGAGCAGGAGAGGCAAAAGAAAAAGAGAGTTCGGCTAGTGAGAAGAAAAATCACAATAAAGCTGAGAAAAAGGAGAGCTTGAGGGAAAACAAGAGTGAGGGTCTAGCTAAGGGTAGAAGTGAGGCACGAGAGATAGCCGGGAAAAAAAGAGTAACATTAATGAGATGTCCAAAAAACAAAAGGGGGAGACGAATGGCCTTCAGGTAAGAAACGAGGGAAAAATAAATTTAATGGCAAAAATGAGTGACCTTAGGAAAGCCACAACGAGTGGTTGTTCGATGATACTCTTGGTTTACAAGGGCACTTATTTATCTACAGACAGTCTTAACCCCGATTTGCCTAGTTCTGAGTTGTCTTTGTTGTACGAATTTGAGGATGTGTTTCCAGATGAAATGTCGAATGGGTTACCGCCTATTCGGGGAATTGAGCACCAGATTGATTTCATCCCGGGGAGTCTTTACCGAATGGACCGGCGTACAGGTCCAACCCGGAGGAGACCAAGGAATTGCAGCGTCAAGTTGATGATTTTCTAAGTAAGAAACTCATTCGGGAGAGTATGAGTCCGTGTGTAGTTTCGGTGTTACTAGTTCCAAAGAAAGATGGGTCGTGGAGGATGTGTGTGGACTATCGGGCTATCAATAACATCACTATTAAGTACCGACACCCCATACCTAGCTTGGATGATATGTTAGACGAGCTTCATGGGTCTAGCATCTTCTCCAAGATAGATTTAAGGAGCAGATACCATCATATTCGGATGCGGGAAGGAGACGAGTGGAAAGTGGCTTTTAAGACCAAACATGGTTTGTATAAGTGGTAGTTATGCCGTTTGGGCTAACTAATGCACCGAGCACATTTATGAGATTGATGAACCATATTTTGAGGGCTTTTATTAGGAAGTTTGTCGTGGTTTACTTCGATGATATCCTCATCTATAGTAAATCATTGTAAGAACATTTAGATCACTTGCGAGCCTTATTAGAAGTGTTAAGGAAAGAGCAACTATATGAAAATATCAAGAATTGCACATTTTGTTCCGAGCAATTGATATTCTTGGGATTTATAGTGAGCTCGAGGGGAATCACTGTGGACGAGGAGAAAATTAAGGCTATTCAGGATTGGCCTAAGCAAACATCGGCCAGTCAAGTCCGTAGCTTCCATGGGCTTCCGAGTTTTTATCGGAGGTTTGTACGTGAATTTAGCACTATCGCAGTGTCATTGACGGAGACGATTAAAAAGAGTGTTGTGTTTCAGTGGGGTGAAGCCCAAGACAAGTCATTCGAGTTACTTAAAGAAAGGCTAACACATGCACATTTACTAGCATTGCCGGATTTCACCAAGGTTTTTGAGATCGAGTGTGATGCGTCAGAAGTTGGGATTGGAGCCATATTGATGCAAGAGGGGTGGCCGAACGCGTTCTCTAGCGAGAAATTGAGTCGGGGCGGCCTTTAACTACCCGATGTACGTTAAGGAGTTGTATGCTTTAGTCCGAGCCTTAAAAACGTGGCAGCATTATCTATGGCCGAAGGAATTCATAATTCATACTGATCACGAGTCTTTAAAGTATCTCAAGGGGCAGCAAAAGTTGAACAAGCGGAACACACGCTGGCTTGAGTTCATCGAGATGTTTTCTTACGTCATCCGGTACAAGCAATGTAAGACTAATGTTGTAGCAGACGCACTATCTCGGAGGTACACTCTTATCTCTACTTTAGATGCTAAAGTTATTGGGTTTGAACATATTAAAGAGTTGTACTTGCATGATCTTGATTTTGCTGAGTCATTTGTTGCATGCGAAAAAGGGGCGGTGGATAAATTTTATCGACATGATGGTTTTCTATTTCGAGAAGATAAATTGTGCATTCTTGAATGTTCATTAATGGACTTACTAGTGAGGAAATCACATGGTGGGGTCTTATGAGGCATTTTAGGGTAGCCAAAACCTTAGCTGTCTTGCAAGATCATTTTTATTGGCCTATTTGTACTAGATGCATTACTTGTAGGCAAGCTAAATCTCAAGTTCAAAACCAGGGTCTTTACACGCCCTTACCTATACCGACAACACCTTAGGTTGATATTTCTATTGACTTTGTTTTAGGACTTTCGAGAACTAAACATGGGTCATATTCTATATTTGTTGTCGTAGATCGTTTTTCAAAGATGGCACATTTTATTCATTGTCATAAAACTGATAATGCATCTTTGATTGCTGACTTGTTCTTTAGAGAAGTTGTGAGATTGCATGGTATGCTTAGGACCATTGTTTCGGATAGGGATGCTAAGTTCTTAAGTTACTTTTGGAAGACTTTGTGGGGAAAACTGGGAACTAAATTGTTATTTTCTACTACGTGTCATCCCCAAACATACGGTCAAACTGAAGTAGTAAATAAAACTTTGTCCATATTGTTAAGGGCTATCTCTAAAAAGAATATTAAAACGTGGGAAGAGTGTTTACTGCATGTTGAGTTTGCTTATAATCATGATGTTCATTCTGCATCGAAGTTTTCACCATTTGAACTTGTTTATGGTTTTAATCCGCTAACCTCATTGGATTTATCACTTTTACCTGTTTTTGAGCATGTTAACTTAGATGGGCAGAAGAAAGCTGATTTTGTGAAACATCTACATGAGAAAGCAAGGCTCAATATCGAACGGCGAACAGAGCAGTACACAGCGCAGGCTAACAAGCATCGTAAGAAGATGGTGTTTGAGCTGGGTGATTGGATTTATGTACATATGCACCCCGAACGATTCCCGGCCCAGCGAAAGTCCAAATTGCAGCCTCGAGGAGATGGCCAATTTCAAGTGTTTGAGCTGATCAATGATAATGCTTACAAGATTGACTTGTCGGGCGAGTATGGGATTAGTGCTTCTTTTAATGTTGCTGATCTTAGTCAATTTGATGCAAATTCGAATTTGAGGACAAATCCTTTTCAAGAGGAGGGGAATGATGAGAATCCATGGATGAAAGACCCAGTAACAGTGCCAGTTGGTCTGGTGAGGAGGTCTCGAGCAAGAAAGTTCAAGGAAGCACTCAATGGGTTGATTCAAGTCATTCAAAAGGAGACCAAAAGTGTGTTGCCAATGGAGGAAGATGTTCGGGTGGTCCAGTTGATCCGCGTCATCAACGTGCAAGAGCCCACCTCAGACTGAGCAATTGAAGGATGCCATGAATACAAGTCATTTTGATGCTTTGGAGGCCAAATAAACCATTAAGGCCGCGTCTTAAGTTGTTATTTTGAGTTTGGGACGAGCAGGGGTCAAATTCGAAAGCAAAGTCGAAGGGGGTGTTCGACTTGACGCACGGGCAGCCTGTGCGCCATAGCACGGCCCGTGCGTCGTTGTGAACGAAACTGAGTGTGTTTGACTTGACGCACGGGCAGCCCGCGCGTAAGCGCACGATCCGTGCGTCCGTGCAGGTTTCGCCTCCATTTTGGGCTTGTTCAGTTTTTTATTTCCTTTTCAATTGTTAAGTTATTTCCTAGTATGGTTAGGGTTTTGGATCCCATATAAGGGTGAACACTTATTCTTTTTTATTAGTTAGCAATTGAATTCAAATTTTACTCTCAAATTGAGTGTTTTCCGAAAATGGGCCCAGGCCCACGCACGTCACACATAGTCGCATTGGGCGCTTTAGAGGCGCACTTTGCACTTCACACGTACGCATCGTCGCGAGGAGCTTTGAGAGCCTTAAAGTTTTGACAAATCGAACCATGGTTTAGTCCACTAGCTCGGTGACGTGACAGGGCAGCTCAGGTGGCAGTGACTTGGCAAGAGTCGTCCGGATGGTGATGCACCTGTTCTTTGACTGGACACGACTGTTCAGTGTGCAGGGGTGCGTAGTAAAGGTTGTGTACCTTCGGAAGATATGCGATCTGGACCATCAGATTGTGCCTGTTGATCAGAAGGCACGATCCACAGTCCAGATCGATCCGGACCAATGGATGCACCTATTCTAAACAGTCATCCATAACTTTATATAAACAGACCCCCATGAATCTATTTTGTACATCAGAACATACAAAAATTTGCATACTTTCAGCATATTGAGTCTGTCTATTTTTCCTGCATTTTCGAAAGTTCTGAAATACGTTAAGTTCGCTGTAAGTTCGGCTTTTGCAAGTGCTGCTAAGCCGAACTTGAAAGTCATTGTATCTTAGAGACGATTGCCTAGAACCGTTAGCACTTTTGTAAGGGGAAATTTCGTCTTGCGGATAGAGAATCTAATTCTCACCTCGACTTAAATATTATGTCCTGTTATTCTTTCCATTTTTCTGGAAAACCAAACAACGCAAACAACACAGATTTGCTATGAAAAACCAATTAGTCGAAACATAATCAGCAAACTTTTGGTACAATGCCCGTGGAGCCTACAAGAAAAACACTAATAGACATCGGTTTTTAACCGACATCTAATGCAGAAAAAAACCAATGTAGAAACCTCTTTTGTTAAGGGGGGTTTCCGACATCGGTTTAACCGGTGTCAATAAGTGAAACATCGGTGAAAAATGATGTTTATTAGAAAAATAAGCGATGTTAAAGCCATTGTTGTTAAAGTGCGTACTATTTAACAACGGTTTTTCACCGACGTCGTTTTGTATAACATCAATTGTTAACATCGGTGTTTAACCGATGTGGATTCTTGAAACCACAACAGGTTATAAGTGTTGTTGTTTTTGTTTAGTTATTTACGAAAGGACCTCGGTTCCAAAACCGATGTCTATATTAGAATAACCGTTGTTATTACCCTTTAAGACATCACTTTATAACCGATGTTTGTTTTCTAAACTGATTTCATCTTGCTCAACAATATTGTGTTATTCACCCCTCTAATTAACGACAATAGTACCACTATTCACCAATCTAAATCAACCAACAATTAATTACAATTGAATTTAACTATAACATGCATTAAGCCAATCATTCAAAATGTGCACAACGAGTATATATAAAGGTCAAAATGTGTCAACTTACAATGCAAATCATTACTAGTAAAGTTTTTAAACAAAATTCAACGAGTGCTAGTGCTTGTGTATCATCCGAGTTTAGCCAAACCATACAACGATCCATTTTACATGGTGATTGAAGGAGCACGACTACCAATTTCTTTTCCAAACTTTCCATCTTTTGAGACTGTTTGACATAAAATGGAACAGACATAGAAACATCCTTCGACCCCTCTGGTAATACAACCTGAAATTGGAGAATCCATGTGATATTTAGTAACAAATATGAAATCTCCAAGTATAAAAGGAAAACATTGAAAACTGGATACAGTTGAGGTGGTTCAAAAAGGTGACTAATGGAAAATTGGATACAGTAGATCAAAGTAGTATTAAAGCTAGTAGATCAAAATAGAGCAAAGTGGATGAACAAAATAACAAAAGAAAACAAGAAAATAGAATCAAAGCTCCGAATACAGCAAGGAAGATAGTTATTCAGATATTAAACAAAATTCTTCATATAATTTTGGTCGTAACTGCTGAGTGATTATTAATATAATCATTTTCTCATTGATTAAATAAAAAAACTGCAACTTGCTATTACTATTAAGCCTTGATCACTTTTAAATTAAAATTCCCCTATTGGGGCCAGCTGTGTTTGATGCTTTTGGCCATTTCAATACCCATTTATTAATTATCATTTCATACACTTGACTTATTTTCACATCTCTGGGAAGCCACCCTTCTTTATAGTTTATACCAATAGACTAGCTAACAATGTTCAGCAATTGAGAGGAAAACAATAATTTCAGTAACAAGTTCTTTTGCTAAAGAGTTGTCTAATTTATTGAAATTTGTGAGGTCCGAGAGGCATCATATAATTAGAAGACAGTGTGATTGAATCCCACACACTAGAAAACAAACAAAGCCCACATTTTAAGCCTAAAATCCAAATGCATCAACTTCCACATAGGTATGCTTGCCACTTCTCATTAGACTACTATAAAAGAGATTTTCCACAGATTTAAAAGAGGGACTTTTGATAATTGCACATGGGAACAGGCTACAGCAATACTTGAACATTTGATAGTCTTCCTGAAAAGAAATAATTGGAACCCATTTGCCCCATGGTTAGGATCTTGTGAAAATAATAATTACTGCAGCCATTATCTTCAACAAGTAATTCAATCAATCAAGACAAGTGCAAAATACCTTAAATCATTGTATATAATTTCCTCAAATATCTCATTATAACTATTACTAGCTCTAAAGTCAAAATTGAATACCTTTTATACTCAAACACGTGATCTTGTATGCATTGCGCCCATTCCAAATGCGATTCGTCAATTTGTGCTCGAGTGTACTCACCTTTTTCTGAACTATGAACACATAGATTATGTTAGTAAAAACCAATGACATAATTCCAAACTATTTGAAATATTCAAATAGGAAACTATATATATTATTATTGATCGCAGCGGAGCTTTGTTAGTGTTGATGAGAGGAAATATATTTCATCAAACTGTAGGTATTACTTAAAGCAAAGAATCATTTGCCTTTTTTGAGAAGGAGAAATAGTAGGATATTTGGAGCAAACTGTAACCTTGTAGCATAAACTGTGCATTTAATGACAGCAAGCAATATCAAAGACATACCAGTTTAACTTCATAAAATTTTCATCTACAAGATATACAAGGCAACTGCGGCATTTTTTTTATTGGGCACATGCAAAATTTCACAGCCTAGCAGCAGACCCTAACTCCATTACAGTTACAAGGCAACTGCAACAGTTTCGCACTGCCGCGTCAAATGACACTCACTAATAGTTACTCATTATGGTGTACTAGCTTGGCATTAAAACATTATCTCCTAATTCAAAACTACACGAGCAAAAAACAAGTCACGAACAATTCAACAACAAGCTAACGAGTCATTAGCCAAACGACAAAGAAGCAAACCGAAAAAATAAAAAAAGAAAGAAAAAGAAGAAAAAATGAAAACCAACATACTTCTCACAAACAAATAGAAGAAAAGAAAATCCAACATACTTCTCACACTATTTTGTGTAAAATTCACAGACATAAACACAACTCTCAGGAAAACTAGTACTTATTTACTTTCTACTATTTTCATTTATGTTCGAAAAATGAAAGACTAGTAAGATTGAAAGATATGTGGAGCTCTTGTGTAAATCGTGGATATTTCCCACCTTGATGTATTCTTTCTCTTATTAATAGAATTGATCTTACTCATACACACACACACACACACACACATATATATATATATATAGAGAGAGAGACAGAGAGACAGAGAGAGAGAGAGAGAGAGAGAAGGCTAATAAGTTTGCTTGGAAAAAAATTCGGCTGGATCAGAAACAAAAAGTTCAATAATGAGATTGCTTAGAGACCAAAAGCATGCATTAGGTCAAGAGTCCTCAGCATAGCAGAATAAAGCACAAATCGAATGAAAGGTGGGTACTCTTATTGGTCCTTAGACAATGTTATTATGTCGAGCCAAGAACTGTCATTAGGACCAATGACCACCACATTTAAGTACTCCCAAGTCCCAATATGCCTATTTGGGTCCAACTCCCAGCAGACGCACATGAGATTCTTCAATAGACAAATATCACCTGTTTCATTTATAAGTGTGTGCTTAAATCATGTCCTTGTGACATTTACAGGTGATATGACATTAAGACCATTTTAATTAATCTGTATCAGAAATATGTTGAAATGTTCATTTACACATGCTGGTGGACTCATCATCATTCAAATAATCAATTTTAAACAAATCCAACTGTTGTCATGCAAGTTCTGCGGTTTTAAAACAATCATTTTCCTAGACAATAGACATCCAACAAATCCAACGGCTATCTTACGAGTTTTGCAATCGAACCAACTATTATATGTTATTGTCTGAACAATTGACATCCAACCTAATGATTAAAAGAAAACTCTCCAAAGTATGTTTGCCTATATAGAACACCTTACATGTTAACATAATCGTATATCACAAATAAACAGGAAACTGAAAAAGTACATACCAACCCATTCATGAGTACTTGCCACAAATTTATCATCATGTTACACCAGACAATGAAAACATATCCATGGGAATGCATCGAGGCTGCGAACAAAACAAAAGATTGGGACATAGAAAAGTTTGGTAGCATTATCATCAAAATTTCAGAACGCTATACTTTACAACACAACAGGGAGAGAGAGAGACAAAGAGAGAGATGTCCGCTGTTTCTTAGCTGAAAATGAATAAAAAATACACAAATTAGGTCGAAGTATGAATAAAAAATGAAAATGAATACAAACTCTCACAAATTGTTTATAACTTACATAGCATCCTTATAATGACAAATTTAATTCATTGTATTGCAACAAACACCGATTGGATTCATTCAGGAGGTGTCAATTGTCATACATAATTTACCACTTCCTTTTGACCTTTACTGACCACACCCCTCCCACAATTGAGAAAAAGGAAAAACTACATGATTTATTTACATTAACAGATCCTAGAAATAAATTAAGCGATAATTACAGAAAAAATTAAGTGAACGGTATGTTTGTAGATAGACTGCTTGTTCTTACTACTCTATTCAAATGCAGTGATAGTAAACATGGTTCACCACTTAATATGTTGACCATGTCTGATATATTGTTTAATTTTAAGAAATGTATGTACAAATTTCGTTCAAGATGCAATTTTTTTGGTTCTTTAATGAAGTAACTAAGGCAAAACACCTAATGCTAATTATGATCAAAATGCAATATTACCTCAAAATCTCAACTCCCATCCTTGTGCTTATTTTCGAAAACAGCTTTCACATTCTGCCAAATGTTAAAATTAGCTCTCATAAAAAACGGATATTTATTTTTGACCGAAAACTTGTTTTGTTTTCAAAATCGCCTCTCAAAATTGTTTTATTTTCAAAATCGGTCTTGTTGAATTGTTTTGGTTTGTAATCATCAAAAAGGGGGAGATTGTTTGATAAATGGTTTTATCATGATTTTGATGATTTTGTTTTTACACAAAAACAATGTTTTTTGAGAAAATTTGTGTTATGTCCAAATACTCGAAAGATAAATGATTTAAAATGGTTTTAATATTTCCAAGTAGTATTTCTTCAAGTTTATTTTTGACTAAATTGGACAACACTTTTAATGATTTTATGTCAAAGTGTTTTTACTTCAAAACAATATCAACCAATGTTGTACTAATACTAACCCGAGTTTGGTTTAAAATATTTTTACTATTTTTTAAAGGAGTATTTCTTGGAGTTTATTTTCGATATAAAATTGGAAAACACTTATATTTAGCTTCGACCGAATGTTGTCGCCTAAAATGTTTTTATAGGGCAACCCGTACTGAGTTGAGTTATGGAACAAATGGAACAAAAAAAAGGGACGGAGGAAATCAAGGGGGACCGGTCGACCGTGGGCTTCAAAACGGCAACGTGCCCGGTCTAAAAGCCCCTTGGAGAAAGAACAAACTTATGTTTCTCTGTTTTGGTCTTCCTCGACCCGATCAATATGAGGGCGACCGGTCGCACCCCCGCGACGAGGGGGTCCCCCCGTGTAAATTTCAGAAATTACATTTCAATCTTATCTCTGCGCGACGTCGAACCCCTCTTTTGACAACAAACTATCCGGGTGAGTTTGCGGACAACTTTTCCTCGATTTAAGGGGTTGATTTCTAATGACTCTTTTCTTCAATTGTCTTGGTATTTTTACTGCATTCGTGTCCCCAAGAGGAGCCTATATCATGTACAAGACATCTTCTATAAATAGAGGAAGAATTGAAGCAACACAACAAGAGTGAAAACTACAACACAACAAGAGTGAAAACTACAACACAAGATCAAGAATACACTTGTTCTTACATTGTCTTATTTCTTGTTGTAATTTGCCTAGCTATTCACTTTCACATTCTTGAGATCTAGGCTATTCTTGATTACACTTGCACTCCATTGTATTATCAATTATCGAGTTGTAATCTTGAATTTGTGGTCGTCATTCAAACACAAGATATCCTTGTGAGTGTTCTTGTGGTAAGAACACACTTGGGTGAACTAGGTGTTAGGTGTAAGAAGATTGTGGTAATCTTCTTGTTGAGGTGTTGAAGAGTGTGGTGCTCTTCAAGGGTGAAGATTGTGGTAATCTTCACAAGGTGCCGTTTGAAGATTGTGGTAATCTTCAAGAAGAGATTGTGGTAATCTCAAAGGTAGTGTTGAAGAAGAGTGTGGTGCTCTTCAAGGTGTTGGTGTAAGATTTTGTTGTAATAATTTTGGTAATTATTAATAAAATCTTTTTCTCTTTTCGAAACCCATCCCGGATATACTGGGTGGAAGAGCACGTAGTCCCTAGGTGGGGTGAAGCTCTATAAATCGACGTGTGCTATTTACATTCCGCACCTTTATTATTGTCTTTGAGCTTTCGGTTCTAAAAAGAGGGTAAAATCGAAAAGATGGAGATAATCTATTCACCCCCCTCTAGATTATCGTAGCCGCTTGGACTTACAAGTGGTATCAAAGACAAACTATTTGGCAAGCTCGTTTCACATCGCGAGTGAAGAGGAACGATCGTCGGCTACAAATGAAGCTCATCTTACCGGCACCTCCACCACCAAGCCACCACTATTTGATTCAAAACATTTTACATTTTGGAAAGAAAGAATGGAATGCTATTTACAAAGTTGCGGGTTCGATATTTGGAATACCGTCATCAATGGAGAATCCATTCCGATGAAGAATACACCACACACCTCTAAAGGCTTCAAAGAGCTCAATGATGAAGAGAAGAGAATCATCTCCTTAAATGGTAAAGCTATTAATATTTTGTATTGTTCACTTACTACTTTGGAATTTGATCATGTTGTAGGTATTCGATCGGCACATGAAGTATGGCAAAAATTAGAAGCCATCTATGAGGTATATGCAAATAAAAGGAGCAACTCAAAAGCATCTACTTCTCAAATGGATACAACATCAAATCCAACAATATGGGATGAGCCTCTTACAAATTCCGATGATGAAGTCGAAAAATGTCTCATGGGCATCGAAGAAGAAAACGAGGTATGTCTTAAACCCTCTACTTCCTATGATATTGTTATACAAAATGATTATAGTGATTTGCAAAATGATTTTGATGAACTACAAAATGAATTCCAAGGCTTACTTGTTAAATACAAAAATTTGAAAAAGGAATTCATTATTTTGAAAATGGATAAGGATAGTTTATTTACTTCCTATGAATCACTATCATGTGCTCACACCACCACACTTGACAAGGTTAGAAACTTTGAGAAAGAAAATAGTACTCTTATTGAGAATATTGAAAGCATGAAAAAGGATTTATTAAAATCCAACTTGAGTACCAATAAAATGCCCAATATTGTTGATATTCATAATTGTGATAACGGACTTGATCATAAGCCAAATGTTGTTAATCATATGAAAAAGAATCAAGTCCCTATGCATGTTGGTCATTATACTCCTAAAATTGTTACTTGTTTTTATTGTGGTAAAAAGGGTCATACGACTAATTTTTGTCGGACTAGAAATAGCTCTAATTATTTGTGGAGACCTAAAAGTCTCAAGACTAATCCCAAAGGATCCAAACACATGAGGGTACCACAAAACAATGTCATATTAGGTACCCGGCGGAATAATAATCGAAGGAAATTATTACCGTCAAGAAAACATCAAATGACCATTTCATTTGATCAAAGGAGAAACTATTCTCAACAAAGCAAATTTCCAAGAAGAGGATATAATCAAAAATGGAAAGATCATAATCCTTGGAAATGGCAAAGACATCATCAACAAGATGATTTTCAAGGAAGAAGAGACCATTAACAATGGGAAGGTAACAAACCTTGGAAATGGAGTGATCAAAGAAATCATCATCAACAAAGTGACTTCTCAATGGGAAGATATCATCAACAATGGGAACGGCACAACCCATGGAAATGGTGTAATTGGTAATCCGTATCTCCCCATTTAAATATGCATTTTATTTGTCTATTATGCATGTTTTTATTTGTGTCTTATTTGCAAAATAAGTTTTCATATATTTTTTTAAAAAAATTAAGGTCTTCAATATATATTTGTGGTTTTAAAATATTTTAAAAAGAAGACCTTATATGATGTTTTTAAAACTCTTGTGCATTTTTGTAGACTAAAGTGTTTTATCATCTCTTATGGATTTTTATGGCATGAGCTAACTTGTGATATCTCTTAACCTACACTTTTATCATTATGATTTGTGCTAGATTTGTTTTAAGAATTGTGTAGGATTTACATTTTTTTCACAAATGGCCATCTACGTCATTATTTGTCAAGAAAGGCATAAACTATCGAGGTACATTTACTTGTGTTAGTCTTACTCTTATAGACTCGATATATGTATTGCCATGTGCCTATGTGCTTGTTTTTCATGGATTTCATACAAGTGCCATTAGGAGGATGTTTTGAAAAAGGCATTATTTGACATAGCTTGTTTTATCCAAGATTTGTAAAGGATTATATTTTGTTTTGATTGATCTACTAAGTTATGCATTTTATTGCACATATAAATGCCACTATTCTTGGATACTTATGTCAAACCTCTTGTTCATATGATTCTTGTAAATAAGGTCTCAACTATGTGCTCTCTTATTGTCTAATTTCAAAAAAGACCTTATGTAGCTTTCTTAAGCTTATTTGAACTTGAATGATTTTTTTTTACTCTTGATAAATGCATAGTATGTGGTGCTTAAAATAGTGTATCTATTATTCGATATTACTATGCTCGTGTGCAAAATATCTTGTTAAGATTTTGTAAAAAATTTGTGATATTTCGCAACAAGTTTGATGAAAAAGACAAGGTTAGTAGCTCAATGATATTGTCAAGAAGATGGTTATATTTCAAAAAGGAACTCTTGAAGAAGTTAAGCATTGAAGAAAGAAGAACCATCTCAACCTTTATGGCTATAGATTGAAAAAGGTTGAGAAAGGCATATCGGCCGACAAATACATTTGAGGTATGTTTTCTTGTATCATTCCTATAGACTCGACATTCCATATGCCTTATGACTATATGCTCGACTTCAAAAACTATCCCAACGAATCTCATTAAAGTGCCGTTAAAAGAAATTTTAAAATATTTGAAAGACACTTCTTCTTATGACTTGTATATCCAAAGTCTTAAAACGTTCTCAGTTTTTGGGATAACAAGTCCTGTATTTATTATACGGTTTTTCGTATTCAAAATGTAGTTTGTCATAATCGAACTAAACATATTGAGATTCGATATTTTTCTTTAAAGGGATAGCGATTTTTAACAAAATCTTGAGATGTGTTTAATTCCGTCTCAAGGATAACTCGCGGACTTTCTTGATCGCTAACCGCTGAGTATTTTTTTCGAGCATGATTATGACATAATGTATATTGAATGAGGTCTACGTATGCATTTTGCACGTTTTTAAAACTTAGGGGCGAAAATCGGATTTTTGGATCAAACTTCGGATTTTAGACAGAACTCAAATAATGGTCGACCGGGCAAGGCGACTGGTCGCCCATGCCATCGACGGTCGCCCGCCCCATGACCGTCGCCCTTGGTGAAATTTCAGTTAAAATGAGTTCTGTTTCCAGTATTTGGCATTTTGGCCTTTTTCTTCTCTATTTCGTCCCCTTCGCCATTTGCACACACATTTCACTTCAAATGTGTTTTGTTGCATGAATTACATAGTTTGGGGATTGTCTAGCTCGATTATCATCATCATTGCTCGTCTTTACCGATCGAATGGTAAAAATTTCACTCTCTTTAGCTCAAATGGGTTGAACCCTTGAGTTTGTGGCTTATATGTATTTTTCTTGATGAAATTCATATAATTTTGTGATGAGATTATTGATTGTTTTTGTTAAATTGCATGGTGATGAAAAACTTGGCTTGATTTCATTTACAAGGGCTATATATATCTTTTTCAATTTTTGACGCCCGCCAAGTGTTTGATAAAACGTTTTAATGAAAAATTCATCACCTACATGATTCTCTCGATTTCAAAAGTCTTATATATTTATAGAGATCATGTTTTGCTTATCATATGAGTTTTCATAAGCTTCTACAAGTCGTATGATTCGACTTTTCCCTCCTATTTGGTTTATAAGCTTCAATATTCAAATAGCTCGATACATTGACTTAGTTGCGCACTTTGATATGAATATATGATGTATTTATCGTGCTAACATTCTTTTTGATGATTCCAAAGGGGGAGAAACAGGTTATAAGCTCGTTAGCGAAAAGAAGCTAAGATAAGCTCAATGAAAAGAAGCTATAAGTTATGGCTATTGAAAGCCATAAGTTGTGGATCATATTTTGTCCACTCTTGGTATATTATGGTTATATACGTTTCTTAGTCCATTAGTTGTAGTATGGACTTATATATGTTTCTAACGATGTCTCTTTGACAGGGGGAGCTTTTAAGTTTTGATACTTAAGCTCAATATTGAAAAGCTAAGCCTTTAGCTTTTGATTTAGTTGTTTCTTTATAACTCTTGTTGTGCATGTTGATAGGGGAGCATTTGTAATATGTGGTTTAATATCTCAACTCCCATCCTTGTGCTTATTTTGCGCGAAATGTTGTCGCTCTCAACGGATATTTATTTTTTGACCGGAAAACTTGTTTTGTTTTCAAAATCGCCTCTCAAAATTGTTTTATTTTCAAAATCGGTCTTGTTGAATTGTTTTGGTTTGTAATCATCAAAAAGGGGGAGATTGTTTGATAAATGGTTTTATCATGATTTTGATGATTTTGTTTTTACACAAAAACAATGTTTTTAAAGGTTGTCCAAATACTCCTAAATGATTTAAAATGGTTTTAATATTTCCCGTAGTATTTCTTCAAGTTTATTTTGACTAAATTGGACAACACTTTTAATGATTTTATGTCAAAGTGTTTTTACTTCAAAACAATGTCCCTAAATGTTGTACTAATACACCCGATCGGTCTAAAATATTTTTACTATTTTTTGGAGTATTTCTTGGAGTTTATTTTCGATATAAAATTGGAAAACACTTATGTTTCAGGCTCGACCGGTCGCCCTATAGGGCAACCCGTACCTGAGTTGAGTTATGGAACAAAAAAAAGGGACGGAGGGAAATCAAGGGGGGCGAACGGTCGACCCTATGGGCGACCGGTGCCTGAAGCCCCCCGAAGAACAGAAACTTCTGTTTCTCTGTTTTGGTCTTCCTCGACCGATCCAATATGAGGGCGACCGGTCGCACCCCCCTGCGACCGGTCCCCCTGTGTAAATTTCACAGAAATTACATTTCAATCTTATCTCTGCGCGACCGGTCGAACCCCTCTTTTGACAACAAACTATCCGGTGAGTTTGCAGACAGACTTTTCCTTGATTTAAGGGGTTGATTTCTAACAGCTCTTTTCTTCAATTGTCTTGGTATTTTTTACAGAATTCGTGTCCCCAAGAGGAGCCTATCATTTACCAGACATCTTCTATAAATAGAGGAAGAATTGAGGCAACACAACAAGAGTGAAAACTACAACACAACAAGATACACTCAAGAATACACTTGTTCTTACATTGTCTTATTTCTTGTTGTAATTTGCCTAGCTATTCACTTTCACATTCTTGAGGTCTAGGCTATTCTTGATTACACTTGCACTCCATTGTATTATCAATTATCGAGTTGTAATCTTGAATTTGTGGTCGTCATTCAAACACAAGATATCCTTGTGAGTGTTCTTGTGGTAAGAACACACTTGGGTGAACTAGGTGTTAGGTGTAAGAAGATTATGGTAATCTTCTTGTTGAGGTGTTGAAGAGTGTGGTGCTCTTCAAGGGTGAAGATTGTGGTAATCTTCACAAGGTGCTGTTTGAAGATTGTGATAATCTTCAAGAAGAGATTGTGGTAATCTCAAAGGTAGTGTTGAAGAATAGTGTGGTGCTCTTCAAGGTGTTGGTGTAAGATTTTGTTGTAATAATTTTGGTAATTATTAATAAAATCTTTTTCTCTTTTCGAAACCCATCCCGGATATACTGGGGTGGTAGAGCACGTAGTCCCTAGGTGGGGTGAAGCTCTATAAATCGACGTGTGTTATTTACATTCCGCACCTTTATTATTGTCTTTGAGCTTTCGGTTCTAAAAAGAGGGTAAAATCGAAAAGATGGAGATAATCTATTCACCCCCCTCTAGATTATCGTAGCCGCTTGGACTTACAAGTGGTATCAAAGCCAAACTCTTTGGCAAGCTCGTTTCACATCGCGAGTGAAGAGGAACGATCGTCGGCTACAAATGAAGCTCATCTTACCGGCACCTCCACTACCAAGCCACCACTATTTGTACCAGACATCTTCTATAAATAGAGGAAGAATTGAAGCAACACAACAAGAGTGAAAACTACAACACAACAAGATACACTCAAGAATACACTTGTTCTTACATTGTCTTATTTCTTGTTGTAATTTGCCTAGCTATTCACTTTCACATTCTTGAGGTCTAGGTTATTCTTGATTACACTTGCACTCCATTGTATTATCAATTATCGAGTTGTAATCTTGAATTTGTGGTCGTCATTCAAACACAAGATATCCTTGTGAGTGTTCTTGTGGTAAGAACACACTTGGGTGAACTAGGTGTTAGGTGTAAGAAGATTGTGGTAATCTTCTTGTTGAGGTGTTGAAGAGTGTGGTGCTCTACAAGGGTGAAGATTGTGGTAATCTTCACAATGTGCCGTTTGAAGATTGTGGTAATCTTCAAGAAGAGATTGTGGTAATCTCAAAGGTAGTGTTGAAGAAGAGTGTGGTGCTCTTCAAGGTGTTGGTGTAAGATTTTGTTGTAATAATTTTGGTAATTATTAATAAAATCTTTTTCTCTTTTCGAAACCCATCCCGGATATACTGGGGTGGTAGAGCACGTAGTCTTTAGGTGGGGTGAAGCTCTATAAATCGACGTGTGCTATTTACATTTCGCACCTTTATTATTGTCTTTGAGCTTTCGGTTCTAAAAAGAGGGTAAAATCGAAAAGATGGAGATAATCTATTCACCCCCCCTCTAGATTATCGTAGCCACTTGGACTTACAGTTTGTTCATAACCCTAGGTTGCTTACCATAACCAGATTTTTGCACTTTCTAGCAAAATCAATAACTTAGTATCTGAAAGCAATCAGGAATTCCACTGTCAAAAAAAAAAGATTGACCAATAAATTTGCAAATAAGAAGAAATTTCAAATTCTCATGGGAGTTGGTTTTTCGGTCTTGTTACTGGCAACAAGGCAAATTGTAAGTGTCGTGATATTTAGTAGTTGTTTGCATTTTTGTCAAAGATTTTTCAATTTTGTTTATGGTTTAAATTTCAACAAGGCAAATTCTAAGTGTCTTGATATTTAGTAGCATCAGTTGTTTTATCAACCATTCAAGTAGTCGCATTTTTAAATCCAAAATCTCGGGGAATTAAATCGGTAAGAAATGTCCGTTTCCCCTAATAATTTTTTCGGGTTAATCACAAAACCTACACCAAAAATTTAGTCTAATTGCAAAAAAATAAAAATTGGGGGCTTGGTTTTGACGTACCAAGGGGCGCAGCTGAGGTGATGCGGTGGTGGTGGAAGAACCCTAGCTTTGGAAGCAACAGCAATTGGCGATCGAGAACTCCTCTCGCAACATACCAGCCAAAATAAAAATCTCAGAACTCCTCTCGCAACCAGAAATATTATATTCAGAGAATTTCGATTTCAACCTGCGCCTCAAGGATTCATGTTTCGACCCACATATGTCGAATTGATGGTACGGGGTTTCGTACGGGGTTTATCCAAGTAGGTTCAACAAACTTTTTATTATGTGTATAATTAGAGATAAGTTGGGTTTAATTTTGTTAAAAAGGATGCAAAAAAATGTGTAATAGAGAAATTAGGAAAAAATACAAAAACGTTTGCATTTTATTTAAAAAAACACAAATTTAAATATTCAACGTCGGTTAAGGAACCCGTTGTCTAACATTTGATGTTAAACCAACATTATACATCGTTACCAAGAAACCGTCGACAAACCTGATGTCTATTAGAGTAATTTTCCGCTTATAGACATTGGTGTCAAAACCCGATGTCTATTATTGGAAAAATGAGATAATACACATCGGTTTTGCCAAAACCCATTGTCGAAACATATTAGACAACGGGAAAATTAAAACAACGATGTCATTTTGGTGATGTCTATTCGCATTTTTTCTTGTAGTATAGGTACTTTTTGAGCAAACATACATAATCGGGATGAGAGGAGTCCCTGAATCCCATCGGCTGATGCATATAAACAGCTGATGGATAGACCATAATTTAGATAAGGCAATACTCACTACAGTGCGAATAGTAGCAGGCTTAACCACGGGGCTGAAAGTTTCATCACAATCCACTCCAACCTGTTGAGATTTTCCATCACCTATAAGACGGGCTTTGTGCCGCTCAAAAGAACCGTCAGATTTATGTTTATGACGAAAAATCCATAAAGACCGAATAATGTTAACATCAACAGGCGTGGTACCAACTCCTACGTCTTATTTTTAATAAGAGCATTATACTCATCTAACATAGCCTCTTTCCAATTTGGGTCACATAAAGCCACTTTTGGGTTACGAGGAATAGGAGAAGGAGTAACCGAAGTGTGCAGATTTAGAGGACGTTTGGGCTTGAAGATCCCATGTTGGGCTCGAGTAGCCATGGAGTGAGTTGGATGCATATGACGAGTAGTGTGGGCCAACTGGACTATGGGTGGTACGTGAGGTGGACTTGAAGATGAAGTGGGTTGGTTTGGTGAATTATGTGCCACATGAGGTGGACTTGAGAGGGGAAAAATTGATGGACCAGGAAGGTGGGCTGGGAAAGTGAGTGGACTGCTAGCTTGTGGGGCCGGCCTAACTGGGCTGCTGGCGGGTCTCATTTGAGTAGTGGGGTTGGTCCTTAAGTTGGGAGATCTAGAAACAGGTTGAGGAGGTGATTGAGGAGCCACGTGAGGTGGACTTTGAGGAGGAGGGGGCTCCTGTGTTTGGGCTTGTTGTGGTTGGACTAGAGTGACAAAATTTGGAATCGAAGAATTGAAATGAGGAGCAGTTCCAAATCTAGAAAATCATATATGGTAGGGGTGGGAGAATGTATTGAAGGGAATGGAAATATCGACTCGTCAAAAATAACATGCCGATATATTATAATTTTTCCACTTGAAAGATCATAACATTTGTAGCCCCTATGATGTGGAGGATAACCCAAGAAGACACACGGCATAGATCGTGATTGAAGCCTTATTGGCTTTAGTAGAAGGATGCAAAGGAAAACATAAACACCACAAGACACGAAGATGAGAATAAGATAGATCATTTTGTTAAAGAATTTGTGTGGTGATTTATTTTTTAAAAGCTTGCTTGGTAAAATATTAAGTAAGTATGTTGCCATTTTTAGAGCATGATGCCAAAAGGATGGGGGCATGGATGAATTAGCAATGAGGGTTCTAATTAAGTTATTTATTGAATGGATTTTATGCTCGACTTTTCCATTCTGTGGTGAGGTATTTGGACAAGAGAAGCGGAATGCCATTCCATTTTTTGAACAAAATAACTTAACGAGTCATTATCATATTCCCTCCCATTATCACATTGAAAACATTTGATAGTACGCTCGAATTGTGTTTGGGTGAAGGCACTAAATTACAGGAAAGTGGAGTAAACTTGTGATTTAGCACCTAGAGAAAATGTCCACAAGAAATTAGTGAAATCATCCAAAAACAAAATATAATATTTGTGACCTGCAGAACTTAAGATAGGCGAAGTCCATAAGAACACTATGACAAATATCAAATGGCAAGCAAGTACGAGACACGAAATTATAGAATGCTAATTTAACATGTTTACCAAAGATATAAGACTGACAAACTGAAGAAAATGATGTCTTATTACAATCAATAAGCTTGTATTTTTGAGAGAATTCAAAACTAGAGATCTAGGATGACCCATACGATTATGCCTCAAAACAGGAGATATAGCGGCAAATGTGGAAGGCTGGATGGCTTGTTTTTTGGATGAAGTCGGTGGTGAGTGGATAAAGATCGCCCATGCTATTACATCTCATTAGATGCATCCCCGTCTGAAGGTCCTTCACAGAAAATCCAAGAGGATCAAACTCAACAAAAACATTATTATCAACAGTAAAACGATGAGCAGACACTAAGTTTTTGATGAGGTTTGGAGCATGAAGAACATTATTTAAATGTAAGGGAGGATGGGGGGGAAACGACGTTTGTCCATAACCATGGATCGGAATTTCTTGACCACTACCAACGATAATATTATGAGTAATGCTCATATTAAAATAAGGTGAGAGTGTACCTCTATTTGTGGTCATGTGAGACGTCGCACTAGTGTCCATGTACCAATTCTCGTCTGGTTGGCTAAGAGTCATTGTGTGCATAGCAGCCTCAATGTTTGTCGAAGCGTAGGTGGAAGGAGCGCCTTGAACATTGTAAGCCTGTGGACGCGAACCAAGGATCCTGGGTTGACGAGGGGCCATACCACGACTACACTGCGTCGGATATGGGCAGGGAAAAACTGCCCAAGGCTGCCACTGTGGACCCCACTACCATGGGCCCCCACTGCTGAGGTGGTTGTTGCTGGTGGCCACCGGTAGTGGGGTGCCGCTGCTGCTGTCCGCCATCAAAGGTTTTGTCGCCGCCTCTTCCCTTACCACGACCACCCCCTTTGACGCCTTTTTTGTTATTTTTGCCATTTTTTTATTAGTATAATATTTATTATTATTGTTTCCAGAGGATGAATTATATGAGTTGCCAGAATATTCATCACTCACGGTGGTCGCAAGGGCCGTGGCGGCTTGAGATGCGGCTGATATTCGCCAAAAATATTTGGATCTTACAACCGCAAGTGTACAGTGTAGTTTATAGAATAATGGCAAGCAATGTCGTATTCCTCAGAGATTGATATGTGAAACACTTAGGCTATAATAACATCACATTCCAATTTTATTGAAGCGACCGAATATCAAGTTTGTAATAAAAATCGAAAATAACAATAAAAATAAATAAATTTGTGAACCCAACAAGTATTTTCAACAACTACATGAGCAACCTTGGACACATAATCTCAACATGTTTCTTCAATATTAAATCCAACTAAATTTTCAATAACCAATTCATGCGTTTCTATGGGTTCAATTCCTAAAATAATTTATTCCCCCTCCCAGGTAGCACATAAACAGTAGATTAATAATAATTGAGGTCTCCCGATCCATCACAACTATTATTAACTCCTACAAGATCTTTGAATTGAAATACTCTCCACAAACATAAGCAGTCTCCCGATACATTACCCTGTTTATGTCTGAATTCGATTTTCGTCTCGTTAGAACTCACCTCCCGGTTTATGGACTAACAACTATGACATGCAAATTATTGATCAGATAATCGACAATTATAAATAAGCACTCGAATTCATAAAATAGAACACATGAATCAATTAAAAAAGTAATTGATCAAGATTTAACATGAATCCACAGTTTTGATTATGCCCCTAAGATCTGAAAGATTACCCAAACATTGATAACAAATTCATAGACAAATTCGAAATCAACATTATGACATCATTTAAGCACAGACAAGAGATCTAGACATAGAAAGAAAACTCCTTCTTGTCAGGATGTATTCCCCTCCTAAGCCTTCAAAGCTCTTGTGCTCCCATAGATACGAAAGGCCTTGTGGTGTTCTTCGCGACCTAGCCCTCCTCTCCCAGAAGACTTTGGATCTTTTGTTCCTGCGTAATTTGATGTGTTGTATGTGGTATGAATGGATGTATGAATTTTCATGCAACCCTTGGTCCCTTTATATAGGTGCGTGGAGAGATCACTTGTAGAGTCCTGGTAGGATTAGGAGGCCAATTCAGCCACAGACACATCGCACAACCGTGTCAACCCACACGGCCGGTTGTGTGATCGGAATTTGCTCCTGGGGTCTTCACAAAAGTTGTATCCCTTTCTCCTATCTTTTCATAGCCACTCGAATCACCTCAATATCAAGTTTGTAGAGAAAGGTATGGCCAAAATTCTAAACCCTGCCAGTGTTGGAAACTATTAGCGCATTTTGACGTTTTTTAAGGAAATTCTCTTTTGTTCGACCGTCCATGCTTATTTCCTTCATATTTTTGCTCGTACATTATCTTTTGACATATCATTTGAAAAATGTTATCACCTTTTGCCCAATTTAACTCTATATTCTACAAAATTCACAAGAGTACGCAGTATCACGCCCAACATAGGAAACCAAGTAAAATACACTAAATATACATGAAAATGCATCAATTATATATCAAAATATGCCATTAAATGCCCATATATTTTACACGTATCAAAATCCCCCAAACTTAAAGCATTGCTCGTCCTCGAGAAAATTAAGAAAAATAATCTCAAAGAGTACAAAGAACACACAAGAACACTATAAACATTCAATCTCATTTTACTTCATACTCAAGTAAACCATGCAATTCATTATCAAGAAATCATCATTCATAAGCTCGGCACAATTAATACTCTCTCGGGTACTTGACATCGCGACTCACAAGTAGGAAGTGTATCACTCGACTCTCAAAATATAGGTAAGTGTTTACGCTCAAAATCAATTCAGTGAAAGTAGAACTATCATAGGCTTGCAAATGGTCTTAACATCTCTACCACTTTTGTATGCACAACTTAAGAATCAAAAAGGACTTTTATTAGGTTGTAATGTAGGCTCTTTGGTAAGGGTAGGAAAAATTTGGATTAAGTGACTTGACTTGAGCAAATAGAATTTAAGCATACAGAAACCCCATTTCATCTAAAAATCATTCTCAAGATATTTTTCTTTTTCGACTCAACTCCACCATTTTTCTCTTTTTTTCATTCTTAGGCCTTTTTACTTATTTTCTTTTTCTTTAGCCTCAAGCTCTCAATTTTCAGAATTTTTCTTTTCTCTCATTTGCTCGATTTTCTCTCTTTTTTTTTTTTTCCAGAGATTTTTCTTTCTTTTTCGAGCTTCATTCTTCTTCATTCACCTAGATACTGCTCATCCCTCTTTCTTTTGCCAACTTCCTCTCTTTTTTCATAAATTTTCACCACATCTCCCCCAAACTTGTTCATTTTCTATAAACTCAAGAAATTTCAGGGATAAAATTATTTTTCAATTTTAAAGATCAATGTGGCTAACAATAAAAAGTTTTGGTTCAAATTTGGCTAACTAGGGAATCTTGAGTTCATAGGTAGGCTTTTAGGCTAAGTAGGCTAAAACAAAGATGGCCTTAAATCATTTTCAAAAATTGCATACACACATGGCTTCAATGAAGATACCAGAGCAAGTTCTAGAGTTCTATCAATCATGAATGACACACTCAAGAAAAAATAAGCTGCATAATATAAAGCAGTTTAAGGCACAAAAGCTCACAGGCTTATTTTTCGCAATATGCTCAAATACCCAATTTTCTCAACTAATGCTAAGCAAATAAATGACATCTTCCAAACAATTCATCACATTATTACAGAAGTATGTTATCTCATTCAATTAAATGCTCATAGTAAAATCATACGGAAGCTTTGGGCATACTCGAAAACCTTGATTAAAAATCACACACAAAAGCAATTAAACGTGTTAAAGTGATAAACGTGCTAAAATAAAAAATAAAAATAAAAATTTTTAAAAAAATCAAAAATTTTAATGCAAAAATGCTCTACATGCAATTCTATATGGAATGCAAAATGCAAGAAAGTACTAAATTACGCATTCTTGACAACCCCCCAAACTTAAAATATGCTTCGTCCCGAACATGTGAGGAAATTATCAAAAGAAAAATGAATGCGTAAAGAGTACTTACCTTGATTGTTCCGGTGATGCCGGGGGCTCGTCCGTCAAATTGGAAATTGGAGGAGCAGATCGCACGGTCGGGTCGTGTGCGTCCACACGCCCGTGTGCGTCTGTCTTTTTTTTTTTTTTTCTTTTTTTTTTCTTTTTTTTCGTTTTTTTTTTATTTTTTTCACCCTGGAGTTTGTCGCGACGTCTCTTGGGTTGCCTCCCACAAATCGCTAAGTTTTACGTCTTAAGCCAGACTTCAGATTTCTAACATCACTGTCATTGAATTGTGTCGGTTGAAATCCTTGAGCCCTTATATTTTGTACCATCCATCAGACGAATGGCGTTGCACTGTTTTCTAAGATTAATTTCAGTATCGCTTGGGAATTTTCCTTTTGATGTTGGCCTCCCACTGCAGTTGCGATTTGGGCTACTTGTATCTCCAAAGATTCCAGTCTCGCATTCAACAAAAACGATGTTAGAAACGAAGAAGAGAAAAAAATAAAAGAAAAAAGAAAAAAAATATTTACAAAAAAAATGCTTCAACTAAGATTGAACTACTTATTACTATCTCTATGTGGAATC
Organism: Rehmannia glutinosa; assembly: GCA_016081115.2. NCBI lineage: Eukaryota > Viridiplantae > Streptophyta > Magnoliopsida > Lamiales > Orobanchaceae > Rehmannia > Rehmannia glutinosa. The sequence goes on along the minus strand of CM071928.1, from coordinate 30,873,674 downwards.
TTTCAATCCCCGGCAACGGCGCTAAAAACTTGTTCACCAAAAATATTTTGGATCTTACAACTACAAGTGTACAGTGTAGTTTATAGAATAATGGCAAGCAATGGTCGTATTCCTCAAGGATTGATATGTGAAACACTTAGGCTATAATAACATCACATTCCAATTTTATTTAAGCGACCGAATATCAAGTTTGTAATAAAAATCGAAAATAACAATAAAAATAAATCAATTTGCGGACCCCACGAGTATTTTCAACAACTACAGGAGCAACCTTGGGCACATAATCTCAACATGTTTCTTCAATATTAAATCCAACTAAAGTTTCAATAACCAATTCATGTGTTTTTATGGGTTCAATTCCTAAAATAGTTTAATCCCCCTCCTGGGTGGCGCATAAACAGTAGATTAATAATAATTGAGGTCTCCCGATCCATCACAACTATTATTAACTCCCAAAAGATCTTTGAATTGAAATACTCCCCACAAACAGAAGTAGTCTCCCGATACATTAACATGTTTATGTCTGACTTCGATTTTTGTCTCGTTAGAACTCACTTCCCGGATTATAGACTAACAAATATGACATGCACATTATTGATCAGATAATCGACAATTATAAATAAGCACTCGAATTCATAAAATAGAACACATGAATCAATTAAAAAAGCAATTAATCAAGATTTAACATGAATCCACAATTTTGATTATGCCCTTAAGATCCGAAAGATTAGCTAAACATTGATAATAAATTTATAGACAAATTTAAAATCAACATTATGACATCATTTAAGCACAGAGAAGAGATCTAGACATAGAAATAAAACCCCTTCTTGTCAGGATGGATTCTCCTCCTAAGCCTTCAAAGCTCTTGTGCTCCCGTAGATGCGAAAGGCCTTGTGGTGTTCTTCGCGACCTAGCCCTCCTCTCTCAGAAGACTTTGGATCTTGTGTTCCTGCGTAACTTGATGTGTTGTATGTGGTATGAATCGATGTATGAATTTTCGTGCAAGCCTTGGTCCCTTTATATAGGTGCTTGGAAAGATCACTTGTAGAGTCCTGGTAGGATTAGAAGACCAATTCAGCCACAGACACGTCGCATGACCGTGTCAACCCACATGGTCGGGTCGTGCAATCTGAATTTGCTCCTGGGGTCTTCATGGAATTGTAGCCATTTCTCTTAGCTTTCCATAGACACTTGTGTCACCTCAATATCAATTTTGTAGAGAACTTTATGGCCAACATACTAAACCCTGCCAGTGCTGGAAACTGTTAGCGCATTTTGACCTTTTTGAAGGAAATTCTCTTTTGTTCGACCGTCCATGCTTCTTTCCTTCACATTTTTGCTCGTACCTTGTCTTTTGACATATCATTTGAAACATGTTATCACCTTTTGTCCAATTTAGCTTCATTTTCTGCAAAATTCACAAGAGTATGCAGTATCACACCCAACAAAGGAAACCAAGTAAAACACACTAAATATACATGCAAATGCATCAATTATATATCAAAATATGCCATTAAATGCCCAGATAATTTACACGTATCAGCTGCCTCAAACTACTTTTGTTTGCGGGAATCTTCCAAAATCAGGCAAGATCGAGCCTCGTGGAAATGAGGCAAGGGCTTTTGTTGTTGGAGATAAATGGCAATGCCATCATAATTCGCATTAAGACCTGCAATCAAATGAAGAACTAAACGGCTATTAGAAACAGGAGCGCCAACATTGGTGAGTTAATCAGCCAATGTCTTCAATTTATGGCAATTAGGCATCCGCACATTATCAATGTGGACAGTATTGAATTGTTGCTCCAAGTACATGGCACGGGAATTCTCATTGTCTTGAAAAATATCCCTAAGGCTATTTCATGCCTTTTTTGCTGATGTGTCTGGGATGATTATGGTGCCAAGGAGGTCACCCAAAATCGTTCCATAAATCCATTGAAGAACCATCGCATCGAGGTGCTGCCATTCCTGTAATTCATCGGCAGTCATCTACTTGATTGCGGTTCCTGCCTTGGGAAGGGTGTAGGTCCCAAGGGGTGATAAGTAAAGTTTAGAAGGGGAGGGGGTTGAATAAACTTTACTAACTTCTCGTTTTTAGTCCTTTTAAGAATTTTAGAGTTGACTAAAGTCAGCTAAGTCATTGGTGGACATATAAGTTGGCTTACACAACAAAGTTACCCACTCAACAGACTCGACTGATGTGTTGATACTATAACTTAGATGTTTTACCTAACACTTTAAAATAGCAGTTGACTTGGTTTTTAACAGCGGAAGACTTTCACCCTGTGTTTTTTAATACATTTTTCAACACTTGTTTTAGCTAGGTTATTATTAGTCGACTTAGCAAATTAACAATATGTAGATATAAAGATAGTGCAAGAATGTAAGTATGCTGAAAGTAAAAAGACACAAGCAATTATAGTGGTGCGAGGATGGGGTAACTCCTCTAATCCACTCTTCTCCAACCCCTGGAGGAATCCAATAATGTAACTTGACTTGGTTACAAAATGGTAACAGTCCGAGTTAGCTTTGATCACACAACTAGTTGCTCCTGGGACTCAGCTTCTTCACAAGACGACTACCCTGCTACTTCAGCTTCCTTGAAACCTTTGGACTTGATCACTTAGCCCTCCAACGGTTTAAAAGCTCTGGTTCGATCTGGAACCTTACTACACCTCCTTCAACCTTGGAGAGTAGACCCCTTGTTCTTGAAACAAGATTTTTCCTCTTCAACAGATGAAGTCGTCTTCCCTTCACTGAGTGTGTTGGATCGATTTTCTTCGAATTTAGGTCTGAGGATATTATTTAAATACTTGAAGATATTGCTTTGCAGGTTATTTTCTTGAATGCTTGTGTGCTTGTATTCTTTGTTTTTTTCTCTTAAATGAATCCTCGGACTTTTATAGTGCAGGTTCGAAAATATGTCCATTGAAGAGATAGACATATTTTTCAAACTACACTTCCTAGGTTGTTGGCTTGTCTTGTCTTGCAGCATTGATGTGGACTATACCTTGAATTTAATGCCCTGCAGCTTTTCCTTAAACTCTGGAGAATTTCAGGTACATCCCATTAGCTCCTTGTTTTTTGCACTCTTTCAGCAAAATAACTTTATTGTAGGCAGTCTGACACATGTCTATTTCCAGCAAAACCTTGATTTTGCTTGCCAACGGATCTCTTTTGGCTTTCTTTGATCATGTCTGTTGCATACCCCGTTGACAATCAATTCCAATGATTTTGGAATTATTTTGCTTCCAGTCAGCTGACTGAGACAGCTTTTCTGTCACTTGACTGAACCTTCACTTCGCTTCACTCAGCTGCCACACAGTTGGGTCTTCTCTTTGATTTTCAGTCGAGTCATGCAATGTTCAACTTGGCTGCTTCCACTCAGCTTACAAAATCATATCTATTACAAGTTGATTTATAGTTTATTTGGGGTGCCAACTTCCTAATCTAAGTTTTACATGGTATCATCAAAATCTATTACATAAATTTCCCAATAATTTCCTTATTTTTGATGATGTTAAAACTTAAATAAAATAGAAGAGTAAATAGTGCGAAAATAAAGACTGATTGTATTGAGTATGTCATTTTATTGAACATATCATTCTTTGCACTTTACAAAGCTTTTACAATGTATAAACAACAATTGTATTAGAGCATCAATTATATTAGAGCAAATACAGGGCACTTACAAGTGTATGTATATTTACATTTAAGTAAAAATACAACATGAAGGGGTTCAACAGTCTTCAACCCCTCTGTTGTTTTCTTCTATCTTCTTCAGCTCTCTTCCTCTTCATATCCTCCTCTTCTCTCTTCTCTCTTCTTCTTCTCATAGGCTTTCTTTGCAGCTAGGTCTTCCCTCTGCTGCATTTCTTTCCATTCTCGATCAAGCCTAATATTTTCTTCTTCTTGTCTTATCCTTGCCTCCTCATTCCTCCTATTCACCTCTCTATCTGATAGTTCGTCCAGCCCAGCCCAGTGTATCAGCCCTTTCTTCTAGAGATCAACATATCGAACATCTTTAGGCCTTGGCGGTGGAGTTTTTCTGCCTCTTCCACCTTCATCAATCCTTTCCATTCCTCGTCCAGAGTCTGTTCCTCCTTTGGGAGTGTACTGCACGGGTTGTGCCCTGGAAGTCTGCTGACTACTAGAAGTCTGTTGCTTCTCGGCTGTTTGACAAAGCTCCGAACCTTTCTCCCAGTACAAGTCCCATGCTTCTGGTAGAGTCTTCCCTTTTGAAAAATCCTTCCGATGCAAGCGCTTGGAATTCCTCTAAGGATCTTGGCTCAGATCTTGCATCTGAGACAGCTAACTCCCAAGTGGGCTTCACTGCTGGAGACTCCTTCAGTAATCCAGCTGGTGGACCGTCGAACCTTGCCTTAAGACTTTAAATCCTGCCATGCTGCCTCTCATCCACATTGGCAAAATCAGCTTCTATTTCTGCTCTAGTCTTCTTAAAAGCTAAATCAGCTTTCTCTTCAGCTGATAGGCCTAGTGGCAGCTGGCTTAGGAGTGAGCTGGTGACTAAGCCTTGTAGAGGGGTTTTTGCAAGCATTATCTTCAGGGGTGGTTTCTTCACATCACTGCCTTCCTCCTTACTACTATCTTCCCCCTTTTGGCATCATCACCAGAAGGGAGAGTCAGCTCAGAGGATACACCCAGGATAAAATCCAGTTTTGCGTTAATCAAGTCCATCTTTTCATGACTTGAGAAGTGTGTTGTTCTAAATTCTGACCACAGAGCCTTCATCTCAGAAACCATTAACTTCATTTCAATTTGCATTACCATCATCTTGGTTCGCATGTTGGCTATGTTTTGAGAATATCTGCCTTGTGTTGTGCTTTTATCAACTCCATATCAGTTTTGTATGACTGGTCTATCCTGAAGATGTGATCCCTCTGTCTCTGCTGATTTGGCATTTTCTGCACTCCATATCACCATCTTAGCAAATAGAGACTTGAAGTAGGTGACTTGCTCACGCCTGAGTGCTTTCGTCTATGTTGCCCATTCCCTTATTCTCAGTACAGTCCCTTGAATATCTCCTGAGATCGTAGCATCTCTATTGTCTAACGTTGGGTTCAATGCTGCAAATCCTTTTTCCATATTTTCAATCTCAGCACAAATGGACTTGAATGTTTTTCAGAAGTCGGCTGCTTCAGCAGACTACTCCTCAGGCCATACATCATCGAAATCAAAGCCAAATGGTACTATAGTTCAATCATCTGGAGTTTCGAATTCTTCAACATGTATGTTGGCAGCATACCTCGCACTCTCAGCAGCAGATTCCATTTCGAAAGGTAGTTCTGCCACGAATGGAAAGTACTAAGCAAAAAGTTCATCAGGGAATACGAGAATTTCTCCTCCTTTTCCTTCAGGAGCTTTACCCTTTCCCTTTAGATTTGCTTTAGCTCTATGTGCCTCAGCTGTTTCAGCATCCTCGGCATCTTCCGCAACATTGGTAGCGTGCTGAGCAGACTGATCCTCAACTTTCTTTATAGCGTCGTTGATATCAGTGTTTTCTTCCTCTTGAGTTGTCTTGTCCTCAGCTGATTTATCAGCGTCTAGGATGGTGATGGAACCATAGGGGATGGGCCATCAACCAGTGTAAACTTTGAGAAGACAGCTTTGTCGCTTGCCTTCCTTCTCTATGCCAAAGCCTCCTCAACAGTTGGGTCCTCTTCAGGTTTATCTTTTTGGATGAACTCAGCTTCGTCATTTGTATCCAAAATTTCCACAGAGACATGTTCCTAAGAGTCATGCAAAGTGCTTATTTCTTCATTTTCGACTGACACTTCTTGAGGAGTTGGCATTTCTTCTTCACCTTTCTTACCCAAGGAAGTCTCAACCTCCACTGGGCTTTCATTATCCTCAGCAGTCTCAACTGCCGATGGGACTTCTACAATCCTTTGTGCAGTCTTAACCGCAATAGGGTCTTCAGCAGACTGAGCTGCTTTAGGGTCGGTGGAATCCTTTGAGATCTCAACCTCTAGGATTGCACTTTCAGAGACAGCAGTCTCAACTGTCATGGCTTTCTTTCCATCCTTTGCCTTGGCTGCATTAGCAGCTTCATCGGTCTGCAGTACAGTTGGGATTTCAGCTGAGACAATCTGAACCGTCTAAGCTTCGTCAACCCACTCTGATGTACATTGACATTCTCACCTTAACCTATAATCTTCGATTGTGTAAGGTCTTCCACAACCTCCTCCGACCCGGCTGTGGTGTTTGCAGTTTCCCCTCAGTTGGCGCACTAGCTGAGTCTCGTACAATGGGGTTACTGGAAACTTGAGACTCGACTGCTTTTCCTGTTGAGTGTTCAGCCGATAGGGCAGGTGTCTCAACACCTTCTTCAGGGGTAGGCTTGGCTAAGGTGCCCTCTTCATCTCCATCCTTAGCTTCTCGCCATTCTTCCTGGTATCTTGTCCCTCAGAGTGCACTGGTGAGGTAGTTGCATCAATAGTCCTCACCATCTCTATAATATCAGGGCTAGGAGAGATTATTATAGTGGATGACTCTCCTGGTCCCTCTGTAAAGTCTGCTCGTGCAGCTCTTTGGACTCTTTGATTGCTTGCCTTAGCTTAGCTCTCTCAAATGTATCACCAGAGTTAAGCTCTTCAACATCGCTAACACTGCTAGTGGTTGGCTCTAGGGCATATTTTGGGGCTTCAATAAAGGCACAAGTGTGAGGCTTCTTAGACTCCGCAATGGCCTTGACCTTTTCAACCGCCTTAAGCTTCTCATCCTCCTTCCTGTCAAAGAGGATGTTGGTGCAGCAGTCTTCACCCAGTGATGTACGTACACCAATGTTCCCCAAAAATTCCAGGAGGTTTCTTTCTCCTCAATGAACTAAGGACTTTGGAATTGGTACATGGCTTCACTCAACTTCCAGGACCTCCAAATTCGTAGCCTCTCCCGAATGTCTAGATATGCAGGAGATCACATCACCAAGTAATCATCCTCCTCCTGCATGGGCTCAAGGTGAGCCCTTTCCTCCTCAGTTGTCCTCGTATCAGTCTGAGGAGATCTTACAGCTAACTCTTCACCCCTGACAGTTGTCTCTTCCAAGTGTGTCATCCAATGCTTGTGACACATCTTTAGGCTCTATTTGGGAAATGAAACAAGTGAACATAACTTCATGTTGAGTTCTGGATCTTGTTCTTACTCCTTCTCTAACATCTCCACTGATAAGCTCTGGAGGATAGTCTCTCAGCCATCTCACATCTGGTTGGAGTAAGTCTATTGGATTCACTCGTCTCGCTGCTAAGTTATCTTGAACAACTTCCTCATCATCATTCAGATGTAGACTTTCCAGTTGTCTCTGAGATTCAGCTATCTCATCTTCATCAGGGTTGATTCTTCTTATATCTGCCTTAACATAGGGACTCTTCTTAACAGATGGCTGATTAATCTTGTCAGCTAACTCATCTATGTCTTCTCCATTAACATTAGGTTCATCAAAAACCACATTGATAGACTCTTCTGTGACTATCGTCCTCTTGTTCAGCACTCTGAAGGCTTTACTCTCAGTTGAGTATCCTAAAAAGATACGTTCATCAGCTTTAGCATCAAAAGCTTTCAAGTTGGACAGCTTTAGCATCAAAAAGATATCCAACATTTGGCTTCCTCCCTATCCAAATTTCATAAGGGGTTTTTGACAGTTTCCTATTGATCATACACATATTATGAGTGTAGCAAGCAGTATTAATGGCTTCACCCAAAATCTCTTACGCAATTCAGCTTCAGCTAACATGGTCCTTGCAGCTTCCTTGAGAGTTATGTTCCTTCTTTCAGCTACTCTATTCTGTTGTGGAGTTTTTGCAGTTGATAACACATTAGAATTACCATTTTCTATGCAATACTGAGTTATAATCCCATTGACAAACTCAGTTCATCTATAAAAACCTTTGACTCTTCTCATTTTGAACTCTTCTCATCAGCTGAGGGAGCTTCTGCAAGGTTTCCTTCTTTTTACACATAAAGATAGTCCATGTGTATCTTGAATAATCATCCACCACCACTAAGGTGTATTTCATTCCACTAATGTTGATGGTTCAATAGGACCAAATAAGTCCATATGCAATAAGTGCAGTATATTGGTTGAAGAAGGACTTGGCTTGTCCTTAAAAGAAGACTTTATTTGCTTTCCCATCTGGCATGCATCATAGTTGCTTTCCTTCTTGTATACTGAGTCAGGCAATCCTTCCACAAGATGACTCCTTGCAAGCTTGTTGATTATCTTGAAATTCATGTGACTCAGCTTCTTGTGCCATAGCCAACTTGATACGGTTGTGCTCTTTTATAGCAGACATGTGCTTGGTGTAGCAGTTGACCAATCCACTACATACATGTCTTCCTGCCTTGATCCTTGTAGCACAACTTCATTTGATTCAGAATCCTTGATTGCAAATTGTTTAGGGGCTTTAGGCTCATATAACTGTCTCTTTTGTCTGTATGCATATGTGTGCTGATTATAATTTCTTTGCCTTGGGAATGACCATTTTTTGAGTCTGAGTTCTTTGCCACTTGGGCTTGTATCCCTTTGGACTTGGCTGATGTCTCATTTGATTGTTCCAATCAGCCTGGCAGGGATAATTTCTACCATTCCAATATATGATTTTCTTTGTTGAAACCTCTGGGGATTTTGGTAGCTCTGTTTGGATTTTACAGAGTATTTCCTGTTTGGAGTTTGCTGATGGACTCTTTTGAATTTTGTTTCAGTTGTCCTGTCAGCTGGCTTTTTGCCTTTTCCTTTGTATCCAAGGCCAGCATGGTTGTGATTGTGTTTTTGAGTGGTTTTAGGTGCAACATATGGTGCTTTGGATTTTTAGACTGCCTCATTACTTGAGGATCGTTCTTCCATAACCACTCTTGGGACTTGGACATGCACAAAGGAATTAAACCCAATGCATGTCTTGTCTCCACTTTCCTTTTGAATCATTATAAGTTCATTCAATGATTTAGATGCCTTAGTGAATGATGCAATCACATTTTTCAAATCTTTTTCCCTGTTTTCTATTGCAGCTAAGTCTACTTGAATCTTAGCTATTTCAGCCTTCAGCTCTGTATTCTCAACAACTATGTGACTTAGAGTACTCAACTCCTTAGTCAGCTGTGAGTTTTAGCTTTTGAGCTGACTGTTTTCCTCATTTAAAAGTGTGTGAGGTTTTTACATGCTCAAAAACTTTCATCATTTTGCCTAATGAATCACAAAGATTAGTGGGTGATGAAGTGTTTGTGTCACTATAGCTTTCATCAGAATTAGAACGAGATGAGTTAGAATGTACCTCATCTTCTTGTTCTTTGGCCATGAGTCATATCAAAGTCTCTTCCTCTATGTCACTAGAGTAGTCAGCTTCACTGAGCAGTCTCCGCAGCCAACATAACTTTCTTCTTTTCTTGTCTTCTTTCTCTGAAGACCTTTCTCTCCTCTTCATTTCTGTATTTGTTGACTGGTGGATAGGGACAGTCAACAGCAAAATGTTCTGGTTCTCTGCAACTCCAACACAGGTTTTCAGCTCTCTGGAAGACTGCTCTTTCAGCTCTCTGATACTCAGTCCTTTGGTTATCAGCTCTCTTTGTTGGTATGTCCTCCCTTGCTTTGGAGGGTGCTGAGTGTCTCCTGGATTATTCACCTTTATTTCTCTTGTAGTTCTTATTGAAGAACTTGTTGAATCTCTTTACCATTAGAGCAATCTCCTCCTGGGCAATGGCTTCTTTGGTTTCAGCTCTCTTGGACTTACCAGCCATGAGTGCAACTGTCTCCTCTTGCTCTTTTCTTTTGAGCTCAAATTCATATGCTTTAAGGTCTGAGAACAGCTCATGGTTGGATGTTCTGGTAAGGTCCATAGAATGTCACAAAGCCATCACTTTCATTTCCTCCAACTGGGAGAGACCTTAGAATCTTCATACACATTTCCTTGTGGGTATATTCTTTTCCTAGAGTTGAGAGCTCATTGGTTATCTCTGTGAATCTGGCATCCAGATGATCCAGACTCTTACCTGCAATCATTTTAAAATTTTAAAATTTTTGAACAGCAACAGTCAATTTATTTTCCTTAATTTGATCAAATCCTTCACAAATTATTTCCCATATTTCTTTGACCGTTTTGCAAGATTTAACTTTGTTAAACATGGCCTTATCAAGATTTTTATATAAAATGGCTTTGGTAACATTTTCCAAGTTATATCTCTTTCTGTCTTCATTTGTCCACTTGCAACGTGGCTTTTCCACCATCGCAGGTCTAGGTACCGCAGCAGCAACAACAACACCACGTGCGCCTCGTGCCACAGGAGCTGCAGCAGCCTCGCCTTCGGTACTTCGGCAGCCTCAGGAGCAGGAACCCTAATAGTTGTGTTCACCTTCATTATCTGTAGTGGCCCATCCTCAATGACAAACCACATTTCATCATGTAAGGCTGAAGGTGAGTCTGCATACGTATTTTCCAATCATCAAATTCTTCAACAGTAAATATTGGAATGTGAGTTAGATTTGCTTCCCCTGATAATAACTTTGCTTTTAAAATAATCGCTTTAAAAACTGCAAGTGTTGATCCTTTGAAAAAGAATAAGATCTAGTTCAGTAACCATTGTGGAAGGCTCAATGAACCAACCGCTCTGATACCACTTGTAGGTCCCAATGGGTGATAAGTAAAGTTTAGAAGGGGAGAGGGGTTGGATAAACTTTACTAACTTGTCGTTTTTAGCCCTTTTAAAAATTTCAGAGTTGACTCAAGTCAGCTAAGTCCTTGGTGGACAGCTAAGTTGGCTTGCACAGCAAAGTTACCCATTCAACAAACTCGACTGAGTTGTTGATAGTATAATTTAGATGTTTCAGCTAACACTTTAAAATAACAATTGACTTGGTTTTTAACAGCGGAAGACTTTTACCCTTTATTTTTGAATACGTTTTTCAAAACTTGTTTTAGCTAGGTTATTATTAGTCGACTTAGCAAATTAACAATCTGTAGATATAAAGATAGTGCAAGAATGTAAGTGTGCTGAAAGTAAAAAGACACAAGCAATTTTAGTGGTTTGAGGATGGGGTAATTCCTTTAATCCACTCTTCTCCAACCCCTGGAAGAATCCACTAATATAACTTGACTTGGTTACAAAATGGTAACAGTCCGAGTCAACTTTGATCACACAGCTAGCTGCTCCTAGGACTCAGCTTCTTCGCAAGACGGCTGCCCTGCTACTTCAGCTTCCTTGAAACCTTAGGACTTGATCACTTAGCCCTCCAACAGGTTCAAAGCTCTGATTCGATCTGGAACCTTACTACACCTCCTTCAACCTTGGAGAGTAGACCCCTTGTTCTTGAAACAAGATTTTTCCTCTTCAACAGATGAAGTCGTCTTTCCTTCACTGAGTGTGTTTGATCGATTTCCTTCGAAATTAGGTCTGAGGATATTCTTTGAATACTTGAGAGATATTGCTTTGCAGATTATTTGCTAGAATGCTTGCGTGCTTGTATTCTTAGTTTTTTCTCTCAAATGAATCCTCAGCCTTTTATAGTGCAGGTTCGAAAATATGTCCGTTGAAGAGATAGACATATTTTTCAAACTATACCTCGTAGGTTGTTGTCTTGTCTTGTCTTGTAGCATTGATGTGGATTGTACCTTGAATTTAATGGCCTGGAGCATTTCCTTAAACTCTGCAGAATTTCAGGTACATCCCATTGGCTCCTTGCTTTTTGCACTCTTTCAACAAAATAGTTTTATGTAGGCAGTCTGACACATGCCTATTTCCAGAAAAACCATAATTTTGCTTGACAACGGATCTCTTTCAGCTTTCTTTGATCATGTTTGATGCATACCCCTTTGACAATCGATTCCAATGATTTTGGAATGACTTTGCTGTCAGTCAGCTGACTGAGACAACTTTTCTGTCACTTGACTGAACCTTCACTTCACTTACCTCAGCTGCCACACAGACGGGCAGAACTAATGATATGGCTAAGGTTTAGAAAATTCTTTGTAGGCTTGATACCATGTAAGAATTGAATCCTCGGCTTTTCTCATTGATATTCACTTAAATATATACAAATTACATTGTCAATCTAATAGCTACAAATTAGGCTAATGATATGACTACAAATCTTTGATTTTACAATCTAATAATAACTAACCATATATAAAATATATACATATCTAAAAATAAATTACAACAATAATTTACATATTCTATTAGGTATCCAGAGACCAGTTTACGCTCCCTGAACCATGTTGTTCAGACCGAATCCACAACGCACGAACAACACAACTCTGATCCGTCAGCAGATCGACTTGCTGACAAAATAATTCCATATCGTGCGCATCCAATTTCAAGGAATCAAGAGGCTTGTTGAAAAACGATTTCTTGATGGTTGTGAGTTTGCCTAGCGATATTGTGTCCATCCAGTTCACCCCATTGGAAACTTATTCCACCGACATGGATGTTTTATTCTCAAGTAACAATGAAGATGGTGGATATGATGGACCACCAATTTTTGACGAGGAAGAATAAAAGCTCATTCTAGAGATTAGTTATGAAAAACTTCTAGAATTTAAAGAGAATGGTGACTATAATAGCCCACCAATTTTCGATGAGGAGGAATATGGTGGTTATGATGACCAGTCGATTTTTGTTAAAGAAATTGAGGATGTTGATTCATTGATGGAACATGAATATTGTATTCATTCTCCAGAGATCGGAGATTTTGTTGATGTCTTATCCCTTCCTATACTCTCATTCTCTCTTCATACGGATAAAATACTAATCTTAAAGAGGAGATTATTGCCTTCTTTGGCAGAATTGACAAAATATGAGGAGAAGTTTGTTAATGTCAACATGGATGAAAAATATAATTCGCGGAGTCAGATGTCATATTGTACTGGTATTGTAGGCTACCAGATAATGGATGATGGTGTTCTAGATATCAACTTGGATTTTTTTATATTTTCGATCCAATACTCAAATACATGATTATATTCATATTGTTTTTCCATCTCGTCCTCCTCGGGCCCCTCCATGGTTTGATAATTTTCTTAATGGCGATCTCCCCTTCCAATTCGAGGATGAATTAATCGTCTCGACCCAGGAGAGAATGATGGAGATAATATCTAGTTTATTATCTTTTAGGATTTTAGAATATCTTATATTTTAGATATTGATTTGTGTGTTTAAGATTCTATTTAGTTTATCTTTTAAGTTTCCTTGTCAATAGTTAGGAGTTTTATTGTGGTAAGATTTTAATCCTAAAAATACTTGTTATTTTATTATTTTTAGGGAGGTTGAATATTATTAAAATTTGAGATTTATCTCTTTTTCAAAGCTTATTAACGGTCTTAACGTATTTAAGATTACTTTGTGTGCATTCTTTGTTCTTGTTCTGGCTTCTGCCTGCATCAGTTTAGCATTTTGAGTTTCTCAAAATCAATTTTGAAGTTAATGAGAAATTAATGCATAAAGTAAGCCACTTAACTGCACTTTTATACTGAAATATGAAAGAGTGGGAATGTGAAGTATCACGTCCCATATTGGAAACAAGAAACAAATTTGACTACTATATTTCGAGTTTCACCAATAGTAAAGATTAATCATGTGAAGCTTCTTATGGTGCACTCTAATGGACCAAGTTGATTTTGACTAGCTTTGAGCTAACTCAAGAAGCACGGTGCAGAGCACCGTCCAACCTCGAGCCTGTTTTGCACTTCGCATCATCGTGAGGAGGTATGACGAACCTTAAATTTTTTAGAAATCGGACCAGGACATGATCAGATGGTCCAGATCGATTCAGACTAATGGTTGCAACACAGTTTGAGGGGCACACAAAATCCTATAAATATGATAGCCTATATTCATTTTTCGTAATCCCATTCTCGAAATCTATACTCCTTTTCTGCATAAAGTATTCTTGAGTTCAAAATGCACTAGATATTCTTCACAGTATATTATAAAATAATTATTTAAGGTTTTGATTTAATGACGTAATTCATATCATAAATTAATAATTTATCAGAATTACAAATGTAACCTGCTATATTATTGGAAACTTTCAAATAAATATTTTAGGTTATTACTAGAAATGTCTTCATAATATTTTTTTTCCCAAAAAATGTCTCAATTTATAACTTATAATATTTTGAGACTTGCAACATTTCTAATAGTAATTATGAATTATAAGAAGATTTTATGTTAATTTATGTAAAGAGAAGATATTTAATATTTGTTCTATTTCATTGAATACATCTAATTGAATTAATGCTATAAAATAAATTGAATAGGTGAACTCTTAAAATTAAAAATATACTTGAATTAATCATATTTAATCAATTAAATTAATAAAATAAATAAATTATAATTATATGTATGTCGATTGAATTGTAAATATATTTGGATTCATTCATATTCAATTCATTAAAATGGCAAAGTATGTTTTTTTTTTAAAAAATCGGCAAAGTAGGTTAATTCTTAATTGATTAAATAACATTTTGAATTGTAAATATACTTTATAAAGTAACAAATTATGTCAATGAATATATACCTCTGTTAACCGATAAATGTTTGTGATCCAAAAGTTCATCAACTACAGATTTTATTATAATTATAAGATATTAAATTTCAACTTTATCATACATAAATGTTTGTTGAATCCATTTCAGTTTTTCAGGAATTTTTTAGTTGATTTATTATTGATATCGGATATATCAAAATATGACTGTACCAAATTACCCCTTGGATATGACGTCAGACTTGAGGATCCCCACACTTTTTTATACGTTCGAGTTGGACCAATCCGAACCTCTCCAAATGATGCTATGTGGACCAATATGTACATACATAACAATAACTATAAAAGTTGGCACATTTATCAAGTGGTTTAAATGTTAATTGTTCATATTAATTACTTTGTTATTATTACTCCATTTCCTCACGATTTCCTGAACCGATTTAAGCATCGAAAGGCCTTAGCTGGGAGTCATCTCATCTAGCTTAACGTGCGTTCTATTTCAGGTCAGTCAGAGTATTCAAAATGACCCTGAACTCGAACTATCCTAATTTGACTTTTGATATACTGTTTTACTTAATTAATGTAGAAAATCAATTTAAAACTGCTAACTTCATTAGAGAGAACTTTGGAACAATTTTATTTCATGTAAAACAATCTAAATAAGAACAAGCTGGAGATGCAGCTTTTGTACACATGAGATGGCGCCAGATTTAAAAGGACAAATCAGAGTTTGACAAGTGTCAAGTCTGGTACAAAAAGAAACTGAAGAAACGTGACAAAACTTATAGAAATGTAAACAATAAAATTGCAACTTTAGCTAGCATAGCTCAACTCTTCCCTCAAGTAGGAATGTGGGAAAAGAGACACATTCCTAACTTGATCAAAATCTCCGAAATGCAGGACCTCCAAGAGCTTTAGTAAACAAGTCCGCAGGTTGAAGACGTGTAGAGATATTTTGCGGAAGAATAAGACCAGCTTTGTATTGTGTTTAGTGTGAGTTTTGCATGTATTTTGGGCATAATTGTGGATATAATAGGTTGATAAACATGCATTAACTTAGTAAAATGGGTCGTGTTCTCATAAAGTGGAAAAAGTATTACGCTTTGCTCGTTTTGCACGAAAATAACGATGTTTGTTGCACTTTTGTGGAAAATCAGACCATTGCAGTAAAGGACCATCAAGAATCGAGCGAATACGCAAAATTTGGAGCTGAACCGAGAAGAGATCAGACGAACCGGGGGAGATATGGCCACGCACGGGTAGCCTGTGCGCATAGGCACGACTCATGCGTGTGTGGACTGCAGAATTGGATGTTCGCTTTGATGCACGGGCTGGTCGTGCGTAAGCGCACGGCCCATGTGTCTGATCAAGAGAAAAAAATGAGCTACAGCTTGACGACGGGCTGGTCGTGCGTAAGCGCACGGCCCGTGCGTCTGTGTGGGAATTGACAGTTTTAAGTCGTATTTGCTTAGGTTTGGCCCAAAGGGATTATAAATAGAGAGGAGGCGGACCCAAACAAAAACACGCTTACTTTTACCCTAGAAAGCACAGAAAAGAGCACCCTTCTGCCAGAGGAATCGAGAGAAAGATCGAGGTCGCATTCACGCTTGAGGATTGAAGATTGATCGAGGGATCATCGATATCCCTGAGTTTTCTTACTCCATTGTATTTTTATTTTCATCTAGTTCGATATGAATATGAATAATTCGTCTATGAGTTGTTTATACCCCATGTCCGGCTAAACACCTTGTGATTCCGGAGTTTGAGATTAGGTTAATTGACTCTTGTTTGATGTTTAATTTGAATTGAAGCTATTATTTCGAACCCTATTCGTGTACTTTATTTTATTCTTGTTTTATCATATGGCCAATGGTTTAACATGCTTGATGCATTGATTCATAATTCGAGAGATGAGTTTCAATGCTAGATCTTGAGTGTTTGACATGAATATTTTGCATGATTGAGAAATCTGTGAGTATTTGTGAAGATAATTGATCTTTTATACTTTTGGGAGTTGTTTATCTTATGTTGAGTAGAGATGCTAGCATAGATAATTCAACCAACGTTTTTATTGTGTCTCGAGAGAGAGGACAAATTACTTTTGTGATCATCTTATAGGGAAGATAGATAATAACTTTGGTTTTGATTAATCGGATAACAAGAGGGAGATTAACTGAAACCATAACCTTGGAATCCATTCATCTACTTGAACTTTTCAACCGTAGCTTTTGCTTTGTTCTTTTTATGATAAAATATTGTCTTAGTTTTATAAAACAACAATCACCTTTCGATCATCTAAATAAAAATAATAATATTACAATCTCAATACTTAGTGCATCGATTTATTAGTCTCTGTGGGATCGATTTTGCTTACCCTATCTATTAACTACGCCGTTCACTTGCGGTGAAGCTAAAAATAAGGCGAACATATTGATTGCGGATGACATGGCAATCAATGTTAAGGTGCTTAGTGCGCTCATGAAATATGTGGTTCGTTGTGATGTGTAGGGAAGCTCTGTTATCACAGCTCAATGGAATAGGCAATGTGATAGGAATATGCAACTCTTTACTCAGATTAAACAACCATTGCAATTCACACACCGTAGCAGCCATGGAACGGTATTCAACTTCAGAGGATGATTTGGAGACAGTCTTCTACTTCTTAGAGTATGTATGGAATTGTTTTCAAATGACATTTTCCAATTTCCAACTATTCCAGAAACTGAATTTATGTTTGTTTAAGAAATTTCCAATAGAAATAAAGTCATTTTCAGTTTTCATTTTTTATGAAAAGATTCTTTTGAAAATACAACCAAACAAGTTTTCACCACAATCACGCAAATCTATGTGAAAATACACTATAATCACGCAAAATGATGTCAAAAATACACTACAATCACGCAAATCTATATCAAAAATATTATAACCAAACATATTTTCATTTCTAAACAGAAATTCAGACAACAAACCAAACATATTCTCAATTCTCACACGAAAACCAATAAAGTTTGAAAATTCATTTTCCAACACTAGAAACTGGAAATTGGACTTGGAAACACATCCATACATCCCCTCTTCCAAGAGATAAGGGGCCTCCCAAAAAATATACAATAACCTGTGAGCGACTTCCGAGTAACCAAACAAGTGCCCCAATCCGGATCGCAATAAGCATCAAAATGAAGCAATGAACCAGCGGGGTAGAAGAGTCCCAATGAAACAGTACCCTTCAAGTATTTTAACAAATGGATATCGACATCCCGGTGGGGACCGAGTAGGAGCGTTAACGTATTGACTTAGCTGTTGAACACCAAAAGAGATATCATGGCGAGAAAGATTCAAGTAAAGAAGACGACCAATCGGGCTCCTATATGGTGCAACATCAGTCAAGAGCACACTTTCTTGAGCTGAAATGTTAAATTCCTGGGGAAAAGGGGTGGAGGTAGGCTTACACCCCATCAAACCAGCATCATCCAACAAATCCATGATGTATTTCCTCTGACAAAGATGAGTGCCTTTGTCATTTCTCAACAATTCCAATCCCAGAAAATATTTAGCAGCTCCTAAATCCTTGATAGTAAATAAGCTATATAAGTAATCCTTAAGATCTTGAATAAGAATTCAGAAGTCCATGTTATCAAGATATCATCAACATAGATTAAGAGAGCCAGGAAGGTGTTTGTGTCTTTCTTCACAAACAAACAATTATCAGTGATGGATTGCACAAAACCATAAGCAACTAGTTTGTCAGAAAATTCCAAATTCCATTGTCTTGAAGCTTGTTTCAAGCCATACAAACTCCTTTTAAGAAGACATACCTCTCCCATTTTAGCTTTTGCATAGCCCTCAGGAGGCAACATGTAAACCTCTTCATCCAAGTATCCATGAAGAAAAGCATTGTTGATATCAATGTGATGGAGAGGCTAACTCTGTTGGGTAGCTAGTGAAATGATCATTCTTACAGAGACTGACTTTGCAACAGGGGAAAAACTCTCCATAAAATCAATTCCTTCAACCTATAGATACCCTTTTGCCACCAATCTTGTCTTGAACCTATCAACACTTCCATCATGATTTCTTTTAACTTTGTACACCCATTTTGAGACAATAGCTTTCTTCCCAGGAGGCAATATAGTCAATTCTCAAGTCTCATTATCCTAAAGAGCAGTTAATTCTCTGTTCATAGCCTCACTCAACCTAGGCCTTATCCTTAGCAGCCTGGAGATAGCTAACATGATCACTAGCTGAAGCCGTAATATTGGTCAAGAAAGCATAATATGAAGGGGACAACTTGGAGTGAGCAACATAAGGAAAACAATCCAAGTGGTAGGTTGTTGGCTTAAGCACAGGAAGGAGTTGTTGGGGAGTAAATGAGTGTGATGATATTGAGTTAGTGACATAATCCTTCAGCCATGCTGGCTTGTGTTTAGACATGTGACCCCTTCCAAGAGTCTCAACTGGTTGAGTATCTGGCATATGTGTTGTATATGCCCTGATTATTGTTACTAGTGTCATCTTCATTAGTATCTGTGAACAGCATAGGAAGAGGAACTTCCACAGTATGAGGGGATTGATCATGAAAAGGGAATTTCGACTCATAGAAGATCACATCCTGGAGATAAAGATTTCCTTGGAGTAAAGGTTATAAAGCTTGTACCCTTTACTCTTGTAACATAGCCAAGAAAGACACAAGTCTTTGCTCTAATATCAAATTTCCCTCTTAATGGACCAACTCACGGATGCAAAGCACAAGCATCCAAATACTCTGAATCTATCATACTTTGGAGGATCATTGTGCAGTAACTCATAAGGGAATTTCCAATTTAAAACAGCAGTAGGAAGGGAGTTTATTATGTGAGCATTTGCAAGTAAGGTGTATGGCCAAAACCTCTTTGGAACCCGAGATTTAAACAAAGAATGCTCTAGCTATCTCAAGGATATGTCTATGTTTCCTCTCTACCACTCCATTC